>OY728143.1:2120691965-2121104572 GCA_963277665.1 Viscum album | reverse complement strand
AATATAACAACGGTTTCCTCAAACCATTGTTATAGTATCGTTGGAAAAACACCAAGTTCCAACAGTGGATCAACACTGTATAATAAGAAATTACCATTATAAAAACCCCAATCTTAAAGAGTAAAAATGAAAAAAATAAATAGGATGAGAAAAGAAATGTATTAATTTATAAAACATAATTGTCCACTACATTCACTATATACCTAGTAATAGTTCAAAAAACATGAATAAGCTTCAATAATTATTACTTATAACATTGGAGAAATTTTAGAATTTTTAATATTTTTCTTTGAAATAACTAACTAATAAGGTGTAGTATGTGTCTAGTAAAAGGTTCCCCTTCCCAACTAGTTTTTCCGGAAATTTAGGTGCATATATAAAACGACCTTAAATGGTAGAATGAAGTATAAACACATATAACAACTTAAAACTTATATGTTTTTCAGTTTTAACCATAAATAGTGTCTAATATCCAAATAAATTATACTTTCCATTCATATTTTTAAAGGGTTTATCTTGGCATTTGTTATACCATTGGAAATGGTGCGAACATTGATCAATGTTTAACAGAATAAACCCTACATAGTTACAAAACTAAGGTAGAATACACCATTATCTTTTTTATCCCATAAAAATAATATCATATACATATAAAATATAAAAAATTGATACATCTTTATCATCTTTAATATAGAGTTTGTTTTCCACACTTCCATTATTAAATATTAATTTTTTCAAGAATGTATCTAATTTCAAATACCATTCTTTTGAGTCTTATTGTAACCCATATTGAACTTTATTTAATTTTGATTATCCCTATTTGATTAAGAATTTATATGTTTATATTTGAATGTATAGGTAGAATACAATACAATACCGGTGGATAAAATTTGGATTAATTTACCTCGAAACACACCTTGGTATGCCAAGGGATTGGAAATTTTTTTAGATTATGCAATTTAAAATCAATCCGTGGATGGTAGAATAAAATTTCCATGCCCTGATTGTAAATTCAAGTGATGGTTGAATAAAAATTAAGTATATGAGCATTTGATATTGAAACAGTTTCCTAAATTATATGTATATTGGATTTGGAATGGTGAATCAAATGTTATGGAAAGTCAAAACAATGATAATACTATCAATGAAATACAAAGTGACCTGGAAGAGGAGAATTTAGTTTGAAATTTGTTAAATGAAGTGTTTGGTTTTACAGAATACAATGTCCAGTATTTCAATAGATCAATAGAGTCTTCAGTTGATATTGAGTAGGTTAATCATGCTTAGAATTTTAGTGACCAAAAAAATGATTTTTATGAATTAGTTGAAGATGAACAAAAAGAAATGTACGAAGGGTGTGCCAAGTATTCAAAGTTGACTTTTCTACTTATGTTGTATCATTTGAAGTGTCTCTGTGGAATTATTGAAAAGGAAATGTCTATGATTTTAGAGTTTCTTTATGATGAATTTAGTGAAGCTAATATCCCTACATCATTATCTGAGATGAATAAAGTGATAAAAAACTAGGACTTGATTATAAAAAGATACATGAGTTCCCTAATGATTTCATTATTTACTGGGGAGAAGATTATAATAAAGATGAATGCTCAATATTTCATACAAGAAGATGGAAGTAAATGAACAATCGTGAGAGTATAAATCAATGAAACCCCAAGAAGAAATAGAAGAAGAAAACTCATGCAAAGGTATTTTGTTACTTTCCTATGAAACCACGCTTGCAAAGATTATTCATGTCATCTTAGACCACATATAACATTAAGTGGCATGACCAGGATAGTAAATATGGATTATGAGACATCCAAAATATTCAACATCATGGAATATGTTTGATTCACTATATCCATTTTTTTCTTCAAATACTAGGAATGTACGTTTGGGATTAACTTCTCATGATTTTAAACCTTTTGTTAATTTAAGTAATAATTATAGAATTTGGATAGTTTTTTTGATCCCCTATAATCTAACTCCCTAGATGTATATGAATAAGAATTATTTCATTATTTCGATTATTATTCCTAGAAAGAAAATTATTGTAAATGACATTGATGTATACCTTCAACCTCTAATCAAAGAATTACGAGAATTATGGGATGATGGTATGGAAACATATGATGCTTCAATGAGACTACTATTTAAAATGCATGATGGTTTAATTTGTAAAATTAGTAAATCTTCTAAAATATGTGTAACACCCCAATATTTCATAGTAAGTTATTTTCTTTAAAGTAATTCAATTGCTTGCGCTACACGCAACACCGAGTTCGAGCACAACACAACTTACCAAACTAGCCATTCAAAAAGTGGTTATGAATAATATTAACTACATTTTAAATTTTATATACTCCATATAATTTTAAGATCCATATTATGTGTTTCTTAGACATAATATATGAACAAATTTAATTTTCCAGATGAAATAAATATTTAAAAAAAATGCGATTTTACCTCCTTTTAATGGAAGACCTTTTTTAAATCCAATATTTGACACTTTTTGTAACATCCCAAGTAAGTAATAAATAATAGATATTTTTATCTATGTCTATTAATTAATTAGACAGTGTTTTAGAGGCTTAAAATGAAAATAAATACAATCTTATGCATGGAATACACTAATATTCTTAAAAGATTGTTTTACTGCCTTTTGATGGAAAACCCTTTTTAAATCTATCTTTTGACAATTTTATAAGCTATTTTTGTCAAAATAAACTTATTATTTATGATTGGGACATCAAAATTTACTTTGTGTGAATTTTTGGTATTTTTCCGATAAAGTTCATTTTTTAATGAATAGTGAAAAATGTTGTATTTTAATTCAAAACCTATTTTTAATCTAATTTATTTATATGATTAGATTATCTTTTGAATTGGTTTTGAAGTGAAATTAGAATATATTTTTACCATTTTATCCAATTGTGGTCATTGGAATCAATTTCACTTTGAAATTGGACTTAAACTAGTGTCAATCTTTTGATACTTATTGTTTCATAAAAACACGCTATTTGTCATGACAGCGGGAATTAGTTATTAAATTAATTAATGCAACTTACATGTTTTGAATTTTTTAAAATAGACATAATTTTTGAATTCAGAATATCAAATATAGCTTAGGGTGAAGTTTTGGTATCTTTCTGAAAAACTTCAATTTTTGATGAATAGTGAAACCACTAAGTGGTAGTTAAAGAAACTGATTTTTCGTTTAAATGAAACTTTGCCACATTTGTGATTTTATTTTCAAAAATCCGACATACATGGTTTTCATTAAGAATTAAAATGTGGTACAATGAGATTAAAATAATTTTTTGGTGAATAGTAACTTTTAAGTTCTTAATTGCGATTAGTGGTAATTAGTGTAGTTTAAGGTAAAAATAATGTTTTAATAATATGATATGAGCTTTAAACATGTCCTACCCTCATTGGATGTGTCATGGACGACCCAGACAATCCATGGGTAAACTTGGGGACCCCATGGAGTCACTTTGGTTGGGAAATGACATAAATAACTTTTCATTTAATGTTAAAGTAAAAATGACACAAACAAGAGATGTTTTACTAAAACAATTTTTACATGGGGTTATAAAAGTAATAGTTTTGATTATAAATAGTCATTGGAAAGCTAAAAATATTTCCTACATCATAGTATTTTTTTATAATTTTTAGACTTTAAATAAATTAAATTATTTATGACATCGTTATGATGCAGCGATTACCTCATTAATAAAGGATTTAAATAAAATGAAATGATAATGTAAAATCTATGAACTACACATGTCCAAAACCTATTTGATGGGTCTATTTCTAACCCTTATCACCTTACCCTCGAATTATATCAATTTGAGACCTTTTTAATCCGAAACTCATTTTAAAATAAAGTAACATTTCTTTACTTTCCAAGAGTGCCCCTCCTCTCCTCTTATAAAAGGCCCCCACCTCTACCTTCTTACCCACACTAAAAAAGCCTTTGGATCAGCCAAACCCTGAACATTTTGTCTCTACACATCCCTATCTTACTCCTTGAATCATCACTTTGGGCAGAAGTCTTCCCAAGGAAGCCTTTGAGCTCAAACCAAAGGGAGTTACCCGATTTTAAGGTAATGTCTTCACTTGAGTCCTTTTGTTTTATTTTGCTTCTCCAACCCCCTAAAATCTTTTTATTCATTTTTTGTAACAAATCCAGTATCTTCAATATACTAGGATGTTTTTATAAGAAGGATTCAAGCTACACTTACACACACCTACATCTAATGGTTAAAGGACATACTGTTTACGTGGATGGTGAATTTATGCCTCCCGAAACGATGATTGTTCAACATTCCTTTAACACCTACAAAGGTGTCCATTAAGATGTCACTATATTTTTATATGATATATAATATGTTTATGTTTTCCTTAAGCTTCTGTATTTTTCATTTTGGGTATACCTTTATGGTTTCCATTATGGGTAAATGCGATATCTTCATTTAAGGAAGTGCGGACCACCGCCCCCTCAAAGTGATTTGATTCGGTAAATACCATATGTGGGACATATAAAGGATGGAACTATGATATTATATATGATATTATACTGGAATCATAATATACCTTTATATCATTATGATTCCATTCTATAAAATACGAAATATAAATGAAAGTAGCGTTCATGCGTACGTACGACTTACCGTCTCCATGAACGGTGCATTTCATTTCTTACCTCTAAATGATTATGTAATATTATAAATGCATGCATGTACTGGATATATATGACATATGTGATATCTAAATCATGAATACCATTCTGGATATAATGTATACATGAACAAATTGTAAATATAAAGGGCTTATTTTTGACTCAAGTACCAATGATCGTTAAAACGACCGTTATTAACATAAATAATTACATAGTGTTCATGACATGGAAATACGTGATATAAAAGGAATAATTAACTTGAAAAAGGTTCTTAAACAAGTAGAAATTAACTCAAGTTTATTATTCAGGAGATTAAAGAACGATCGATTCAAGTCGGACCCGAGGTATGGGACTTCGTCTCAATCTCCTTTCATTGAGACATATTTTTTTTATAGACAACCTTCTTTTATATGGTGTATAAACCCCTTTGACTTTTACTTTTATTCAAAAGGAATCTTTTTTTATACGAAGCGTTTACTAAACGACAAAAGGGAATGTTTTTGTCGTACGTATGCGGCGACAACGACTTCTCCGCCGCTGTGACCATTATTTGAGTTTCGGCTTCCTCTACAAGCCATAACTTTTTTTTAAAAGAAAAATAAATACCATGTTTTACTTTTCTTTTATTTTGGTATTGAAAATTTTTTTCATAATTTTTTTATATCAATGTGTTTTATTGATATCTTGTTATTTAAAGGTGGAAATGTTATGTTTCCTTTATGCATGTTTTATGTGATACGATTATGTTGAGGTTCTTGGGAATTATTATGAAGACAGGTGGTTCCGTGTTAGACTAAGGGCGGGTGAGCCCGATATAGCTCTCCAATGCATTGGGTAACGCGAAGGAGTGAAACGTTAAGGTTTCTCCGAAGAGATTTAGGGAATATACTGTGATGGGTATTCCAAACGTAACCAAGAGGGTTACTCTCTACGTAAGAATGTTATGAATGCCTCAAGTTACCTTTATGTCTTATGATTTTTATGATTTATTCATGATTTTATGAGGTATGTTAAAGTGCTTATGTTTTATGGGTAAAGTATGATTTCATTCTTATGTATATATGTACCCATGTTTCCTTTCCGTATTTTTATATCCCTTACTGAGCTTTTTATGCTCATCCCAAGTTTTTTTGAAATGTTTTTCACAGGTCAAGGGAAATGTACATGATATGATGATAGTGTCAAGGAAGTGTCAAGAAAGGATCCATGTTTTATTTTAAATATGTTTCCATTGATGGGAAAGAAGAATACTATCTTTATGTAACCACTTTGTTTATATGTGGAATGTAATGCAAGTTTTATGATCTAATTCTCTAAAACTCTAAACCCGAAAAGATCCTCAATGTGTAATCTTGTAATAACTCAAGATTAAGTAAGGTTTAAGAATGGGGCCTTATAGTTTGGTATCAAAGGTCAGTTTAGATAACTTTAGGAGTTAGAATTCTATTAAATGATTATCCAAAAATATTTTTTATGGTCAAATTGAAGTGATACAGTATTTGAAGATTACCATGTTGCTTCATCTAAGACATGTTTGTTCAGAATGGTTTTCCGCAAAGGAAACAAGGAAGTAGTGCTAGGAAGGCATGCAGAAGGAAATAACCTTCTGAATCAGCATCCTGAGATGGTCGGAATTGGAACTGAACAGTTTGTTGGAGTAATGGCGCAGTTGACTCAAGCGATAAATGGTGGTGGTATCCATGCACGAGATCAGCCAGATCAACCGCAGAGGAACATGTCAGTGGTGGAACATTTCATGAGGCAACATCCCCCATCATTCAGAGGATCATCTGACCCTGTGCTAGCTGAAGGGTGGATTAAAGCACTGGAGAAGATTTTCGATGTCATGGGGTGTTCAGACAATCAAAAGGTTAGTCTTGCTATTTACCGTTTGGAGGGTGAAGCAGATCAGTGGTGGTCGATGGTTAAAAATATCAGGGACGCTGATGAGATTGATGCTCTCGACTGGGATGAATTCAAAGGTATGTTTCTTGAGAAGTATTTTCCTAAGGCTGTTCGACTTAGGATGGAAAAGCAATTCTTTGAATTGAGGCAAGAGGAAGACTCAGTGGCCGCCTATGAAGAAAGGTTCACTCGATTGGAAAGGTATGTTCCAAATTTTATCCGAGACCTTGATAGTAAAATCAATCGTTTTTACTCAGGATTAAAGCCAAAATATCGAAGGGCATTAGCTTCTCGTGAGTTTAAAAGTTATGAAAAGCTTTTTCAATGTGCTGAGAATGTGTAAATGGAGTTTTCCAATGATCAAGTGTTCTATAAAAACCAACGGAAGAAGAGATCGAGGTGGCAGGATAAAGGTAAGAATTCTTCAAAAAATTATGATGGTAAGAAAACTAAGCTTCCAGTTTGTGATAAATGTGGCAAAAGGCATGCTGGGGAATGTCTTCTGAATTCTGGAAAGTGCTACCGATGTGGTAAGATGGGACATAAGGCTCGTGATTGCACTGAAAAGGATCATGGTGAAGGTAAGACCAAATTTGATTTACAGTTAGTGAAATGCTATAAGTGCAATGAGATGGGTCACTATGAAAACGAGTATCTGACAAAGAGCTTGAGTGATGGGAAGCAGTTATACTACAAGCAGAAAGGGGTGGTGAAATCCTTTGCAACTACTTCAGCAGATGTCGGGCCATCAAATGAAGTTGTATCAGGTACTTTGTTTGTTTTTTCAGATTATGCCAGTGTGTTGTTTGATTCGGGGTCTACACATTCTTTCATCTCTGAAAACTTTTCTAGTAAAATGGGAATACCATCTCAAGAAATGACTCCTAAACTTTTGGTAAAAACACCTGGGGGAAATGTTGAGGAAAAAAGAATTTGTAAGAATCTTCCTATACTTATATGTGGAAATAACCTACTTGAAAACATTATTGTTCTACCTCTATTAGAGTTTGATGTTATCCTGGGTATGGATTGGCTCTCTATTTACCATAATAAGATTGACTGTAGAGATAAATAAGTTTCTTTTCAGAAATACTTTCAGTTTGTGTACAATAATGAACCCTTACTGTTGATAACTTATCAAGAGGCCGAGAAACTTGTAAAAGATGGAAATGAATGTTACCTTGCACACATCGTTGAAAATAAAGGAACCGTTCAGATTAATGATGTGCCAGTGGTAAATGATTATCCTGATGTTTTTCCTGATGAGTTGCCTAGAATAATACCAGATCGGGAAGTTGAATTTACTCTTGACTTAGTTCCTGATGCTAAGCCAATTTCAAAACCCCCTTATCGAATGGCTCAAATTGAACTTTTAGAGTTGAAGGAGCAATTGCAAGATTTATTAGAGAAAGGTTTCATTCGACCTAGCACATCACCATGGGGTGCTCCTGTTTTATTTTTTAAAAAGAAAGATGGTTCAATGAGACTTTGCATTGATTATAGAGCCTTGAATAGCATCACTGTTAAGAACAAATATCCTTTGCCTCATATCGATGATTTGTTTGATCAGCTCCAGGGAGCTCAGTATTTTTCAAAGATTGACTTGAGATCGGGGTACCATCAGCTGAAGGTAAAGGAAGCAGATGTTCCGAAGACCGTTTTCCGTACAAGATATAGCCATTATGAATTTGTAGTAATGCCTTTTGGGCTAACCAATTCACCTGCTATATTCATGGACTTAATGAATAGAATTTTCCATGAGTTCTTGGATAAGTTTTTGGTGGTTTTTATTGATGATATTTTGGTATTTTCTAAAAGTAAAGAGGAGCATGAAATTCATTTAAGGGTTATCTTGCAAACCTTAAAAGAAAAGAAACTATATGGAAAATTCAGGAAGTGTGAGTTTTGGTTGCAACAAATTTCTTTCCTTAGTCACATTGTTTCAAAAGATGGCATAACTGTTGATCCTGCTAAAACAAAAGTTGTTGAAGAATGGACAAGACCCACAAATGTAACTGAGATCCGTAGTTTTCATGGTTTGGCAGGTTACTACCGAAGGTTTGTTGAAAATTTTTCACGGTTATCTAGTCCAATGACTAAACTAACTCGGAAGGGTGTTAAGTTTATCTGGAAAAAGGAATGTGATGATTGTTTTCAGGAGTTGAAAAGAAGATCGGTGAATGCTACAGTTTTGGCACTTCCTTCCAGGAATGGTGAGTTTGTTATATACAGTGATGCTTCGTTGAAGGGACTTGGTTGTGTCCTAATGAAGAATGATCAGGTAATTGCTTATGCTTCACGACAGTTGAAAACTCATGAGATAAATTTCCCTACACATGATTTGGAATTAGCTGCTGTTGTTTTTCCTTTAAAAATTTGGAGGCATCATTTGTATGGAGTAAAGTGTGAAATATATACTGATCACAAAAGTTTAAAGTATATATTCACTCAGAAATAATTGAACATGAGACAGAGGAGATGGCTGGAATTAATCAAGGATTATGATTGTACAATCCACTACCATCCGGGAAAAGCAAATAAAGTGGCCGATGCTTTGAGTCGAAAAAGTAATGCTTCATTAACCATGCTATGTTTGGAACGAGATCCTTTGGTTTTTGATTTGATGAAATTTGGCATAGAAGTTGTTGGTGTAGGAAGTTCTTCTGTTTTGTTTCAGGTATCAGTGAGATCATCCCTATCACACAGAATTAAGCAAGCACAGAGAGAAGAAAGTGAGTTGCAGAAAAAGGTAGAGCTGGTTCAGAAGGGTAAGCTTCCTGAATTCAACATTGATAATGATTGTATTTTGAGGTTTGGGAAGAGATTATGTGTGCCTTGTGATTCATAGTTGAAGAATGAGTTGTTATGTGAGGCTCATAGTTCCCCGTTTTCAGTTCATCCTGGCAGTACTAAGATGTACAGAGATCTACGGGAGTATTACTGGTGGGATGGAATGAAAAGAGATATTGCTGATTTTACTGTGAAGTGTTTGATTTGTCAGCAGGTTAAAGCAGAGCAGCAGTTACCGAAAGGGGTGCTTTAGCCTTTACCAGTGCCAGAGTGGAAATGGGAAAATATATCCATGGATTTTATCGTGGGATTACCAAAGAAATCTAGAGGTAATAATGTAATCTGGGTTATTGTTGATCTCTTGACTAAATCTGCTCATTTCCTTCCTATACAAGATAATTTTTCCCTAGATCAACTTTCCCGTTTGTATCTTAAGGAGATAGTCAGGTTACATGGATTTCCTCTCTCCATTGTTTCTGACCGTCATCCTAGGTTTACTTCTAACTTTTGGAAAGGGCTTCAGAAGTCGTTGGGTACTGAATTAAATTTTAGTACTGCTTTTCATCCGCAATCAGATGGGCAGTCAGAAAGAACAATTCAGACCTTGGAGGATATGCTACGAGCTTGTTCGATGGATTATCAGGGAAGTTGGGACCAACCTCTTTGTTTGGTTGAGTTTTCATATAATAACAGTTTTCATTCCAGTATACAGATGGCACCATTTGAGGCATTATATGGGAAGCGGTGTCGAACTACAGTATTTTGGGATGAAGTGGGTGAAAGGAAGCCGATGGGACTAGAATTGGTAGAAGAGATGGCAAAAAAGGTTCAGTTGATTCAGAAACACATGAGAACAGCTCAGAGCAGGCAGAAGAGTTATGCGGACAACAGGAGGAAGGATCTATCTTTTGAGGTAGGTGATCATGTTTTTCTCAAAGTCCCACCATGGAAAAGTGTGATGCGATTCGGTAAGAAAGGAAAGCTAAGTCCAAGGTTCATTGGACCATATGAAATTCTGGAGAGAGTTGGATCAGTTTCTTACCGAGTGGCTTTACCTCTGAGTTTATCTCAGGTACACAATGTTTTTCACGTTTCGATGTTGAGAAAGTATATGCCAGATCCATCTCAAGTTTTAAGTCCAGAGGTAGTTCAGCTGGAAAAGAACCTATCTTATGAGGAACAACAGTCCAGATTCTTGACCACAGGGAGCAAGTGTTACGAAATAAGGTGATAAATTAGGTAAAGGTTTTGTGGAAAAACCACATGATGGAAGAGGCAACATGGGAATCTGAAAATGCAATGAGGGATAAGTACCCCCATTTATTAGATAAGTAAATAAATTGCGGGGAAACAATTTTCTAAAGGGGGTAAGGATGTAACATCCCAAGTAAGTAATAAATAATAGATATTTTTATCTATGTCTATTAATGAATTAGACAGTGTTTTAGAGGCTTAAAATGAAAATAAATACAATCTTATGCATGGAATACACTAATATTCTTAAAAGATTGTTTTACTGCCTTTTGATGGAAAACCCTTTTTAAATATATCTTTTGACAATTTTATAAGCTATGTTTGTCAAAATAAACTTATTATTTATGATTGGGACATCAAAATTTACTTTGTGTGATTTTTTGGTATTTTTCTGAGAAAGTTCATTTTTAATGAATAGTGAAAAATGTTGTATTTTAATTCAAAACCTCTTTTTAATCTAATTTATTTATATGATTAGATTATATTTTGAATTGGTTTTGAAGTGAAATTAGATTATATTTTTACCATTTTATCCAATGGTGGTCATTGGAATCAATTTCACTTTGAAATTGGACTTAAACTAGTGTCAATCTTTTGATACTTATTGTTTCATAAAAACACGCTATTTGTCATGACAGCGGGAATTAGTTATTAAATTAATTAATGAAACTTAAATGTTTTGAATTTTTTAAAATAGACATCATTTTTGAATTCGGAATATCAAATATATCTTAGGTTGATGTTTTGGTATCTTTCTGAAAAACTTCAATTTTTGATGAATAGTGAAACCACTAAGTGGTAGTTAAAGAAACTGATTTTTCATTTAAATGAAACTTTTCAACTTCTGTGATTTTATTTTCAAAAATCTAACATACATGGTTGTCATTAAGAAGTAAAATGTGGTTCAATGAGATTAAAATAATTTTTTGGTGAATAGTAACTTTTAAGTTCTTAATCGCGATTAATGGTAATTAGTGTAGTTTAAGGTAAAAATAATGTTTTAATAATTTGATATGAGCTTGAAACATGTCCTACCCTCATTGGATGTGTCATGGACGACCAAGAAAATCCATGGGTCAACTTGGGGACCCCATGGAGCCACTTTGGTTGGGAAATGACATAAATAACTTTTTATTTAATGTTAAAGTAAAAATGACACAAACAAGAAATGTTTTACTAAAACAATTGTTAAGTGGGGTTATACAAGTCAGATTTTTGATTATAATTAGTCATTGGAAAGCTAAAAATATTTCCTACATCATAGTATTTTTTTTATAATTTTTAGACTTTAAATAAATTAAATTATTTATGACATTATGATGATGCAGCGATTACCTCATTAATAAAGGATTTAAATAAAATGAAATGATAATGTAAAATATATGAACTACACATGTCCAAAAACTATTTGATGGGTGTATTTAGAGTCCTTATCACCTTACCCTCGAATTATATCAATGTGGGACATTTTGAATCCGAAAATCATTTTAAAGTAAAGTAACATTTCTTTACTTTCCAAGAGTGCCCCTCCTCTCCTCTTATAAAAGGCCCCCACCTCTACCTCCTTACCCACACTCCCAAAGCCTTTGGCTCGGCCAAACCCTGCCCATTTTGTCTCTCCACATCCCTATATTACTCCTTGAAGCCTCACTTTGGGCATAAGTCTTCCCAAGGAAGCCTTTGAGATCAAACCAAGGGGAGTTACCCGATTTTAAGGTAATGTCTTCACTTGAGTCCTTTTGTTTTATTTTGCTTCTCCAACCCCCTAAACTCTTTTTATTCATTTCTTTTGTAAAAACTCCAGTATATTAAATATACTAGGATTTTGTTATAATAAGGATTCAATCTACACTTACACACACCTACATCTAATGGTTAAAGGACATACTGTTTCCGTGGATGGTGAATTTATGCCTCCCGAAACGATGATTGTTCAACATTCTTTTAACACCTTCAAAGGTGGCCATTAAGATGTCACTATATTTATATATGATATATAATATTTTTATTTTTTCATTAATCTTATGTATTTTTCATTTTGGACATACCTTTATGGTTTCCATTATGGGTAAACGTGATATCTTCATTTAAGGAAGTGCGGACTACCGCCCCCTCAAAGTGATTTGATTCGTTAAATTCCATATGTGGGACGTATAAAGGACGGAACTATGATATTATATATGATATTATACTGGAATTATAATATACCTTTATATTATTATGATTCCATTCTATAAAATACGAAATAGAAATGAAAGTAGCGTTCATGCGTACGTACGACTTACCGTCTCCATGAACGATGCATTTCATTTCTTACCTCTAAATGATTATGTAATATTATAAATGCATGAATGTACTTTATATATATTACATATATGATATCTACATAATGAATACCATTCTGGATATAATTGATACATGAACAACCTGTAAATATAAAGGGATTATTTTTGACTCAAGTACCAATGATCGTTAAAACGACCGTTATTAACTTAAATAATTACATAGTGTTCATGATATGGAAATACTTGATATAAAATGGATAATGAACTTGAAAAAGGTTCTTAAACAAGTAGAAATTAACTCAAGTTTATTATTCAGGAGATTAAAGAATGACCGAGTCAAGTCGGACCCGAGGTATGGGACTTCGTCTCAATCTCCTTTCATTGAGGCATATTTTGTTTTATACACAACCTTCTTTTATACGGTTTATAAACCCCTTTGACTTTTACGTTTATTCAAAAGGAATATTTTTTTATACGAAGCATTTACTAAACGACAAAAGGGAATGTTTTTGTCATACGTATGCAGCGACAACGACTTCTCCGCCGCCGTGACCATTATTTGAGTTTCGGCTTCCTCTACAAGCCATACCTTTTTTTTAAAAGAAAAATAAATACCATGTTTTACTTTTCTTTTATTTTGGTATTGAAAATTGTTTTCATATTTTTTTTATATCAATGTGTTGTATTGATATCTTGTGATTGAAAGGTGGAAATGTTATGTTTCCTTTACGCATGTTTTATGTGATACGATTATGTTGAAGTTCTTGGGCATTATTATGAAGACGGGTGGTTCCGTGATAGACTAAGGGCGGGTGAGCCCGATATAGCTCTCCAATGCATTTGGTAACACGAAGGAGTGAAACGTTAAGGTTTCTCTGAAGAGATTTAGGGAATATACTATGATGGGTATTCCAAACGTAACCAAGAGGGTTACTCCCTACGTAAGAGTGTTATGAATGCCTCAAGTTACCTTTATGTCTTATGATTTCTATGATTTATTCATGATTTGATGAGGTATGTTAAAGTGCTTATGTTTTATGGGTAAAGTATGATTTCATTCTTATGTATATATGTACCCATTTTTCCTTTCCGTATTTTTATATCCCTTACTGAGCTTTTTATGCTCATCCCAAGTTTTTTTGAAATGTTTTTCACAGGTCAAGGGAAATGTACATGATATGATGATAGTGTCAAGGAAGTGTCAAGAAAGGATAAATGTTTTATTTTAAATATGTTTCCATTGATGGGAAATAAGAATACTATCTTTATGTAACCACTTTGTTTATATGTGGAATGTAATGCAAGTTTTATGATCTAATTTTCTAAAACTCTAAACCCGAAAAGATCCTCAATGTGTAATCTTGTAATAACTCATGATTAAGTAAGGTTTAAGGCTGGGGCCTTATACTTTTATATATTCAATTTGAAAAAATAAACTTCTTATTTAGAATTAGGATATAAAAATTTAGTTTGAATAAATTTTCAGTGCTTTTCTGGTAACTTTCATATTTTGATGAATAGTGAAAAATACTAAATTTTAATTGAAAACAAAATTTTTAATCAAAATAATTTATAGTGTTAAATTATACATTTTAATGGTTTTGAAGTATAATTATATTATATTTTTATCATTTAATACAATGTTGTTCATTGGAAGTAATTTTAAATTTAAATTGGACATAAACACATATCAATCTTTTAATAGTTTTTATTTCTCAAAAACCCGCTTTCTGGTTTTGACAACAAGAATATTTTTTTTTAAAATTAATTAATAAAAATTATATGTTTTGAATTTGGTAAAATAGATATCATTTTTTAATTTGGAATATAAAAATTATATTTGCGTGAATTTTATGTATTTTTCTAAAAACATTCAATTTTTGATGAATAGTCAAAAAAACTACGTTTAAAGCCGACTTTTTATTTAAATAATTATTTTTAATTTAAATTTATTTTAAATTAAAAATTGATACATAGTACCTATATTATTCCATTGTAATTCATTTATGTTGTTTTATAATAATATTAGACATATAAAATTTTATTGAACTTTTTAACGTCTTTTACCCACCTTCTAGGAACATTTGTAAATTTGCATAAAACACAATTTTACCACTTTTGTGCATTTAATTTCAAAACATTGAGAGACATAGTTGAAATTAGTAAGTAAAATTTGGTTCAATAGGATGAAAATAATTTTTGGTGAATAATAACTTGTGAATTTTATTTACCATAGTTAAAAGTAAGTAGGGTAATTAAAGGTAGAAATGATATTATAATTACCTTAACACATGTCCTAATTCTAATGGATAAGTTATATTTCAATCAAAATCAACTTTATAAATAAAATACGTTCCTCTTATATCCACTTGGATTAGATTAGTACATTTATTATTATTTTATTTAAAGAAGAGTTAAAAGTGTAAAATTCAAAGTTTAATAACTAATTAATTTTTAATATAGGGATATACATAAGATAAATTTGACTATAAATATTCATTAGAAATATTAAAATATTTCCTACATCATGGTATTTTATTTATAATTTTTAGACATTAAATATGTAAATTTATTTATAACACAACGATGATGCAGTAATTACCTTATTAATGAAAGATTAAAATAATAGATATTATAAATATCAAAATAAATGTAAATTGAGACTTTTGATGCATTAAACTAATTTTATAGGTTAATATGACATGTTAGGGTTGATGTAATGTATTTTTTTCGAAGTAATCAAGTTTTTTTTACTTTCACAAAAACCAAATATTAAATAATGTCAAAATGGACATAAATGAGTTTTTAAAACAAATATTATATTATTAAATGATATAATATTCCTAAAAATATAAGGTTCAAAAAAAGGACCTATATAATTAAATATATATAATTAATTAACCACTTGAGGGTCTCTTGTAATTTTATAGTATGTTTATTACCCATGTAATATAAAAATACAAGAAGACATTGTAAAAGTTAAACTATTTAACAAAGAGTTAAATCTAAAAGATAAGGTTAATATGGTGACGTAAACTTGTATAAAACCTATTTTTTGAGAGTATTTTAACCCATCACTACCTTATACTATAAACAAATCCATTTTTATCCATTATAAATGTAGAGGTCCGAAGCTTGACGTACATGGACATTACATTACTTTTGCGGAATACTTAATACATAACAAAAACAGACACACAAGGACCGTAATAGTTTAGAGTCTTTGGAAACTTGGAATGTAATCTTCTAATCGCGGTGAAAGATCTTCAACATATCCCATGAAGATCTTCCCCAATTTTTTCTTACCTAAAACCTTTCTTTATATCCTGGGGAAAATAAAACATAAAAAGGGTGAGCTCAAATGCTCAGTAAGGGTAAGCATGGATAAAATAAAACATACCATATACATTTGAACTTAAAAACATGAACACAATGTTTAAACATCAAAATCTTGAGCAACGACATAAAACAAGGAAGTACATAAGGCATAAATAATAATGGAACATAAACCATGATAAAATAGCATGGGAGTAAAACATGTAATTGTGACATCCATTAAGAACATGTAATGATTTCCATAGTAGCCAAGACATTGCTGCCAAGACCATGTTAGTGGACAAAGTCCCATTCTGAATCGAGTTCACTCCTCGTTTCAGTCCTGTAACACTGAACCTGATTAACTTACCGTTCCAGCCATGTCTATCTCATGAGATATAAAATCATTACCCAATGCATTATAGGGAGATATAGGTCCCACCCATCTCATAATGAAACCATTCTTACTTGTGCCACAAAATAAACATACATCATTCATAATAACCCAATGAATAAAATGGGTTTCATAAACATCATCCCATCATCAAATAATCAATATAAAAGAAATGTATGTCATTTCATAATAAGAAAAGTGAAACCATTTAAATCATAGAGACATTACACCTGAAATATACACATATGAAATAATTTCATCTGAGATGGAAAATGGTTTTGATAAAACACTTGAAATTAATTCTTGAGGAAAATATCCTTTCTTCTTCAAAATCAATTTCTTTTCACAAAATGTCATGCAATTTTAAAAGAAAGAGATTTTGTTGAAAATAGTCATGAAATATTTTGGAGGAAGCTTCATGAAAATAAGGCTTTATAAAACCGCAAAAATCCGTTCGTGCCATATAAGTTAAAAAAAACATTCTTTTCGTACTTTTGCCGGAAAAGTCAAAAAGTACCTCGTAACGTAAACAAAAGAAAGATTCCTTACATACCATGTAGTAAAAGTAAAAAATTGTTAAAAATGACTTTATACATACATGAAAACAATTTTATAAAACATGGACATGGATGATAGAAATAACCCCATGAAATACTTACAAATATGAAATCTCGGATAAAAATGAGATTTGAAAAATTATCCCTTACCTTAGGTCCGATATGCTTCGTAAGTATCTGAACCTCCTGTATAATGATTTAAATAATATCATTGACTTATTACAGAATCATATTCATTGTTATGATATCATATATGGTTCACTTATGACTTTATATTACCCGTTCTTTTGTAAATTCCATGTTAAAGAGCGTTTTGGGTAAAATCGTTTCATTTGTCGTCTGTGTTTTGACTTGTAATTATTCATATGATTACCTAGATAATGATTACTTAATTCTAGAATATAAAACATGATTTATATATAATATATATTCAGAATATACATATATAAAATAGATCGATAAATGGAAAGAAATACACCGTTCATGGAGACGGTAGGCCGTACGTACGCATGAACGTTGTTTTTGTTTCCCCATTGAATTGAATGGAATTAATTGGATGAAATAAATATATAAATAAATCCAGTATCATTATTATGTCATATATTTCATGAATACTTATTATATATACTTTATAATCATTTATGAATGGTTAATCATTGAGAATGAATCTCATCGCGTCGTGGAGACGGTATTCCGTACGTACGCACGAGCGATGATATCATTCCCATGATCGTGGAATTATATTGGAGTGTATATATACTAGTATAGAATCAATATAACTTTAAAATAATCATATATAGTTATTATTTACACCAATATACGCATCCAAGTAAGGTGGTGGTGGAAAATAGATTACACCACGGCGTGGAGATGATATTCCGTACGTACACACGCGTGGTGATTTCATTTTCCGTAGGATGGATAGATGGTGAAATAATGTTGTTTCATACTTATAATAACATATCAGTATATTAGTGATACTTATGTTATTACTTCATAATGAAACAACCTATGAAGAAGAAGTGGAAGAAGAAATAAAGGTGAAAGAATCGGTAACGGACATTACCTCTTCTTTGAAGCGCCTCTTTGAGACCTCCTCTCGGGGCACTAAAATTGGTATTTGAAGAAGACAAGGACCTCTAGGATGTTTCTAGGGAAGTGGAGAAGATAATTTGGCAGGGGTTGGCTGAGCTTGAAGGCTCAAATTTGTGTGAGGAAGGGAGGGAGAAGGTGCCCTTTTATAAGGGAGGAGAGGGGCACCTTTGGAAATCTAAAAAATATTAATTTATAATAAATCTAACCCCACTTAAAAACATCCAAAAATGACTCATATTCTAAGATTAGATGATATAGGGTTGTAATATCATCAAAGAATCAAATTTAGACATGTTTGGATCTTATTTTAAACATTTTCATTTTGATTTATCCTTATTTAATCTATTTAAGTTTATTTGTGGTAATAAAATTCTAAATTTTAAATTATAACAAATAATTACTTATTTGTTGTGAATTTTCCATAGTTGTTTACTTTATAACATTATAGACCATATAAAGTTAAATTTATAATTTTTAAATATTTTTGTGATTTTTAAACAATTTTATAATATGTAATTTTTACAAAATAACAATAGTGTCAATTTTGAAACTATTCATTTATTTGAATTTAAATAAAATATATACAGAAGATATGTTCAAAATAAAAGCTTTAATAGATTCATAAAAGGTCATATGTATCTATAAAATTATTGGATCACATTAAATAGTTCATATAATATTTATTTTATTATTTTTAAAACCATTTATTTGGTTTATCTCTGAATAAAATAATTACTACAACATTTTTGTATAATTATTTAATGTACTGATTTTTTGCATAAAAATTAAAAATAAAATCCTATGATGAAGATAAGTCTATTAAATTTCACAATAATACTTTTACTTGAATTTATCATCTTAAAATAACAATATTTAAATTGTTATATTTATTAAATTATGAAGGTGACAACTTTGACATCATTTAAAATAAAATAATATAAGTGTCATAATCACTTTTATAAGGCTCCAAACGGTTATATATTAGGTAATTGGACGGTTAAGGTGTATATATATACTACCAATAAGTTTCGGTCAGGTTTGTGGGCCTTTTAATGAGTATTATTATTTCAATAAAAACTATATTACTTATTTTCCACTTAATAAATAATTTCTGTATCATTAATGTATCACCATTAATGACAATTATTTAATACCTAAAAATTCTAAATAAATTATCATAATGTAGATAATTTTATTATATTTCTGGAGAATATTAATGTTCGAAGTTTTATGATGTTTATCACTAAATTAAAATTATTATACTTATAAGATTTAAGAGAGTGACATGTTGTCACTTTCTTTGGTTTTAATAATAATTAAATTATTTTCATGGTAAAAAGTCCATAAAATGAATCTAATCCGACCCTTAGGTTATATGGGTCTACTTTTAGCCATAAAATAGAATTTTGGCATGTGTTAGGGTAATTTTATAATATTATATTTACCCTTAATTACCCGATTTACCTTTAACTATGGTAAATAAAATTTACCATAGTTACTATTCATAATTCCCAAAAATAAAAAGTAGATTATTAACATAATTTGGACCCACTGATTCTAAATATGGAATCCATTTTTCCAAATTCAATACACAAAATTTGTAGAAATTAAATTAAAATTAAACCCGTTGTCGAAAGAAAACGGGTTTTTCTTTAAAACATTGCAAAAGATTGAATTGATTTAACCTACGAATTTAATGTAAAATCAATGCTAATGACATAAATTATATTAAATGGTAAAAATATATTCTATTTATACTTTAAAACCATTAAATATTATAATTTAACCATATAAATTATTGCGATGAAAAAAGTTGTTTTTAATTAAAATATAGCGTGTTTTTACTATTAATCAAAATATGAAAGTTACCAGAATAATATGAAAAATTTATCCAAAGTAAATTTTAATTTCTTGATTACAAAGAAGAATTTTATATTGTCAAATTGAACTTATAAACATGTCAAAAACTATATTTAAAGTGGGTGCACCATCAAAAGGCAGTAAAACTGCATTTTTTGAAAAATAGGTATTTTACCCGAAAAATTTATTTTGTTCTTATACCATGTTCTAGAAAATGTGTAAGATGAATAATAATGTTATAAAATTAAAAATTTAGTTAATACTATTCATAACGTCTAGTTCATAATAATATTATAATAATATATCGTTGTTTAGTAAAACCCGGTATTGCGTACAACACACACTATCGAGGAAGGTCGTGATTGCGTGTAATGCAAGCCAAGTCAGGGTTGCGTGTTGTGCAAGAATCCTTCGTCGTTTCATATAACAGAATCCAACCATATTTCATTTATACATTGAATATATATATATATATATATATATATACTCAATGTTGTGTAGAATAACTATTATCAAAATTGTGTGTAACACGATCCAAGAATAGTGTTGCTTATACTGCAAGCTAATACGGTGTTGCGTATAGCGCAAGGTAATCTTGGTGTAGCATACAACACAAGACATTAATGAAATTAAAGTAATATTTTTCATAAAATCCCGGGGTGTTACATTCTACCCCCCTTAAAACGAATTTCTCCCTCGAAATTCGTCGGGGTTATAAATGGTTTACTACTCAAAATTTTGTTTAATAGAAACCCACATCATGAAAAGGAATACCAAAACATGGCTTTAAAAACTAAAGTATGAAATGTAATGGTTACCCAAATTAACTCATCATTGGGTTTCCACGTATGAGAACATAGGTGAAAATATGGATATGGAAGAAAAATCCAACCATCAAGTTCTGATGGAGAGTGGTAGAGAACATGGCTATGAAAAAGCCACCAATCACAAAGCTATTGATTTGTGATGATCTAAGGTACCATCTGATTCATCGGATATAAGGGAACTAGGACAAATTTTTTGGTTTTCAAGATCATTTCCCTAAAGTTGATGAATTAAAAGAAATACTTGCATGATTTTGGTACAATCTCACTATTGTTCATGAATCGAACAATTTCCACTTCATCCATTAAAGAAATGAAGTTGAATTTGTTATTTGTGATGTGTTAGCAGATCATGTGATAGAATTATGGGTCATTCCATTTCTTTCAAACAAAAGGTTAGCAAAAGTTATAAGTCAATCTTATGGTTATATTAATCGTATATGGTTCCAAAAATGAACTTATACTTTATATATCATACTTCTTAATAAAATAAAACTAGTTTCTACAAACCAGGGACTTACTGTAGGCCAGTGGTAGGCGATAAAGGCCAGTCGCACTTCGGTTGTGGGTTCAATTCCCACATCCTTGTCCGATGCGATGGGCTGTCGCCCGTCCTACAGGTTTTCCTTTTTCTAAAATTACATTACTATAACATCCCATCAATAATATAGAAAAAAGTTATATCCTTAAACAATACTAAATTACGTCCAACATAATCCATTCTAATCTTTAGGCTTATCCATAGTACTGCAGTCCACTCTCATAATATAGTGAAAACGATTACCAGAGATTTAATACCATCGTTGATCCCCATATATCATAAGATATGTCTTGTTGGTCACATTTCAAACATTTGAAGGCCTTAATCATGTATTCTCTTGAAAAATGAATACCCATTGTACCTTAGTGAAAACATGAATATAATTAAAACTTAACACTTTCCACATACCAAAATCCTCAAAATTCTATATACTCAAACCATGATATCACTTAGTCCTTATATCAATCATGAGCTCATGAATACAATCAAACATCTCATTATCTTCTTATTCCTTCATTATGAGCATATCATCTGCTTTCCAAAATATTTGAATCACTTTTCATGGTTACCAGTACCATAAAATTATTGAAAACCACAATAGACTAATACAAAAATATTCTAATACACCATAAAAGTACCTCAACAACATTATTCTTAAATACCAATACATAAACACTTCAATCCATCACCTTCAAAGATTGTCCTTGAATAAGTCCTTCCTTGATTTAGAAGTAACTTTTTAGGTCAGGGCATTGAGTTGGGTAATGCCCATGTTCTCCAAAAATAAGACATTGAACTCCATAACAGTCTGTCACTCTATGACCCTTTTCTCCACACAGATAACATCTATCCCTCCATTTGAGGTATTCATCAAGGTTCTTCTTCCCTTCTTTAGAAATATCAATCTTCATTTATTTATGCTCCTCAACATGTGAACATGCATAAAAGTCTATCTTCCTATTATTTGATGAATTAGGCATACCACTAAATTTCACCTTGTTAATAATATATCACGATGACTGATTCAGCATAATCACAATATCTTTCTCTCTAGGCAGTACACAATTTTTTTCTCATAATCACCAATTTTTCCATTGGATTCAATGTTAATCGAATTCCTTATGGTTCACTCCATTGACTAAAACACAAAAAGAATTCTGTGAGAGGAAAAAATCATTCTAGGGAAAACAACATAGTAAAGGTGTAGTACCCTCAATATCTAACATCTTAGGTTAAATTCTAATATCGTTACCATAGTTCTAAGACTATATCCTATATGTATACTTATCCTTAGGGACATCCCTAGACATACCTTAGAAATATCTCTAGGGATCTCACTAACATTTTCGCATCCTAGTTTCCAAAGGTTGACTAAACCTTTCCTCTGATACCAACTATAGAGGCCCAAAGCTTGACGTACATGGACATTACATTACTTTTGCGGAATACTTAATAAATAACAAAAACAGACCCACAAGTACCGTAATAGTTTAGTGTCTTTGGAAACTTGGAATGTAATCTTCTAATCATGGTGAAAGATCTTCAACATCTCCTATAAAGATATTCCCCTTTTTTTTTCTTACCTAAAACCTTTCTTTATATCCTGGGGAAAATAAAACATAAAAAGGGTGAGCTCAAATGCTCAGTAAGGGTAAGCATGGATAAAATAAAACATACCATATACATTTGAATTTAAAAACCTGGACACAATGTTTAAACATCAAAATTTTGAGCAACGACATAAAACATGGAAGTACATAAGGCATAGATCATAATGGAACATAAACCATGATAAAATAGCATGGGAGTAAAACATGTAATTGTGGAATCCATTAAGAACATGTAATTATTTTCATAGTAGCCAAGGCATTGCTGTCAAGACCATCTTAGTGGACAAAGTCCCATTCTGAATCGAGTTCACTCCTCGTTTCATTCCTGTAACACTGAACCGGATTAACTTACCGTTCTAGCCATGTCTATCTCATGAGATATAAAATCTTTACCCAATGCATTAGAGGGAGATATAGGTCCCACCAATCTCATAATGAAATCATTCTTACTTGTGCCACAAAATAAACATACATCATTCATAATCACCCAACGAATAAAATGGGTTTCATAAGCATCATCCCATCATCACATAATCCATATAAAAGAAATGTATATCATTTAATAATAAGAAAAGTGAAACCATGCAAATCCTATATACATTACACCTGAAACATACACATATGAAATAATTTCATCTTAGATGGAAAATGGTTTTGATAAAACACTTGAAATGAATTCTTGAGGAAAATATCCTTTCTTCTTCAAAATCAATTTCTTTTCACAAAACTACATGCAATTTTAAAAGAAAGAGATTTTGTTGAAAATATTCATGAAATATTTTGGAGGAAGCTTCATGAAAATAAGGATTTATAAAACTATAAAAATCCATTCGTGCCATATAAGTTAAAAAAAACATTCTATTCGTACTTTTGCCGGAAAAGTCAAAAAGTACCTCATAACGTAAACAAAAGAAAGATTCCTTACATACCATGTAGTAAAAGTCAAAAATGGGTAAAGAGGACTTTAAACATACATGAAAAAACTTTTATAAAACATGTACATGGATGATATAAATAACCCCATTAAATACTTATGAATATGCAATCTCAGATAAAAATGAGATTTGCAAAATTATCCCTTACCTTAGGTCCGATATGCTTCGTAAGTATCCGAACCTCCTGTATAATGATTTAAATAATGTCATTGACTTATTACAGAATCATATTCATTTTTATGATATCATATATGGTTCACTTATGAATTTATATTACCTGTTCATTTGTAAATTCCATGTTAAAATAGCGTTTTGTGTAAAATCGTTTCATTTGTCGTCTGTGTTTTGACTTGTAATTATTCATATGATTACTTAGATCATGACTAATTAATTCCAGAATATAAAACATGATTTATATATAATATATATTCAGAATATACATATATATAATAAATCGATAAATGGAAAGAAATACACCGTTCATGGAGACGGTAGGCCGTACGTACGCAAGAACGTTATTTTCGTTTCTTCATTGAATTGAATGGAATTAATTGGATGACATACATATATAAATAAATACAGTATCATTATTATGTCATATATTTCTTGAATACTTATTATATATACTTTATAATCATTTATGAATGGTTAATCATTGAGAATGAATCTCATCGCGTCGTGGAGACGGTATTCCGTACGTACGCACGAGCGATGATATCGTTCCCATGATCGGGGAATTTTATTGGAGTGTATGTATACTAGTAAAGAATCAATATCACTTTACAATAATCATATATAGTTAGTATTTACACCATTATACCCATCCAAGTAAGGTGGTGGTGGAAAATAGATTACACCACAGCGTGGAGACGGTATTCCGTACGTACGCACACACGGTGATTTCGTTTTCCGTAGGATGGATAGATGGTGAAATAGGGTTGTTTAATACTTATAATAACATATCAGTATATTATTGATACTGATGTTATTACTTCATAATGAAACAACCTAAGAAGAAGAAGTGGAAGAAGAAATAAAGGTGAAAGAATCAGTAACGGACATTACCTCTTCTTTGAAGCGCCTCTTTGAGACCTCCTCTTAGGGAACTAAAATTGGTATTTGAAGAAGACCAGGACCTGTAGGATGTTTCTAGGGAAGTGTAGAAGATAATTTTTTAGGGTTTGGATGAGCTTGAAGGCTCAAATTGGTGTGATTAAGGGAGGGAGGAGGTGCCCTTTTATAAGGGAGGAGAGGGGCACCTTTGTAAATCTAAAAAATATTAATTTATAATAAATCTAACCCCACTTAAAAACCTCCAAAAATTACTCATATTCAAAGATTAGATGATATAGGGTTGTAATATAATCACCCAATCAAATTTAGATGTGTTTGGATCTTATTTTAAACATTATCATTTTGATTTATCCTTATTTAATCTATTTAAGTTTATTTGTGGTAATAAAATTCTAAATTTTAAATTATAACAAATAATTACTTATTTGTTGTGAATTTTACATAATTGTTTACTTTATAACATTATAGACCATATAAAGTTAAATTTATAATTTTTAAATATTTTTTTGATTTTTAAACAATTTTATAATATGTTATTTTTATAAAATAACAATAGTGTCAATTTTGACACTATTCATTTATTTGAATTTAAATAAAATATATGCAGAAGATATGTTCAAACTAAAAGCTTTAATAGATTTATAAAAGGTAATATGTATATATAAAAGTAGTGTATCACATTAAATAGTTCATATAATATTTATTTTATTATTTTTAAAACCATTTATTTGGTTTATCTCTTAATAAAATAATTACTACAACATTTTTGTATAATTATTTAATATAATGCTTTGTTGCATAAAAATTAAAAATAAAATCCTATGATTAAGATAAATATATTTAATTTCCCAATAATATTTTTACTTGAATTTATCATCTTAAAATCACAATATTTAAATTGTTATATTTATTAAATTATTAAGGTGACAACTTTGGCATCATTTAAAATAAAATATTATAAGTGTCATAATCACTTTTATAAGGCTTCAAACGGTTATATATTAGGTAATGGGATTATTAAGGTGTATATATATACTACTAATAAGTTTTGGTCAGGTTTTTGGGCCTTTTAATGGGTATTATTATTTCAATAAAAACTCTATTACTTATTTTCCACTTAATAAATAATTTCTGTATCATTAATGTATCACCATTAATGACAATTATTTAATCCCTAAAAATTCTAAATAAATTATCATGATGTAGATAATTTTATTATATTTCTGGAGACTATTCATGTTCTAAGTTTTATGATGTTTATCACTAAATTAAAATTATTATACTTATAAGATTTAAGAGAGTGAGATGTTGTCACTTTATTTGGTTTTAATAATAATTAAATTATTTTCATGGTCAAAAGTCCATAAAATGAATCTAATCCGACCCTTAGGTTATATGGGTCTACTTTTAGCCATCTAATAGAATTTTGGCATGTGTTAGGGTAATTTTATAATATTATATTTAACCTTAATTACCCGATTTACCTTTAACTATGGTAAATAAAATTTACCATAGTTACTATTCATAATTCCCAAAAATAAAAAGTAGCTTATTAACATAATTTAGACCAACTTATTCCAAATATGGAATCCATTTTTCCAAATTCAATACAAAAATGTTGCATAAATTAAATTAAAATTAATCCTATTGTCGAAAGAAAATGAGTTTTTCTTTAAAACATTGCAAAAGATTGAATTGATTTAACCTACGAATTTAATGTAAAATCAATGCTAATGACATAAATTATATTAAATGGTAAAAATATATTCTATTTATACTTTAAAACCATTAAATACTATAATTTAACCATATAAATTATTTTGATGAAAAAAGTTTTTTTTAATTAAAATATAGCGTGTTTTTACTATTTATCAAAATATGAAAGTTACCAGAATAATATGAAAAATTTATCCAAAGTAAATTTTTATTTCTTGATTACAAAGAAGAATTTTATTTTGTCAAATTGAACTTATAAACATGTCAAAAACTATATTTAAAGTGGGTGCTCCATCAAAAGGCGACAAAACTGCATTTTTTGAAAAATACTTATTTTACCCGAAAAATTTATTTTGTTCTTATACCATGTTCTAGAAAATATGTAAGATGAATAATAATGTTATAAAATTAATAATTTAGTTAATAATATTCATAACGGCTAGTTCATAATAATATTATAATAATATATCATTGTTTAGTAAAACCCGATATTGCGTACAACACACGCTATCGAGGAAGGTCGCGATTGCGTGTAATGCAAGCCAAGTCAGGGTTGCGTGTTGTGTAAGAATCCTTCATTGTTTCGTATAACATAATCCAACCATATTTAATTTATACATTGAATATATATGTATATATATATATATACTCAATGTTGCGTAGAATAACTATTATCAAAATTATGTGTAAGATGATCCAAGAATAGTGTTGCTTATACTGCAAGCTAATACGGTGTTGTGTATAACGCATGGTAATCTTGGTGTAGCATAAAACACAAGACATTAATGAAATTAAAAGAATATTTTTCATGAAATCTTGGGGTGTTACATTCTACCCCCCTTAAAATTAATTTCTCCCTCGAAATTCATCGGGGTTATAAATGGTTTACTACTTGAAATTTTGTTTAATAGAAACCCACATCGTAAAAAGGAATACCAAAACATGGATTTAAAAACTAAAGTATGAAATGTAACGGTTACCCAAATTAACTCATCACTGGGTTTCCACGTACGAGAACATAGGTGAAAATATGGATATGGAAGAAAAATCTAACCATCAAGTTCTGATGGAGAGTGGTAGAGAACATGGATATGAAAAATCCAACAATCACAAAGCTATTGATTTGTTATGATCTAAGGTACCATCTTATTCATCGAATATAAGGTAACTAGGACAACATTTTTGGTTTTCAAGATCATTTCCCTAAAGTTGATGAATTAAAAGAAATACTTGCATTATTTTGGTACAATCTCACTGTTTTTCGTGAATTGAACAATTTCCAGATCATCCCTTAAAAATATGAAGTTGAATTTGTTTTTCGTGATGTGTTAGCAGATCATGTGATAGAATGATGGGTCATTACATCTCTTTCAAACAAAAGGTTAGCAAAAGTTATAAGTCCATCTTATGGTTAGATTAATCATATATGGTTCCAAAAATGAACTTATACTTTATATATCATACCGCTTAATAAAATAAAACTAGTTTCTACTAACCAGGGACTTCCTATAGGCCAGTGGTAGGTGATAAAGGCCAGTCACACTTCAGTTTTGGGTTCGATTCCCACATCCTTGTCCAATGCGATGGGCTGTCACCCGTCCTGCAGGTTGTCCTTTTTCTAAAACTACATTACTATAACATCTCATCAATAATATAGGAAAAAGTTCTATCCTTAAACAATACTAACTTACGTCCAACATAATCCATTCCAATCTTTAGGCGTATCCATAATACTGCAGTCCACTCTCATAATATAGTGAAAATGATTACCAGATATTTAATACCATCGTTGATCCCCATATATCATAAGATATGTCTTGTTGGTCACATTCCAAACATTCGAAGGCCTTAATCATGTATTCTCTTGAAAAATGAATACCCATTGAACCTTAGTGAAAACATGAATGAAGTTAAAAGTTAACACTTTCCACATACCAAAATCCTCAAAATTCTATATACTCAAACCATGATATCACTTAGTCCTTATATCAATCATGAGCTCATGAATACAATCAAACATCTCATTATCTTTTTATTCCTTCATTATGCGCATATCATCTGCTTTCCAAAATATTTGAATCACTTTTCATGGTTACTGGTACCATAAAATTATTGAAAACCACAATAGACTAATACAAATATATTATAAAACCCCATAAAAGTACCTCAACAAAATTATTCTTAAATACCAATACATAAACACTTCAATCCATCATCTTCAATGATTTTCCTTGAATAAGTCCTTCCTTGATTTAGAAGTAACTTTTTAGGTCAGGGCATTGAGTTGGGTAATGCCCATGTTCTCCACAAATAAGACATTGAACTCCATAACAGTATGTCACTCTATGACCCTTTTCTCCACACAGATAACATCTATCCCTCCATTTGAGGTATTCTTCAAGGTTCTTCTTCCCTTCTTTATAAATCTCAATCTTCCTTTATTTATGCTCCTCAACATGCGAACATGCATAAAAGTCTATCTTCCTATTATTTGATGAATTGGGAATACCACTAAATTTCACCTTGTTAATAATATATCGCGATGACTGATTCAGCATAATCACAATATCTTTCTCTCTAGGCATTACGCAATTTTTTTGCTCATAGTCACCAATTTGTCCATTGGATTCAATGTTAACCGAATTCCTTCTGGTTCCCTCCATTGACTAAAACACAAAAAGAATTCCGTGAGAGACAAAAATCATTCTAGGGAAAACAACATAGTAAAGGGGGAGTACCCTCAATATCTAACATCTTAGGTTATATTCTAATATCGTTACCGTAGTTCTAAGACTATATCCTATATGTATACTTATCCTTAGGGACATCCCTAGACATACCTTAGAAATATCTCTAGGGATCTCACTAACATTTTCACATCCTAGTTTCCAAAGGTTGACTAAACCTTTCCTCTGATACCAACAATAGAGGCCCGAAGCTTGACGTACATGGACATTACATTACTTTTGCGGAATATTTAATACATAACAAAAACAGACACACAAGGATCGTAATAGTTTAGTGTCTTTGGAAACTTGGAATGTAATCTTCTAATCGTGGTGAAAGATCTTCAACATCTCCCATAAAGATCTTCCCATTTTTTATTACCTAAAACCTTTCTTTATTTCCTGGGGAAAAGAAAACATAAAAAGGGTGAGCTCAAATGCTCAGTAAGGGTAAGCATGGATAAAATAAAACATACCATATAAATTTGAACTTAAAAACATGAACACAATGTTTAAACATCAAAATCTTGAGCAACGACATAAAACATGGAAGTACATAAGGCATAGATCATAATGGAACATAAACCATGATAAAATAGCATGGGAGTAAAACATGTAATTGTGGAATCCATTAATAACATGTAATTATTTCCATAGTAGCCAAGGCATTGCTTCCAAGACAATCTTAGTGGACAAAGTCCCATTCTGAATCGAGTTCACTCCTCGTTTCAGTCCTGTAACACTGAACCAGATTAACATACCATTCCAGCCATGTCTATCTCATGAGATATAAAATCTTTAACCAATGCATTGGAGGGAGATATAGGTCCCACCCATCTCATAATGAAATCATTCTTACTTGTGCCACAAAATAAACATACATCATTCATAATAACCCAATGAATAAAATGGGTTTCATAAACATCATCCCATCATCACATAATCCTTATAAAGGAAATGTATATCATTTCATAATAATAAAAGTGAAACCATGTAAATCAAAGAGGCATTACACCTGAAACATACACATATGAAATAATTTTATCTTAGATGGAAAATGGTTTTGATAAAACACTTGAAATGAATTATTGAGGAAAATGTCCTTTCTTCTTCAAAATCAATTTCTTTTCACAAAACGTCATGCAATTTTAAAAGAAAGATATTTTTTTGAAAATAGTCATGAAATATTTTGGAGTAAGCTTCATGAAAATAAGGCTTTATAAAACTGTAAAAATCCGTTAGTGCCATATAAGTTAAAAAAACATTCTTTTCGTACTTTTGACGGAAAAGTCAAAAAGTACCTCGTAACGTAAAGAAAAGAAAGATTCCTTACATACCATGTAGTAAAAGTCAAAAATGGGTAAAGAGGAATTTAAACATACATGAAAACACTTTTATAAAACATGGAAATGGATGATATAAATAAGCCTATTAAATACTTACGAATATGCAATCTCGGATAAAAATGAGATTTGCAAAATTAGCCCTTAACTTAGGTCCGATATGCTTCGTACGTATCCGAACCTCCTATATAATGATTTAAATAACGTAATTGACTTATTACAGAATCATATTAATTTTTATGATATCATATATGGTTCACTTATGACTTTATATTACCTGTTCTTTTGTAAATTCCATGTTAAAAAGCGTTTTGGGTAAAATCGTTTCATTTGTCGTCTGTGTTTTGACTTGTAATTATTCATATGATTACTTAGATCATGATTAGTTAATTCCAGAATATAAAACATGATTTATATATAATATATATTCAGAATATACATATATATAATAGATCTATAAATGGAAAGAAATACACCGTTCATGGAGACGGTAGGCCGTACGTACGCATGAACGTTGTTTTCGTTTCCTCATTGAATTGAATAGAATTAATTGGATGACATACATATATAAATAAATCCAGTATAATTATTATGTAATATATTTCATGAATACTTATTATATATACTTTATAATCATTTATGAATGGTTAATCATTGAGAATGAATCTTATCGCGTCGTGGAGACGGTATTCCGTACGTACGCACGAGCGATGATATCTTTCCCATGATCGTGGAATTTTATTGGAGTGTATGTATACTAGTAAAGAATCAATATCACTTTACAATAATAATATATAGTTATTATTTACACCATTATACCCATCCAAGTAAGGTGGTGGTGGAAAATAGATTACACCACGGCGTGGAGACGGTATTCCGTACGTACGCACGCGCGGTGATTTCATTTTCCATAGGATGGATAGATGGTGAAATAGGGTTGTTTCATAATTATAATAACATATCTGTATATTAGTGATACTGATGTTTTTTACTTCATAATGAAACAACCTAAGAAGAAGAAGTGGAAGAATAAATAAAGGTGAAAGAATCGGTAACAAACATTACCTCTTCTTTGAAGCGCCTCTTTGAGACCTCCTCTTAGGGCACTAAAATTGGTATTTAAAGAAGACCAGGACATCTAGGATGTTTCTAGGGAAGTGGAGAAGATAATTTGGCAGAGGTTGGCTGAGATTTAAGGCTCAAATTTGTGTGAGGAAGGGAGGGAGGAGGTGCCCTTTTATAAGGGAGGAGAGGGGCACCTTTGGAAATCTAAAAAATATTAATTTATAATAAATCTAACCCCACTTAAAAACCTACAAAAATGACTCATATTATAAGATTAGATGAGATAGGGTTGTAATCGCATCAATCAATCAAATTTAGACATGTTTGGATATTATTTTAAACATTATCATTTTGATTTATCCTTATTTAGTCTATTTAAGTTTATTTGTGGTAATAAAATTCTAAATTTTAAATTATAACAAATAATTACTTATTTGTTGTGAATGTTCCACAATTGTTTACTTTATAACATTATAGACCATATAAATTTAAATTTATAATTTTTAAATATTTTTTTGATTTTTAAATTTTTTTATAATATGTTATCTTTATAAAATAACAATAGTGTCAATTTTGACACTATTCATTTATTTGAATTTAAATAAAATATATACAGAAGATATGTTCGAACTAAAAGCTTTAATAGATTAATAAAATGTCATATGTATCTATAAAATTATTGGATCACATTTAATAGTTCATATAATATTTATTTTATTATTTTTAAAACTATTTATTTGGTTTATCTCTTAATAAAATAATTACTACAACATTATTGTATAATTATTTAATATACTTATTTGTTGAATAAAAATTAAAAATAAAATCCTATGATTAATATAAATATATTAAATTTCACAATAATACTTTTAATCGAATTTATCATCTTAAAATCACAATATTTAAATTGTTATATTTATTAAATTATGAAGGTGACAACTTTGGCATCATTTAAAATAAAATAATATAAGTGTCATAATCACTTTTATAAGGCTCCAAACGGTTATATATTAGGTAATTGGATGATTAAGGTGTAGATATATACTAACAATAAGTTTTTGTCAGGTTTATGGTCCTTTTAATGGGTATTATTATTTCAATAAAAACTATATTACTTATTTTCTACTTAATAAATAATTTCTGTATCATTAATGCATCACCATTAATGACAATTATTTAATCCCTAAAAATTCTAAATAAATTATCATGATGTAGATAATTTTATTAGATTTCTGGAGACTATTAATTTTTGAAGTTTTATGATTTTTATCACTAAATTAAAATTATTATACTTATAGGATTTAAGAGAGTGACATGTTGTCACTTTCTTTGGTTTTAATAATAATTAAATTATTTTCATGGTCAAAAGTCCATAAAATGAATCTAATACGACCCTTAGGTTATATGGGTCTACTTTTATCCATCCAATAGAATTTTTTCATGTGTTAGGGTAATTTTATAATATTATATTTACCCTTAATTACCCGATTTACCTTTAACTATAGTAAATAAAATTTACCATAGTTACTATTCATAATTCCCAAAAATAAAAAGTAGCTTATTAACATAATTTGGACCCACTGATTCCAAATATGGGATCCATTCATCCAAATTAAATACAAAAAAGTTGCATAAATTAAATTAAAATTAATCCCGTTGTCGAAAGAAAACAGGTTTTTCTTTAAAACATTGCAAAAGATTGAATTGATTTAACCTACGAATTTAATGTAAAATCAATGCTAATTACATACATTATATTAAATGGTAAACATATATATTATATTTATACTTTAAAACCATTAAATATTATAATTTAACCATATAAATTATTGTGATGAAAAAAGTTGTTTTTAATTAAAATATAGCGTGTTTTTACTATTCATCAAAATATGAAAGTTACCAGAATAATATGAAAAATTTATCCAAAGTAAATTTTTATTTCTTTATTCCAAATAAAAATTTTATTTTGTCAAATTGAACTTATAAACATGTCAAAAACTCGATTTAAAGTGGGTGCGCCATCAAAAGGCGGCAAAACTGCATTTTTTGAAAAATACTTATTTTACCCGAAATATTTATTTTGTTCTTATACCATGTTCTAGAAAATGTGTAAGATGAATAATAATGTTATAAAATTCAAAATTTAGTTAATACTATTCATAACGGATAGTTCATAATAATATTATAATAATATATCGTTGTTTAGTAAAACCCGGTATTGCGTACAACACACGCTATCGAGGAAGGTCGCGATTGCGTGTAATGCAAGCCAAGTCAGGGTTGCGTGTTGTGCAAGAATCCTTCGTTGTTTCGTATAACAGAATCCAACCATATTTCATTTATACATTGAATATATATATATATATATACTCAATGTTGCGTAGAATAACTATTATCAAAATTATGTGTAACACGATCCAAGAATAATGTTGCTTATACTGCAAGCTAATACGGTGTTGCGTATAGCGCAAGGTAATCTTGGTGTAGCATACAACACAAGACATTAATGAAATTAAAATAATATTTTTCATAAAATCTCGGGGTGTTACAATAAACCAAAAATTATTTTATAATAAAATAATATTTCAGTATTTTCCTAAAGTGACTCTCACCTCTCTTATAAAAGGGTACTTCCCCTTCTCTAAAATCACACCTCCAAAGAAATTTGGCTCGGCCAACCCCTACTCAAATATCTTAAAAACAACCCTAAATTAAATCTTTAGGAATTACTTTGATCAGAAATCCAACCTAAGGATCCCTTTTGATCAAATCAAAAGGAAGCACCTGAAGAAGAGGTAATAATTTCATCACATCTTTCAAAGTTCTTCTCTTCTTCCACTTCCTCTTTCTTTGTTGTTTACATACCAAAATAATAACTCAATTACCTTATAAATATTGTGATGTTATTATAAATATGGTACAACCATATTCATTATTCTATCCATCTTATGAATGACAAAGTCACTATACGTGCATATGTACGGCTTACCGTCTCCACGTCGTGGTGTAGTGTGTTATTCAACACGTCCTTATTTGGATGGGTATAATAATGAGTATAATTGATGTAAATAATAAATATAACATGTTAATTATTATGTATATGTAATATACCATCCAATTACATACAATTTCACCATCAATAGAATGATATTGTCGCTTGTGCGTACGTACAGATTACCGTCTCCACGAACGCGATGATATTCATTCTCCATCATAACCATTCGAGAATAATTTTAATTTTATGATTAAAAATAATTTTTATGAACTTAATATCATTATGTATATGAATCAAATACATCCTATCCATAAAAAACATGACTTATGTAACAAAACATATAAAGGAAAATGAATCAGTTAACTCCCAAAACAATGACACTACTGAAATATTATTAACAAAGCAATATTAGAAGATCATATATGATATCATAATTATGTATTTGGTTCTTTTATAATTTAATAACAATGAATTAACTATTATATAGGAGTTTAACTTACCCTCTATTAAGGAAAAGTACAAGGTAAGGGGTTTTCATCTCACTTTTTATTCCCATGAGATTCATGATACATTTGCCACTATTTCCTTTTATGTGGCGTATATACTGCCCATGATTGTATTATTTGTGTAATATAATTTAATATATGGGTATTTAAATCTTCATTTTATAACCCTTATTATATTGAGTGTATGCTTCATAATTTAGCAAATCGGTAAAGGAACTTCTAATTTCAATTTCAACTCATTGGGTTTTACGCACACTTTAATGATTATTTCACTCTAATATTATGTGTGAAATAACTGTTTATTTATTTGTGTAGTAATTTACACTCAACTTTATTTGGATATAATTTTTATACACATAATAACTCCATTTATAAATTCTCAAGTCATTGATATGAACTTGATAAGGGTAATCGTAACTCAATTTCTATTCATTGAGTTAAGCATCCAAGTCATTGGTTTTGTTTTTACAAGAATATGTGTGAATGTACTCTGATTTATTTACACTGAATATCCAATAATATTGAGTTTATTTATATTTTCTACACATAATTATGTCCTTGATTTATCCTTAATTTAAGGAAATGATATTTATAAGGGATTCCGTCTAAATTTACATTCTATTAAGACTTATTTGTTATTATGCACCAATTCACTTTTATATGGTGTATATACTATCCTTTGACATATTATATCATGAATCCATTTATTCTCATGATATTATAAAGTTTTTATTAATTTTATTCCTCAATTATTTGTATTCAAGCATCTTTCATTTGGTTAGGAACTCTTTAACTAAAATATTATTTTAAATGTTTTAATGATTTATTATTATAAAACTTTCTAATTAATGTCTGTGTTTTAAAAATGGTTTTAAGGATTTATTTATATGGACATGAATGTTTTAAAATTAAGATTCATTTTAAAAGTTTCAAATTGGTATGGGACACATTGATTCAAAAATCTAATTTTTAACAGCTTCTTGATAAATAGTAATACTTTTAAATGTTTTTAAGAAAAAATGCCATTTTTCTCAAATAGTTTTACTGATTATTTTCATCTATGTCAAAATCCTTCATTATTCTTGATTGAGGTTGATTTATTATAATACAATCTTCCATATTGTATTGAATGAGTTATGTTTGACTATAGATGTGCTATTTTTATACCATTCATGGTTTGTGGTTAAAATATTGACTTTTCTCATGCTAGTTTTAATTCGAACGTTTAGATTATGTTTCAACATTTTCATATGAGGAATGAATTGGACTTAGTAAGTGATGGGTGGAGCCCGCTGTATCTCCTCGATGCATTTGTAGGTATCATGAGACAAACTAGTGTCTTGGCGCAAGGCCTTGACAAAATCTTAGTCATAGTCTTGGCACGAGGCCTTGACTATGTGGTTATGATTTTCGACATTATGCATTCCATCATTATGAAATTAGCTATTGATATTACATGTGATTATTCGACTAGTAGAATATCCTTGTGAATAAGTAAATGGAATTATTCTATTTATATTTTCCATATTATACTGTTATTTAAGTTTAAAAGGCTTGTGTTTTAGTCTTACATATTGCCTTAAATGTTTATACTTATTTATGAAAGTTTCCGTTATATTGTTATCCTTACTAAGAATCCGAGATCACCTATTTCTTATGTTTTATTTTTCCCTGGATGTGAAGAAGTATATTATGATTAACCTATAGGGATATGCTAATGGATATGAGTATGTTCAAAGGGGAAATGATGTTGTTGTTTTTTATTTCATAGTGTAATGTAAAACTTATGTATGTATCTAGTACTTCCAAGGCTACTAAAATAATCGGTCTTTCAAGACTTGATATCTTCTGATCATGAAAATGTTATGTAATAATTCACTGACTCAGGGTAATCGGGGTCATGGTGTTACACTATGAAATATATCTGTTTGGAACACTCATACTGGTTTGGCTTGTCCAATTTGTAATTTTGATTTTGAACCTCAATGATTACCTCATAGCAGAAAATGGTGTTTTATGCGTCATCATCGATTTCTTGATGCTTCTCACAAATTCAGGTTTAACAGGACACATTAAATGGAGATATTAAAATGATAAAACCACCAATAGTGTTTTATGGTTCATAAATCTTGGGAAAATTAATGAATGTCACTATAAAATTTGGAAAATATCAGCTGTTTAAAGAAGGGGGAAAAGGGCATGAGGAATAATATCTGAAGAAGATGGAACACGGTAATGGAAGAAAAATAGTATATTTTCAAACTTACATATTAGGATTTTAATTTGATACATCATAATCTTAATGTAATGAAAATTGTGAAGAACGTCCATGAAAATGTAATTTTTACAGTGCTTAATAAGCAGGGTAAATCTAAGGATCACCTTAATGCTCGTAAGGATTTGGAGTCAATGAATATAAAGCATGGTTTGTGGGAAAATGATAATTTCAAGTATCCTTTTTCTATTTTTACAATGAAAAATAATGATAAAGATGTATTCCATAAAACTTTGAAGAATTTAAAAGTGCTAAATGGATATTAAAGTAACATATCAAGGTGCATTGACTTGAAACATAAAAAGTTACATGGACTGAAAACTCATGAATCACATATTTTTATGGAGATGTTTTTGCTGTTAGCTTTGTATAATACTTTACCTGAAAAGTAACTATGGTTCTAGTTGAGTTTTGTACCTTTTTTCAGAGAGTTTTTTGGAAAAAATTTAAATACAACCTAGCTTGATAAATTAGAGTGTTATTGTACACTTAAAGGAGAGAGAATTATATGATATGGGAGATGCGGATTAATTGGTTTTTTGTGATAGTGAACCTCATCAATCACAAAATATTGAATAGTTATTTCCTAATAATATAAAAATGGTAGAACATTCAAGAGAGGGTGAAAATGAAGGACTCTTCAGAATGGAGGTTGATAACAATGAAGATAATTGACTGTATAAATTGGTTATGAAATTATATTATAAGTTATCATTGATAAGTGTTTTGTACATATATACATTGTTTTATTTTTTCGTTTTCTTTTGTAAAAAAAATTAAATTTGAATTATTTATATATTTAATATACCTTAAACATTTTAAATGTATGAATTTCAAGAACAAAAAAAAATCTAGGATTCTAGCCGATCAGCATCTCAGAGCATGCCACCACTACCGCCATATTCTATGGATTCAAGGAATATTCCTACAACTTGTAAAAATGAGGTATTTGATACTCAAGAAAAGGTAATATTAATTTGAAATTCCTTGATAACTAATTTTAAATACATGAGTAAATTTTATAATATACTTATAAAGTGTTATGTTTTTTATTTATAGCTATTTTTTCATTTTGATGTCCCTGACTCCGTTTCACGCCCATGGACTTTGCAAATAACACATACAATATCCATAAAAAAACTAAAATGACACTTTTATATAGAAAACATGCATTTAGAGTTATACGGACTAAATCTTGTGCTAGATTGATGTTTGATTGATTCTTACATGCAAAAAATAAATTATAGATTGTTATACAGTTGTTTGAAAATGATTCGAGCTTTTTTTCTTGGTTTTAACTCTGTAAACACTTATGAATGGCACAAAAGATGTTAAAAACAAGTTTCAGGGGGTCAAAATCTTGAAAATGACATCATATTATCCTAAAATCATGGGATAATAACAGTAGTTTTAATTGTGAAATGTAGGAACCGACAACATGTCATTCCGAATGATGGTTTTCATATTATGGATGTAAATGTGTTTTAGTTCTTTAAAACACTAAAACATATATGAAATATTCCAAACTAAGAAAATAATGTCAGATTTTACTAAAATCATTGGAAAACCACCTCTTATTTGTTTTTGACATGTACGTATAGACAACACATCAATCCGGCATGCAGTGTGATCATAATTACTCAGTAAATACTTATGAAAGGTATAAAACCCTTTAAAAACAATTTTCGAGGGGTCAAAACTAAATAAATTATGTCTTATTGTTCTGAAATCATGGGACAATGACTGTTGATTTATTTTTGAAATGTAGGAACTGATGGCATGTCATTCTGAATAAAGGTTCTCCTATTATGGCCATAAATTCATTTTTAGTGTTTTAAAACACTAAAACAAGTGGGGAATAGTAAAAACCAGGGAAATGATGTTAAAATTTCCTAAATTAGTGTTAAAAGACCATAGATTTAATCTTGAAATATAGGAACCAATGGAACATCATTCCAAAATATGGCTTGCTCGTTATGGCTGTAAACGCGTTTTTAGTATTTTAAAACACTAAAATGTGTTTGGTAAGGTCAAAACTAGAAAAATAGTGTCATATTGTCTTGAAATTAGGGGAAAAATACTATAGATTTAATTTTCAAATTTAGGAACTGATGACACATCATTATGAAAGACAGTTTACCTGTTATGTCTGTAAATGTGTTTTTAGTGTTTTAAAAGACTAAATCATGTGTGGAATGGTCAAAACTAGACAAACGACATTATATTGTCTCAAAATTTGGAGAAAAAAACCATAGATTTAATTATGAAATGTAAGAACTGATGACATATCATTTTGAGTGACCGATCCACGCATGGCCATAAATGCATTTTCAGGACAATATAATGCCCATAAATACATGATTGTGAAACACATTTCTAGGACTATTGGTTCCTATATTTCAAAATTAAATCTATGGTTGTTGTCCCATGATTTTAGGAAAATCCAATTATGTTTTCCTGGTTTTTCCCATTATGGCCATAAACACATTTTTAGTGTTTTAAAACACTAAAATGCATGTGGAACAGTCAAAACAAGGAAAAAAGAATTGGATTTTCCTGAAATCATGGGACAATGACCATAAATTTAATTTTGAAATGTAGGAACCAATAGTATGTCATTACAAGTGACGATTTTCCCGTTATGACCATAAACGAATTTTTAGTGTTTTAAAACACTAAAACATGCATGGAATGGTAAAACTAGGAAAATGGAAACAAATTGTCTTGAAATAAAGAAAAAATGAGCATATATTTAATTGTGAAATGTAGGAACTAACGACACATCATTCTAAGTGAAGGTTTTCCCGTTATGTTCGTAAATGAGTTTTTGGTGTTTTAAAACACTAAAACGTGCATGGAACAGTCAAAAATAAGAAAATGATGTCAAATTTTTCTGAAATAATAGAACAATGACCATAGATTTAATTTTGAAATTTAAAAACCAATTTCAAGTCATTTTGGGTGGTGGTTTTCCCATTATGGTTGTAAACACATTTTTAGTGTTTTAAAACACTAAAATGTACATGAAATGGCTAAAATGAGGTAAACAACATCTAATTGTCCTAATATTAGGGGAAATGATTTCAGATTTGATTTTGAAGTGTGGGAACCGACAAAACATCATTCTGAGTGACAGTTTGCCCGTTATGGCTATAAACGCATTTTTAGTGTTTTAAAATACTAAAACATGTGTGGAATGGTGAAAACTAGGAAAATAATATAGTATTATCCTAAAATAAAAGAAAAACACCATAAATTTTATTTTTAAATTTATTAATTGATGACATGTCATCCTGAGTGATGATTTTCCCGTTATGGTTGTAAATGCATTTTTAATGTTTTAAAACACTAAAATTTGTGTGGAAAGGTACTAACCTAGAAAATGACATTAGATTGTACTAGAATCAGGGGAAAATTACTGTAGATTTAATTTTAAAATACAAGAATTTACAACATGTCATTCCAAGTGACAGTTTCCTCGTTATGGCCATAAACACATTTCTAGTTTTTTAAAACACTAAAACGTTCTTAGAAAAGTCAAAACCAGGAAAATGACATCAGATTTTCATAAATTAGTGTAAAAACACCATAGATTTAATTTTTAAATATAGGAACTTATGACACATAACTTATAGTGATGGTTTTACCATTATGGACGTAAACACATTTTTAGTGTTTTAAAACACTAAAACGTGTGTGGAACAGTCAAAACCAGCCAAATATCGTCATATTTTCCTGAAATTAGGGGGTAAAGACTATATATTTAGTTTTGAAATTTATAATATGACATCATTTATTCCAAATGATGATATTCCCTTTATGGATGTAAATGATTTTTTATATTTTTAAAATTCTATAACATGCATTGAATGGTCAAAACTAAATAAAACGACCTCAAATTGATGTGAAATCATGGGAGAACCACCTATTAGTTGTTTTTGAATTATAGGAAATGTTATGATATCAAAATCTTTAATTTTTTTATTAAATAAATTTCAATCACACCACATGTCACTTTAAAAGTAAATTAGAATATTTACTTATCCGTTTTCAGTTTCAAGTGTTGAATCTTATCTTAAATTGGTGTGTTTCTATTTTAAAAGTGTTTACAATATATATTATTTTTTTATGTTAAAATGTATTATATTTGATTAATAAAATAACAAATTTTATGTGCAGTATTCGGAATATATTCTATGTCTTTTCTCTTTCACATTTTTTCCTAAATATTCTGGTTTTCATTGTAGGTGGAAAATTTTGGCAGTAGTTAGGAGGTTGAACATTCCTATCCATGAAATTATTCAGAAGGTAGTTGTGATGGTTCTTGGTTTCCATGGTATGTTAAAATTTTATCAATTATTCTAATGTAATTATGATTTATTATGTTTAGTTTTAATTTTTCTTTCATTTTTCGTTTCAGTTGACGAGATGAAGTGGAGGCAGATAGATGGAGTGGAGGTTATGATATGGATGTATGTTGGGCATGGGTTATTATTGGATATATATATATATATTGATGATCAAGGTATTGGTTGATGTATGGGGTGACTGATACTTAGGTTATGATGATCGTGGTGGTTTGTATGACTATGGATGTGTGGTGTATGAATGATGGATTTATCATATATTTATGTTTTAGTTTATAGTATGTCCATTATTATATATTTATATTTTTTTATCAATTTTTTAATAAATCAAAATAGATTTAGCTGGTAGGTTTTTTGTAACTAACGCTAAACATATATTATTTTATATATTTATTAGTGGTTCAGATTAACCGCCACTAAAAATAACCACCGCTAAAATGCATTATGGTGGTTAATTTATTTTTATTTATATTCCCAATGGATTTTTTTATTAAGAAACTACCACTAATTAAACATTAAATTGCTGCTAAATTTTCAAAAAACAACACTTAAAAAAACCACCGCGAAAATAAAATAAACCGCCACAAGTTGACTAGTGACCGTACAATACACAATGGTTTTTGGAACCACTGATAAACATTTAGCCAGTAGTTTAAACCACTATTAGACCAATAACTAACTACATCTAACCATCATTTATTTTGTAGTGGAATCATGCCAGATTCCTGGAAATGACCTTTCTTACAACCAAGAATAGGCATTATGTCCATATTTTCCACGACACCAGATTTTTTTTTGAGATGTGATCTCCTATTCTATTGATGTAGATGTCTGAAAAATTCATAATTTTTTCCTACTGTAGGCCATGATTTCCTTTTCTTTGGTTGAAATTGTCATCCAAGAATCTTCCTTTCATAATTTGATCAAATCAAATGAATTTTTCTTGACTTATTGGTCCTCACAGAATCCTTAGTGATATCATATCTGTTTTGAAATTGTGTGGGAATAAATGTACATTCTATGATGGAATCCCTTATCTCACCAGTTTGAGATGACTTAGATTTTATTTCAATATACTTATTGAATTATTCTCTACTCTTTTTGAATTATTGTTAGACTGGAAGATGCATTGATCATGTCTCAGAAATCTCTTACTACTTGTGAGATAATTTTTCTTCAAGATCACTAACCATATTCTCTGAGGTAGTTACGTCCAATCTGAATTTATTATTTTCATCTAAAACTTCTATTTAACTTTTATCATACTCTTAATTTTTAGAAGCTAATTTTTTATTTCCATTTTCAAGCTTCATCTTCTCTTTCTTGAGTTGATTGTTTTGATCATGAGAAGCTCCCAACTCTTCCTTCAGTCTCAATTCTAGATCTGTTCTAAAATCACCATCCTAATCACTAATTGAAGAATTTGATTATTTTTGAGCAAGGGAAAATAAATTAAGTTCATAATTCTAAGAACAAATTGATGAATAATTATCTTGTGTATGATTTATCATAAAATTCCTCTTTTTGTAATTGGTATACTTCTTCTTCTTTTTATCCTTTTTTCTATTTACGAGGTTTCTCATTTTCAACGTCAGAATCAGATTCAACCATTTTCATTGGGAAATTTATGGAAAAATTTACAATATAATTACATATTAATTACTTGATTAATTTATTTAATTTTCATTTTTTACACCAATTATAATAAGATAAAATATTTCACTGAGGTATTCATCAACGTCATCATCATCCGAATCACTTGATTCCTCTACTTCCACTTCTTTGAACATGCCTTTCCTTATAGACTCAAATTCCATTAATTATTTTAAATTCCTTTTAAAAGATGGATAATTTATCATTTCACAAGATAAAAGAATATTATGAAACTAATATAATGTAATTTCTTCCCTATCTCTGAAGGCTAAAACCTTAGCATCAAATCTATGAGGAAAAATTCTCATAAGTTTTTTCACAATTATTGAATCTTCTAGATTCTCACTAAATCCACCGATATTACTTACTATTTTATTGACTCTTATAAAATATTCATCAATTATTTCTTCATATGCCATTTTAATATCTTCAAATGTTATTCTGTATATTTTTAGCTTAGCTTCTTTGACTTTAAGATTACCTTCATAACTATTTCTCAATTGTTCGTAGATTTCCTTGGAATTTTGGAGACCCATCACTTTAGTGTATACTTTTGCTGATAAATCTATCAAGATTGCATTGTGATCCTTTCCATCAAATTATAGATTTATCTTATCAACTTTAGTCATAGAGATATCATCAATAATAGGCGGGAAGCCCACTATTATTGTATCTCTCACTTCTAGTCCATGAGATAGAAGAAAAGGAAGCATCATATTCTTCTAGTTGTGGTAGTTATTTCCATCAAAAGTAGGTATTCCTTGACTGTTAACTAAATTCCAATTCTCCATTTCTCATAAAATTATCCAGATCTACAGAGGGGGTCTTGTGCTATAATACCAATTAAAGTGTCCAAGGATAAGTTATGTACCACTGAGGGGGGGGGGGTGAATCAGTGGTACACTATTTTACAAATTCTTTATTTTTAATACAACCTCTATGAATAATTGAAGTCTCAATACCACATATTTAAATCTCAACTTCTCCATGAAAGAAAAAATTAAATATAGTCACAACATACATGAATTTTTACAAGGTTTGGTACTAAGACCTATGTCATTACTGCAACTCGTTATACTCATCAACAACATATTTGTCACTATATATAGATGGTTACAAACAAGAAAATTCCAATTTCCATCAGCATTGAGTCCCACCATGTTCAACTAAAGATTCCCACTAGAGTTTATAAGTTCCTGCTTACACTAGTGACTCATGAGTCCCATAGAATAATCTTTATACTATGTCACATAGTGTTACAAACATCCCACCAGCCTACTCTAGAGTCACACTGAAGACTTCCACTAATCTCGAATCACACAAGATATGATCCTATGATAGAAAAATCTCTGTCCGCTTTAGATTGATTCTACACTACCTAGAGATGATTTTTTCTCCACAAACAAACTAGATCACCTGATCTATTTGTGTATAATATTCAAGAACGTCGACAACTGATAAAAAACTGTCTGATCTTTCTCACTATCCACTAATCATCAAAAGATCTGAACTTGACTAAGCTCTCTAAATACTCATGAATAAGTCTTCTGAATTACACCTGGCTTCAGTCTCAAAAATCACTACCCATTGTATACATGAAATGTATATATCACATGTGAATCTAATAAACCTTCATGCATGTATATAAATTCATGGGTGACTCATTATTCATGCATGTATAAAAAATGTATGGTATTCTCATTTTATGAAAACTTTAATTCAAATATCATGAAAGAAAAACACATAATGACCATTCAATATTGTACCTCAATTGTATACTACCAAAAAACACACACATAGACTATTATTTAATACTCATTGCAAGTTCTTTCATGGTATCTCGCATATACAACAAACTATTTTCATAACGTATGAGGACTTTCTCAAAACCTTCCCACAAAATATATTCATACACACTATCCATTTTTCACACAAACCATTTACACACACTATTCAATTCTTGTGCACTTAAATCCACATACAATGAACACTTTAAAAAATATTTTCACAAACCACGTGTATATACAACATGCACTACACTCAATGCATCATGAACACTGTTGTATGAATTTTTATTTTTCACAAAAATGATGTGTAGTATTTCCTTTGTGAAAAACACCATACAAGTATATAGAAAGGAACCTTGGTATTTCACACAAACCAGAAGAATTAATGTGCAGTATATCGCACTATTTCAATGGAATCACCAAAATAGAAGAAAAACACATAAGAATATTGAACTATTCTATTTAATTTATGGAAATTAGTTCTTCGGAAACAAACTTCAAGAGTGTAAATAACTTATCAAAGGCCTACATATACCTCTTCTCCTTTGTGTAATATTATAATGAGATAATTTTTTATCCTTAATGAACCAAAGGGCCACAAAGTCTCTGTTTTGTTTAAAAAACAAGAGCACATATCAATTTATCAACAGAAAAAAATGAACCCAACCTCAGGTATTTATAAGGATCGTTCCACTAACCTTTCTCATATGCACTGAATTGCTTCAACCGCATCATCTTAGTTTCATGACATCAATTATCACCATCTTCAAATATTAATTTTCTACACACAGTAAAACCTCAGTTTGCTCATCTTAATATTATGATAATGAAATTGAATTATTATTTTGATCATATTTAGATCATTAAAGAATTTGAATGGAGCTCTAAATCTTGACGGAATGATTCACCAACGTCTCAAATGGATATCCAAGAAATCAATGATCTCTTGGATGATCTCAGAGGCGATCCCAATGAATAAGAGCTCTTAGTGTCTTGCTGAAGAAGATGAAATAGATAGGATGATTGATGACCAGAATGATTAGATGGGCATAGCAGATGACTATGGTTTGTTCAAAGCTACAGATATCAAAAATCGAAATGACAACCATTCTTATTCTCCTTTATATTACATGGTGCAAATCAACTCTGGAAGAAATGGTCACCGAACAAAATGATTCACCGACACTACCTCATGACTATGCCCTCATCCACCATCGTTTCATCCTACATGGTGGTTCTCCTCCTCTCGTTCACCTCTTTTAGGCACCCCTTACAAAATATATCTTCACTGTGCCACCTTTTAGCTTAGCCTAGGGTCTTGATCTTGGCTGCCCACAATGGTGATGCTCCCCTTCCCTGGCTATCTTAGTAAAGCCTAATTTTTGAAAGGCATACAAAAAATATTTTATTCTAAAAAATTCATCATGAAAAATAAATATTTCTCATGGATATAAAATTTCCTCTTTATTTCAAGTCCTCAATTCATCAATAATTTGACAATCAAACATCCAAGATCATCAAAACATTATCCATCTTCACTTTTCAGCATTTCCTCAACATACTAATGATAATAAGTATCATAAGGACTTTTTCAAATGTAATAAACAATATGAAATCTCCTAATGTCATTTTCACATGTTTTAGTCATTAAAGACAACTCTACATCCATCACATTAAAGGTTGTGGATATTTTCATAACCATCCTCATCATTACACAATCACAACTAACATATTGACATCAATCACATATGAAATCCAATCATCATTATTGACAAAAAAATCCAATTCAAATCAAATTCCACTTTAGATCATAAGTATCACATGACTTGTGGGACCCCCTTACGCTGTGTGGCCTAGTACTGAAGGCCTGACGTGTACTCTGAGAGTACACAGATGCAAAAACAGCTAGTAACATGCCATATATAGGCACACAACCAGGGTAAATAGATGCAACTAGGGTAAACAGACATGACCAGGGTACAAGGACATGTCTAGGGTACATGGACATGTCCTGTGTACTCGAACACGTCCAGGGTACATAGACACAACCAAGATAATAGAGAACAACCCCAGGTGATTGAGACACACTGTGTAGTTACCTTAGATGTTGTGTAGGGATACATGAATAGATATTCATGTTCTAGAGAGAGAATGACCAGGAATCAGAATGGGACCACACATTGTGTAGGTCCCTAACATACCATGTAGTTTATTTTTGAGGAATATTCTACCACTCATATCTCCTTTGTTTGGACTCAGATTTTGGCCCTTGAGTAGCATATTCTAAGTGTTTTTTCACATAGAACATGATGGATTCCTTCATAGTGGATTATTATATATGATTTGAGATGTTCTGAGTGTGACTATTCTTTAGGCAATGCTCGACGATGGCAATGATTGGATAGGATCACCAGAGTGGAACCCTCTTGTAGGGATAAGGCATGGGTCCTCTATATATCTTTAGGGTGGAACCCTACTTATGGGATAGTGTATGGATCTTATAACTATAGATTAGAACCCTCCTAATGGACTATGGTGTGGGTCCTCTATCTATATTCATAGTGGAACCCTCCTACTAGGAAAATTCTTGGGTACTATATCCATATAGTGGAACCCACTAATGGAATAGGGTGTGGGTCCTATATCTATATATAGAGTGGAACCCACCTGTTGGGATAGGTCATGGGTCCTCTATCTACCCATTAAGTGGAACCCTCCATATTGGGACAAGGAATTTGTCCTCTATTTATCTATTGAGTGGAACCCTCATGTCTTATCAAGGAATGAGTCCTATGATTATAAATTATGTCCCCTCAATTGTGAAGCATAGTGGCCAGGTGTGGCTCTACATAGATGCTTCTCCAGATAGGCATGAAAGATGCCGATCATCATTGATGGACCTTTGGAATTGATGGTAGACTTATCATCCTAGGCTAGGTTATGTGATAGAGATATCCTTTATCTCTTGTCTGGGTTTCTTTTATGAGTATATATATATATATATATCCTTGTTTTTGGATTTCATTTCTCTCTTGCTATGGGTTGATCTATTTAATTATATAATGACCTCTATATCTCCCCCTTCATCTTTTGGGGCTTCCTAATGGGTATGGATATACTTACCCTTTCATGAGATTTACCCATATGTGTTGTGTCTTATAAAGATGATGAATTGGTCGAAGGAAATTTAAAAGGAGTATAGGGTTACCTTGGTGCATTTGAGTAAATACAGTGGTCAGATCTTGAAGATATAGAGTTGGGCCCTCTCATCTTTACTTGTAACAACCTAGAATTTCTAAATGACATTTGATTCCTAAATAAATGTGTGTTTTAAATAATATTATACAAAATAAATAGAAACCAAAATTTTTTATCTCCTTAATAATGATCTTTACATTAGTTTTCTATGAAACCAATTAAAATTCCAAACATTACAACTAGATAAAAAATATAAAATAGAACAACTAAAATGGGAAAGATGGATAACCCCAATATACTATAATCATCGCCCCCACTGCAAATGCTCTAAAAAAACAAAGCATTAGTAAACCAATCAACATATTATGAAATAAAATATAACCTTAAGAGAAATTGTAGTGAATTTTTGAGTGAAAGAGTGAAGTGATATTTATAAGGTATAAAGAAAAATGTGAGCCTTGGTATTCAACCATTATATGACTGTTGGTCAATATGACCATTAGTCAATATGACCATTGGTCAATATGATCGTTGTTTAATATAACTGTTATTCAATATGACCATTATAAAATATACCCTTGGCTGAAAATTCCACCATTATAATTAGTCTTTATAAGTAGTAATGACATAATATAATTGATATAGAAAGGATAATTGATGAAATCAACCAGTAGATTCGTGCTGTTTGAAGTCCATTTTTTAGAACTTGGGAAGGAGGTATCATCACTGGGGTTCTCCCTTAACCAAGACCAATACAAAATTCAACATGTGAAGCTTGAACTAAATCTTCTACTAGAGAGGTTCAAGTTAGTGGAGATTACCACTCGGTCGATGTTAACTGTGGCAACCCATGAAACAACCACCATCACACACCTTACTATTTGAGTGTATGTGGGTGTAATAAGAGGTTACATGTCTAAGCCTTAGTTACTTAAAGTGTAATATACTTTATATAAATAAAATTATTAGTCCATAAATTCCTCTAAAGAATAGTTTTCCTAATAAAATATATGATTAATTGAGATGAATTTGATAGTTTGATTTTTTGACGCAAATGAAACAAAATTGTATATACAATTTTTATAATAAACCAAGGTATTCTGAATAGTATTTCTTTTAAAAAAACAATATTTCAAAATAATTTTATTTAAATAATAAATGATTACATAATTTTATAGATACCTAAGAATTTTTTTATAAATGTTAGAAATGTGATTATGACTTAAAAATAACCATTTTAAATAAATAAGTTTTTTGTATTTAAAAATTAAAATTCTTATATTTATATAATTTTTATGATAAAATAATCAACTTTTTTTAAATTATCTTTTCAAAATTATTTTAGGGTGAATTTGTGAGAATTTTATAAAATACTTTATTTTTTCATGAATAGTAAAAATATGGTTTTAGGGTTTCAATATATTTTATGACAAAATCCAAGGAAAATAATATGTTATTTAATTAATATTAAGTATTTTAATATATATTACTCAAATTTTAAAACTATAAGTTACATTCCAAAAGTTTAACAAGGAAAATTTGTTTTTTAAAACATTACTTTTTGGAATATTTACTTTTTTGTAGAAAAATTAGTTTTTAAAAATGAATTTAGGTTATTTTAGATTAAAATAACTTAAAATTTGACCTAAATTTCCTATACCATGAGAAAAAACCATGGGTTAGACAATGGTTTTTAATTTTCCACAACCTATTTTTCCAAGACCAATATTTGGAAATTATTAAACAATTCCTCCACCGCTTCTATATATACCCACCCATTTCTAATTTTCCATTCACTCCCAATCCATATTTTATAAAGTTATGGTATCTTTTCCTCCCAAATATCCCCCAAGTTCTCCTAAATCCCTCAAGGTTCCATCCACAAATTTTAGGAATAACTATTCAAGGTAAGGGAAATTTTCACTTCTCTTTTCCATTTAAGAGTACTTTTTGTGGTATGTATTCCAATTGACAAGAAAATTCATTTTGTCCACTTTTAATTATCCCAATACTATATTAATTGTCTTTTATTAATGGGAGACCCTTGTTCCCTCTCATTTTACAATTTTATAAAACCATGTTTTATACTCGTCATGTTATCGAACTTTCTTCTTAAATTTTCTCTTTTACATGTGTAATTATCATTTACTTTTTATTTGAATACCCAAACTTCATTTAATTTCAGTGGGTATTAAAATAGATTTAAAAATTTATATTTAATTAAGGTATTTACATATATGAAACTCACATATCCTTTCCTGGGATTAAAATGATGTAATGATTATGTCTTTAAGCTCTTTTATATGCCATGATTTTTGATAAGAAATCCGCTCATTATTCAGTATGGGTGATTAATGAAATGATTTATTATGATCTATGTGGATCATATTAAGTTAATACACATTAAGGGTGTGCTTTTATAGCACTCTAAGACTTTCTCAATACACTTCTAGCTTCTTTATGGATCCTAATGGAAGGGTTGATATATTCTTTGGTGGACTGAGACCCCATATACAGAGGAATCTAGAAAATTTTGACTATGAAACCTATGAGGACATAGTGAGAATTTATATTAAGGTTGAAATTGAGTCTGGAGAGATACAATGGTAAAATATATTGAATGAAAAGTAGAAATCAATGGATCCAAACTTAGGGATGAACTTTGATCACAGAAGAGGAGGAAAGCAAGTGAAACTTCCCACATGAATCAAATATGGGAACAAGTATTCAAGGAATTGCTTACTTGGTAGTGGAAATTTATAAAAGTTTGGGAGATATGGGAATATCTATTGAAACTATCATGGTGAGGTGAATCCTCAACCCCTCTACACTAATGATAAAGGGAATATGGTGTAGGCCCAACCAGAAGTTCAACGATTCAAGTGTGGAAATCATGGTCACTTTTCCAATAAATGTCCAAATCATAAGATAATGGACGGGAACCACCATTAGCCTCAGCTTATGACAAGATATAATGGTTAGAAATTTTCTATCAAAATGGATGAAGTGGATGCTCCGAATGATTTGGTGGTAGGTACACTCATTGTGCTCTCAAATGAAGCAAGTAATTTGTTTGATTCTAGTTCTATGAATTCCTTTATTTCATCCATGTTTTCAAAGAATATAGAATCAATCCCTGGAATTCTAGAATTAGATTTATCATTCAAGACTCCTGTAGGAATTATCTTATCATCAAAATTGTATAGAAACTATAGTATTAACATTGGAAAGTACAATCTCATTGAAAATCTAGTAGTCATTACCATGTTGGAATTCGACACTATACTAGGGATGGACTGACTCTCAAATTATAATGCTAATATCAACCATAGAAATACGGAAATTTTAGTACTCTTGAATGCACATCCCATAGTCATTTTCAAAGGAGATATATCATGACCTAAGATTTTCCCAGAAGCAGATCTTGTAGAATTCTTTATGGAGATAATCAATGAATAGGGAGAATGAAATGAAAGTATAAAGATAGAGAATGTCCCTATAATTCAGGAATACATTGATGTATTTCCTGATGAGTTACCTAGACGTCCCCCAGAAAGAGAGGTAGTGTTATCCATTGAACTCATACCTAGATCCAGGATGATATCAAATACCCTATATAGAATAAAAAATATGGAGTTAGAGGAATTAAATTAACAACTTCAAGATCTTATAGAAAAGGGATTTATCTGGCCAAGTGTGTCTCATTGGGGATAACCACTTCTCTTTGTGAAGAATAAGGATGGATCAATGTGACTATGTATTTACTATAGTGAAATTAAATTGATCACATTGGAGAACATGTACCCTCTCCCTAGTATTTATGATTTATTTGACCATATTCACAGGGCTCAATTCTTCCCTAAGATTCAAATTTGATTTAGGTATCATCAACTGAGAGTGAAGTAAGAATATATTACAAATAATGAATTTCAAAAAATATATGGGCATTATAAGTTTGTTGTTATGCCTTTAATATTGACTAATGATATTGCTATATTTATGGATTTAATTAATAGAGTCTTTAAGGACTACCTTGATAAATTTTTGGTAGTTTTTATTGATGATATTTTGATATAATCCAAGAGTTGTGAGGAGCATGAGGATCATCTAAGGGTGATCTTGGGAACTTTGAGTAACGATAATATTTTTTAAAATTTAATAAAATGTGAATCTTGGTTATAATAAGTTTATTATTAGGGCACATTGTAACAAATGAAGGAATCTCAGTTGACCCTGTGAAGAGAAAGGTTGTATAGGAGTGGCCTCATCCTTCAATAGTAACTAAGATTCATAGTTTCCTTGGTTTAGTAGGATATTATAGGATTCTTGTGAAAAAATTTCATGACTTTCTAATACACTAACCAAGTTAACTCTAAAAGGGGATAAGTTCATCTATATAAATGTGTGTGAAGAAAGTTTCCAAGAACTGAAGAAGATATTGGTTACTGCACCTGTCTTATCTCTACCCCTTATTAGAGAAGGATTCATTATTTATAGTGATACATCTCTGAAAGGGCTTGGGCATGTCCTCATGAAAAATAAAAAGGTGATTGATTATGCATCTTGATAGTTAAATCCACATGAGAAAAATTATCCTACACATGACTTGGATCTATCTATGGTTATTTTTCTCTAAAAATATGGATACACTATCTCTATAGGGATAAATGTGATATATACATAGACCAAAAAAGTTTGAAGTATATTTTCACATAAAATGAATTGAACCTGAGAAAAAGGATATGGTTAAAAATTATTAAATATTATGACTGTGAAATTAATTATTACCCGGGTAGAGCAAAAAAATCCACTGATGCATTAAGTAGGAAAGAACCTACTATTTGAGAAATGATAAGGATTCAAGGATATCCATTGATTAAGGACCTAGTAAAATTGGACCTGAGAATAATACTAGAAAATGTATCACTAACCCTATTCTAAATAATTTCTCAACCATAATTACTATAGAAGATCAATAAAGATCAAAGAGAATATTTCTTTGTTACAAAGGAAGACAATGGATTTGAATAATGGTATGTTTTCTGAGTTCAATATTGATCATGAAGGTGTATTGAAATTTCATACAAGGATATGTGTCCCATCTATCCTAGATATAAAGATGTATTTTATGGATTAATATCATATATCTACATTCTCTATATATCCTAGAATCACAAAAATGTACAGGGACATTCATGATCATTTTTGGTGGGATAATATGAAAAGGGAAATTACCAACTACACTACAAGGTACTTGGTATGTTAGTAAGGGAAGGCAGAGAAAAAACATCCTAAAGGTGTATTTCAACCACTACCTATAATGATATGGAAGCGGGGTAATATCAATATGGACCCTTTCATTGGTCTCCCAAGAACATCCAAAGGAAACAATGCTTATATGGGTTATAGTGGATCGACTCACCATGATTTCCCATTTCATCACTATTCAGGAAGATTTCTATCTTGAACAACTTTCCAAGATATACATAAATGAAGTGGTGATGTTTCATGGGTTTCCACTTTCTATCATTTCTAATTATGATCCAAGGTTCACATTTAAATTTTGGATAGTTCTTAAACATGATCTGAATAATGAATTGAATTTTAGTACCTCATATCACCCCCAAACTAATGTCCAATCTAAAAGTACTATTAATAAACTTGAGGACATGATGAGAACATGATTAATGGAATTTAATGGTGGATGAGATCAACACCTCCAATTAGTTGAGTTCTCATACAATAACAACTTTTACTTGAGTATTAAAATGGAACCATATGAAGTTCTATATGGAAAGAGATGTAGAAATCCTAGATGTTGGGATGAAGATGATGAGAGGAAATGGCTTATGCCTGATCTTGTGCAAGAGATGAAAGAAAAGGTTCATGAAATCCAAAAACATATAAATTCTTATTAGTGTCTAAAAAAGATATATGATGACCATAATCAAATAGACTTGGATAATGATGTTGGTAGAAACGTTTTCCTTTAGATATCACCTTCAAAGAGAGCCACGAGATTTGGAAAGAATGGGAAACTTATACCCAGGTACATTGGACCTTAGGAAATCCTTGATCACATAAGAGATGTGGACTATCAGCTAGAACTTCTACAAAATATATCTAAATTTCATGATGTATTCTATATATATCTCTTGAGTAAGTACATACCTGATCCCTCACATGTACTGAATCCAGATGTGGTACAACTGGAACATGACCTCTCTTATGAGGAGAAGCCGGTAGAGATCTTGGACCATAAATACAAGTTTATACATAAAAAGACAACCCACCTAGTCAAAGTGTTATGAAGGAACCATAAATTTAAATAAGTGAAGTGGGAACCAGAGGATACAATGAGATAGAAGTACCCTCAATTGATCCCAGCTCCAGAGGCATCACAATATAATACATACTATGCTCCCTCCTTCGGTAGTCTCAAGATAGGATAACTTGTCATCCTTAGCCTCAACTCCTTGAAGGATCTCTAACACTACCCTATCAAGGTAAATGGATTCCCTTTCTGAGTTAGGGTAGTCAAAGGGGCTACAATCTTGGATAATTATATCATGAACCTCATTTAGTACCCCACCAATCCAAGAAAACATAGCACCTTTAACACTCTATTGGGTGGCTCCAAATAAAGAACCGCATCAATCTTCACTATATCTATATCTAATCCATGATCAAAAATGACATTCCCATGAAATTTAACCTCATAGATCCATAAATAGAACTTTAATAGATTACTATAAAGTTTCTTATCCTAAATTAAGTCTAGGATCATCCTTAATTTCTATGCATACTTTTCCTCTAACACATAGTAGATAACTATGTCTTCAATGAAGATAACAAAGAATCATTCCAAATATGATTAGAATATCTGGTTCATAAAATCCATAAACATAGTGGGGGAATTCATCATGCCAAAAGGAATCACCAGGAACATATAGTTTCTATAGAGAAATCATAATATCAGATTCAGAATATCATCCTGATGAAGTCTCAACTGGGGGTAGTCGGACCTAAGATAAATCTTTGAGAACCATATCACACCTTACAACTGATAAAATAGGCCTTCAATACTTAGTAAGGGGTACTTTTTCTTTATTGTATCCTAGTTCAAGTGACACTAATCCAAAAAAAAGTTTTAGACTCTCATCTACCTTTTTCATGAACAAAACCAGATCATCCCAAAGGGGACACACTGGGTCTAATGAAACCCTTCTCTTAAAGGTCCTACAACTACAACTGCAGATCCAAGATCTTGGTACGGTCCATCCAATATTATGAATAAGTTATTGGAGAAATAATAGGGTGAAAGTCGAAAAAAAATTCATCTACCACCTTAGAGGTAGTCCTAGAACATCCTCAAGGGATATGTCCAAATAATACTCCACAACTAAAGGAATATAGATGACTAAAGAGACCATTGCTCCATAGTAAAAACTCACTAACTGATGGGTGATGGGTTGTATCCACCTACCTGCAAAACCCACATGTCCTGTTATGATATCTCTCTCATCCAAAAAGGAGAATCCCATCTCATCAGTGTGAAGGCATATGACGCCTCTGTGGTGAAAGTCAATATGGGCTCAGACCATGGAAAACTAGTCCATACCTGAGATGTTGTCATATGGTCCCATCATTATGATTAAAAGGTCTAATTATAAACTCTATCCACTGAGATATATCTTGCACTACTAGAATATAACTGATATAGAATAATCATTCCACATATGAACCTTAAGGAAAATATATTGGGCTTACGTCTCAACTGGGAGCTCCAGATCTCACACTGTGAGTAAAGAGGTGAAGTAATTACTTGAACCTTTGTCTACTAGTACTGAATCAAGAGGATAATAAAAATAGATCATATATATAATCATCTTGTGAGCTATCGGGTCATATGCCTCCATATCCTGAAGCTTCCCACAACCATGATTTCTAGCTCCCTGAGCCTGATATGGGTTCCCTATGGTGTCGGTGTAAGGATCTCATATCATATCCCACCACCAATAACTCCTCCTATGGGATCCCCACTTTCACCTCTTCCAACTTCACCTCCCCAGAGGTTTACTTGGCCATGCCTGGGAGATCCATGATTACATTAATTCATCTGCCATGGTGCTCCATCTGTTATCTGCTGGCTCTACTCAGTACGTTGGGTTAAGAAATCATGTTCCATGTGACCTCACCCATCGCATGTATAACATCTCCCCTCTCAAATATTCCATGGTCCTATATGTGGTCCATGTTCCACATGGACATGTGTCTTAGTCTGGTCAAGATAAGATCCCTTACATCAAGATCTTATCAATTGGGACTAGTTGGCTGTTGCAGATTACTCAACCCTATAACAACCACTTCTAACTATAGATTCATGGAGTCCCTTTGATAGGAAACATTACATCAATATAACATGCTCTAACACTCCAGTATACATTGGATTTCAAAGGGGTACCACACTGAAACAAATGTATCTATGATGAACTTACTCAATCTTTAATGCCTAGAGGTATCCATCTCAAGTCATGTTGAGGGATAATTGTGTAAGGTCGGTGAACCTCATGAAATACTCGGAAACATTCATCCATCCCTGTTGTAACTCCATAAGATTATGAATTTGAACTGATCATAAGAATTATGGGTAATACTCCTCACAAAATATCTTCTAGAAGTTGGTCCATGAGAGTGTCAACTCATTATGCATCTATGTGAATAGACTCAACCAGTGCTCAACTACTCCGTGTAAAAGGTTGGATACCATTTCAACCACCTGATTAGTTGGTGTCTGGATAATCCTAAAAACATAGATCATCTGCTCTAGATAATCCTCCACTGCCTGGAGATCTAGATCATTGTGGAACCTCAACAGCCTCTAGTGTTGGAACTCGTGGAGTGAGCTAAGCCAGTGTGTATCCTCAGCCTACTCTGTAGGTACTATATTCAACTCAACAGGTAGGGGTACTACCACCTATCTTCTTGTAGTAAGGATCGCACATGATTTCCTCTAAACTGAGGCCGCATCACTCATAGGATCATCAACATGATCTATAATCGATAACCTAGATGATTGTCTTTGTAGAGGAATCCTCAAAATTTTAATCAAGACATGCCATGATCATATAATCACATATATATATATATGGAGATAACTCAAGAAGGATAGTCAAAGATTCAATCCTATATGATGAATGTACCAATGTTCCCTGTAAGAAATATCTCAGTATGCGGAGTCAAAAAGTATGTGGTCAGAGTTCTAATGTATGGATATGTCATCTGTCGCACCACCATTGGGTTCTCTGGCCTCAAAGATGCACTTGAGACACTTTGAAATTGTTACCCTAAGTCCAAACCAAATCCTCATAAGGGGAAAAATCTAAACACCATCCCATGGAATGAACCACCTTTGATACCAATCTTTCATTACCCGACCCAACGGGGCTCGAGCTGCAACTATCCAAAGCCCGCCTCTATAGGCCAGAGGCTAGCGACAAGCTCCAAAAGGAATAACTAATATGGGAGGCCTTTTACAAATGTACATATACTCACATAACCAACTATATCCATATATAAATGTATAGTAGTAAATATAAAATACAGTAACATCTAGAGTAACAATCATTCATGTAACAATCCCTAGGGAATACAATAGTATGACAGTGTAATCTAAAATTAAAGGGGAAAATAAACACCAAACTAGAAATATGTCCAAACCTAATAATAAATGAAATAGTAATATGGCATCCTACCTTTTTATTACATAAATTTTCTCTACATGATACTAAAATATATGACCTTTTCATGTTTAGTTTCTTGGAAATATGGTACATAAAACATGGAAACATAAAACATTCTTTTAAATACAATTGAAATATATCTTCACGTGTTCACCCTAAGTTATATTTACTATATCTCATAACCTGGGGATATACTTCAATGGAAAGGCTTGAGCATGAATCCCAATAAGGGAATAAACAAGAGAGACATATATTATGTCATCTTGAGACATATTAATAAGAACATGAGGCATAATGATAAGGCATGATAAAGAGGCATATCATAATAATAAAAAAAGGAGGACATGAACCATAACATAGAAATGTGACTAAAAATTTTAAATGAGAAATTCATAATCATATCACCAAGGTTTATCACCAAGGTGTCGTAAATAAAAATTACCAAGATTATTCACCAAGGTATCGTATAACATGTTATCTTTAGAGATTAATTTTTTTACCCAATTAATTGAAGTGATATCAAGGATAAAACTTCATTTGTATTAATTTCATGTGATCCACGTAGATCATAATAAATGATTTCATTAATAACCCAGGGAAAAAAATAATGGTTTTTTTATCAAAAATCAAGGCATACAAAAGATCTTAAAGAAATTATCATTCCATCCTTTTAAACCCATTAAAAGATATATGAGTTTCGTATATGTAAATCCCTGAATTAAAAATATATTTTTAAATATATTTCAAAACCCACTAAAAAAATAAAAGATTCTTTGGTATTAATATAAATTGAAAAGGATAAATACATATGTAAAAGGGGAAAATTTGAGAAGAAAATTTGGTATCATGATGGGTATAAAACATGGTTTTATAAAATGGTAAAATGAGAGGGGAAAAGGGTCACCCATTCATAAAGTACTATTTATACAATATTGGGATAATATAGAGTGGAAAAAATGAATTTACTTAAAAATTTGAAGACATTCTAGGAAAAATATTCTTGAATGAAAAAGAGAAGTACAGATTTCTCTTACCTAAAAGTGTTATTCCTAAAACATGAGGATAGAACCTTGGTAGCTTGAGGACACCTTGTGGGACTCATTGGAAGAGACAAATTCCATAAATTCTTGTAGTATGGATTGGGAGTGGATAAAAATGGAGAAATGGGTGGGTATTTGTAGGAGAAGTGAAGGAATTGTTTAATAATTTCCAAATATAGGTCTTGTAAAATTGGGTTATGGAAAATGCAAACCCATTGCCTTACACATGGTATTTTGTTATGGTATTGGAAATTTTGGTAACATTTTAAGTTATTTTAATCCACCATAATTGACATTCAATTTTAAATACTACTTTTAGAATGGAAAATTAATGATTCCATGAAGTAATGTTTTAAAAATCAATTTTTCCTTTTCAGAATTTTTTAAAGTAACTTATAGTTTTAAACAAATGAGTAAAATATATTAAAATAATAATAATTAATAAAAAAAATATTATTTGTCATGTATTTTTTTAAATTAATTATTACATCATAATGAAATAAATATGAAGTTATAAAATATATTGAAACCCTAAAACTGTTTTTTACTACTAAAAAATAAATTATTATAGAAAATTCTCATAAATTCACCAATGATCACATATAGATAGAGGAATCTAAGACCCCATGAGAAGAACTACATGACTCATGACCCAGATTTAGTAGTGGTAGTCTTCGCTATGAGGATGTGGAGGCCCTATCTTTTGGGAGAGTTATTTGTTATTTACTCAGACCATCAGAGTCTCTGGTATTTCTTCAGGTAAAGAGTCCTAAACTTGTGAAAAATTAATTGGGTGTATTTATCATAGTACTACTACTTTGAGATAGTCTATACTCCTGGGAAAGGGTAAAATAGTGGTAGATTCCCTTCGTAGGAAGTCCCATGCTCGTTTGGTGCAGGAGTTTTTATAGCAGTTGTCTTCCTTATAGTAGGCACATATTGAGGGGGAGGATGAAAGTTTTATTTATTCAATGGTTCATGAGGTATTATTTGACAATATATCCTTAGGATATTCACTAGATAGATTTTATAAAAGATGGAATCAGATTATCCTTTTCTAGGGATGGATGGTGGTATGGGCCATGATGCAGAAGGATGCAATGAGGGTGTTTCACACTTATCCTTTGGATATACATCCTAGAGTGTGGAAGATATGAAGATACCTTTAATGGTAGTTTTGGTGGGTTATCATGAGGTAGAACGAGTCCGAGTTCATCTCTTGGTGCCTCACATGTCAGTAGGTAAGGGATGAGCACCAGGTTACGATAGGTTTGTTGTGGAATCTTGAGATCCTAGAGTGGACATGGGATAGAATATCCATGGAATTTTTGATAGGTATTTCACATATAGAGAGATTTCATGAAACTATATGGGTGATAATTGAGCAAATTGAAAAGTTAGCGCACTTCCTTTCTATTAGGTAGCAAAGTTCAGTAGAGATTTTGTGGAAGTTGTACATGTGGGAGATTATCCGCCTTCATTGGATGCCTTCGATAATTATCTCCAACTGTGATGAGTGGTTCACATCACAGATGTGTAGAATATTTCATGATGTATTCAATACTGAGATGAGGATGAGTAAATCCTTTCACCCCTAGACAAATGGGCAGAATGAGTGCACTATCTAGGTAATTAAGGACATACATAGGGTTTGCATGTTAAACTTCGACCAGAGTTGGGAGGATCACTTTCCCTTGGTGGTGTTTTCTTATAAAAATAGCTATAACTCTAATATCAAAATGGAACATTTAGAGGCCCTGTATGGGATACCTTTTAGGTCACCCTTATATTGTAATGAAATATCTTAGGCATCACTTATTGGGCCAAAGATGGTGCAAGTAGCAATGGACAAGGTCTGGGTGATCTATGAGTAGATGATGATAGCTCAGAGTAGACATAAATCTTATGTAGATCAACATCATATGCCCTTGGAGTTTAAGTAGAGAGACCATGTTTTCCTGATATTATCCCCACTATGAGGATTGTAGAGATTCGACTAGGGAGAAAAGCCATCCTCAAGGTTCATCATTCCATTCTAGATCTTGTAGTGGGTTGGTGAGGTATCCTACCACCTCAACTTACCCCCATAGTTGGAGAAGATGCATGACGTCTTCCATGTGTCAAATCTAAGGAGATACGTGCATGATTCCATAGATGTTATTGATTGGGGTGAGCTGGACATCAAGGATAGAGACACCTTTGTCGAGAAACTAGTGGTGATTGAGGATTGGAAGGAGAGGATCCTGTGCGGATGAATCATTCCATTGGTTTGTGTGATGTGGAAGCAAGGAAGCAAGTAGGAGAGATCCTGTGAACAGAGAGCCTCACACGGGCTCGGTATCCCCATTTTTTTGGTTTTTTATTTTCGAGGATGGAGATATTGAAGGAGGGAATAATGAAAAGACCCTGTTTTTTCCTTGTAATACTTTGAAATATATCAAAGAATATTTTCAAAGCCAGAAGCTAAGACGACGCACGATTCCAAGCATCAATGTTCTAGAAATTAATTTTATAAAAATATAAATATATTTTATATCACGTGTGTAAAGTTTTTTAGGAATAATGGGATATTTCCTAAACATAGTCTCAAAATATAAATCTAAGATAATTTTTGAATCTCGAGCTTGAGGTTTACCCTAGGTGCAACCTAAAGTTTTTCGACACATGAAATTTGGATAAAGAAGCCAACGACGGGTGCGTTCAGAGGATTAATTAATTAATTAATTTAATTAATTGATTAAATTAACTAAAATGAATTCTCTATATAAGCACACCATTATGGATAATCTATAGGGTTAGCCACAAAACCTTGGGACCATTGAGAGGAGAATTCCACCCTTCATTGGCGAATCATAATTGGGTGATCGAATTGACAATTGGATTTAGGCGAATCGAGGTGTAGTGAATGCAACAAATATTTCTCTTTCATTAACAATAGAAATATTCACCAACGATAAATCTGAATAAAGTTAGGACTCATTGTTTTTGGATTATTCCACTTATGATTAAAATACGGAACATGATAAATTATTTTTCTTTGATGTATGTTTAATTTGAGCCATTGTATACGCTCTAATATTAGATCTAGATTGTTTATTCGATTTATCCCCATTATTCTATGTCTATAACCATGGGAATCCCTAATATATAAATTTTTTCAAAGAGTTCTTGACCAATGATTTATGAACATTTGTTTCTTATGACTTTTCCCCATCTTTCTTCACATTCTTCACCGTTGGCCTACGAGGACCATGGTTCGACATTGCTAGGCAGGATCGAGCATGATATGACCCTTGGATTTGTGGTAGATTTGCGTGTGATGAAGAAATTAGAGATTAAAGGATGGATTAAGTTGATTTGTGGGTTGTGGGTGATTCCAACATGGATTTATAAATCTAATGAGGTAGTGGGAGGTTACACGATAATGGCAGTGCATGTGAGATTTGAGAGGTGGATTAGAAATCTACTTTTAGACCACCAGAGGGCCGAAATAGATGAATGATGGATTTTCCCTTTGATCTTAGGTGTAAATCAGGTGTGATTCGAAGAGGAAAATGGATATTTGGGTAAATTTGAAAAAGGTCCGAGTTTCTATGTAAATCATGACTACACACCATGTAGTTTGGAAGGATACATGGAATGTTCTTTGAAAATATTCTCTACTAGGGTTTCTAGGAGATCATAAGTATCGCATGACATGTGGGACCCCCAAATTCCATGTTCCCTAGTGTTAGAATCCCGATATGTACTCTGGGAGTATATAGACATGGGAAAAAATAGAAACATGTTATGTACCAGCACATGACCAGGGTAGATGGACACGACCGGGGTACAGAAACACGACTAGTATACAAGCACAAAACTAAGGTACACAGAAACAACCAAGGTACATAGACACGATAAGGGTAAATAGACAAGAACATGGTATATGGACACAACCAGAGTACATAGACACGACTAGGGTGCATAGACATTCCCAAGAGAACATGGATTGAACCTGGGTGGTTGAGACATGCCATGTAGTTTGATTACACACTATGTGGGGATATATGGAAAGATATCCATGTATTAGAGAGGGCATGATCGGGTGGCAGAGTAGGACCAAATGTCATGAGGGTCCCTTACATGCCATGTACATTATTTTTGAGGAATCTTCTACCTATCGTATCTCCTTAGTTTGGACTCATATTTTAGCCTACAAGTAGCCTATCCAATGTTTTTCTCCACATATAACATGATAGAGGCCTTCATAGTGTATTTTGAGATATGATTCAAGATATTCCATGCATGAATCTTCTTTAGGAGATGCTCAATGATGACAGTGATTAGACAAGATCACCAGAGTGGAACCCACCAATTGGGAAAGGGCATGAGTCCTTTATGTATCTTTAGAGTGGAAACATCTTGCTGATATAGGGCATGGGTTTTCTACCCATAGAGTGGAACCCCCCTAATAGACTAGGGCCTGGTTCCTCCATCTATCTTTAGAGTGGAACCCTCCCTCCGGGACATGGAATGGGACTTATACCCAGGGAGTGGAACCGCCCTAATGCACTAGGGGGTGGGCCCCCTATCTATCTATAAAATGGAACCCTACTATTGGGAAAAGGTATGGGTCCTCTATCTACCCACATAGTGGGACCCTCCAGTTGGGACAGGGCATGGATCCTCAATCTATATACATAGTGGAACCCTCCTATCTTATCCAGGCATGGGTACTCTACCTAGAAATTGTATCCCCTTGACTGTGTGGTATAATGGTGGGGTGTGGCTCCACATGGATTCTTGTTTATATAGTCATGAAAGATGTTGTACATTATTGATAGACCTTTGGAACTACCTTCAGACTTATAATCCTTGGTTGGTAAATGATATGGATATCTCCTTTCTCTCTCATATTGGTTTATTTTATTATCATATATATATATATATATGTATCATTGTTATTGTATTTAATTTATATTTTTCTATGGGTTGATATATTTACTTCTATCCTATCACATACTGACCACCTTCAAATTTCGAGGTGACCTACTTGGTATGTATATACTCACCTCTACATGGGCTTTACCCACACGTGTAATGTCTTATATATACAACAGATATATCGAAGATGATTTTAGAGGATTATAGGGTTACCTTGGTGCATTTGACCACGTATGGTGGTAGTAGATTAGAGATATAATGTTGGTATCTCTTAGCCTTATTATTCTAGTTATTTTTAGACTGAGACATATTTTTGTTTGGGTATGTATTTTTATTCCTTTACTTTTAGATTATGCTATCGTACTCTTGTATTCCCTAGGGGATTTTACATGCATGGGTTTTACTCTATATGTTACCATCTTCTATATTTATTCCTCTACATTTCTATATAGAAATGATTGGATTCATGAGTATAGGTACATTATAAAAAGATCTCCCATATTAGTTGTGACTTTCAATTCTTGCTGATAGACCTTGGCCTATAGAGGCAGGCTTAGGGAAGTTGTGGTTCAAGCCTTGTTGGATTAGATCATTACACACATAGATTTATTTGGTCCTACACAAATCGTAAGCATTGGGGGAAAACACTATGTGTATTTCTTAGTTAATGATTACATCAGAATTACCTAGAAAAATTTTATCATATGAAAATATAATTTTTTTTTGTTTTAACATTTTTCATTCTTCTATTAAAAATGAGAAAAAACTACTTTTGATTACTAGCTAGAGTGATCATGGTGGTGAGTTTTTAAATTATGATTTTGAATGTTTTATAGTAACAAAGGTAATACTCTTAAATTCTCATCACCCATAATACCTCAATAAAATAATATATTTAAATGAATGGATAGATCTTTTTAGGAATTAATAAAACTTTATTGATTAAATATTATTTTTCTAGTCATTTTTGGGTTGAAGCTGTAATTACTTATTATTATACTATAAATCATGTTTTACTTCAACCTTTTCTTAATAAAACTCCATATGAGTTGTGTGCTAGAAGAAAATAAAAACTTTCATACTTCATAGTTTTTGGGTATAAAGTGTTTATTCTGAATATTAAAGATAATATTCATAAATTTAACCCCAAATATGAAGAATTTATTTTTTTGGTTATTATAAAAATAGTAAGTACTTTAAAGTTTTTAGTAAAATAATAAATGTCATTGAAGAAGAAGTTCATGTAAATTTTGAGGAAATCAATCCTTTTATTTTCATAAAATGTATTGAATATAATCCTATAGATAATGGTTTTAAAATTTATTATGTCCATTCACCAGAACCCGAACCACAAAAATTAGAAATAAATACTTTAGATGTTATAGTGATAGAATTTTCAAATTATAGAAGTTACTTAAATGTTTAGAGTACAACCAATAGTTAAGGAACAATTTTTTTCATAGAAACCATTCAATCATAAATGAATTATCCTAGTAATAATATTATTGGGTATATAGATCAACTTGTTAAAACTCACAGTTCCTTAAGAAATCAATTTGATCATCATAAATTCCTATCACAAATTAAACCCAAAGTAGTAGAATATGATTTGGGGGATGAAGGTTGGATAAGGTCTATGAAAAAAAGATCTTAATCAGTTTAAAGGGAATATAATTTTTACATTAGTGGAATTACATAAATAACTTACAATAATTGGAGTAAAATGGGTTTTTAAAAACAAATGGGTTGAAATATAATAACTGTAATAAATAAATAAAGACTTATTGCTAAGGGTTATTTTCAAGAAGAAGTCATATATTATGGATATAATTTTGCATTGGTATCCAGGGTTGAGCCTATTAGAATACTATTATCCTTTATAGAAAATATTATTTTTACATTATTCCAAAAAGATATTAAAATTGCATTTCATAATAGATTTTTTAGGTGGACGTTTATGTTGAATAACTCCTGGTTTTGAAGATGTTAAATCTCTAAAAAATGTATAGAAAATAACCAAAGTTATCTATAGCCTTAAACATGATCAAAGATCACAACATGATAGATTAATTGGAATTTTAATTCAAAATAATTTTGTTAATGGAAATATAGATCCAAATATTTTTGTCAATAATGTTTTTAAAGACACCATCATTGTTCAAATTTATATTGATTAAATCATTTTTGATACCTCAAAAATCTCTTTTCAGATAATTTTAAAGAAAATTTAAATGTGAGTTTAAAATGAGCATGAGGGGTGAACTCAACCTTTTCCTTGGTTTTCAAATTTCTTAAAGACCATAAGGAAATATTTTAACTCAACAAAAATATATTAGATATTTTTTAAAATATTTTTGATTTGATAATTATTCAAGTACAATTACTCTAATAATAACTCCTATTAAATATTATAATAATGCATCTATGAAAATTATTAATCAAAAAACTTATGGAGGCATGATCAAAAGTTTACTATACCTAATAACTAATCGACCAAAAATTATGTTTTCAGCATATTTATGTGTGATATTTAAAGTAAACATGAAGGGTCAACTTTTTTAAAAGTGGTTAAGTGTATTTTATATTATCTTAAAGGTTTATCAAAACATAGTCTATTTTATTATTTTGGAACTAATTTTATTCTTGAGAGTTACATAGATTCCAAATTTAGAGTTCATAGGTTAGATATAAAGATTAATTCCAAAAAATGTTATTTTTAATAGAATATTTAGTTTCATAGTCTTGAATGAAGAAACACTCATACATACCTTCCATTGTCAAAACTAAATATATAGAAGTTGAAAGTTATTATGCTCAAGTTTTGTTTATGAGACACACACTCATAGATCACGAGTTGAGTTTCAATCAACCTCTAATTCATTATGACAGAAAAAGTGATATTTCATTGTCCATATTTTCCTCACATCACTCATGTGAAAATAACATAGATATAAGACACTATTTTCCATGGGATCACACACTCAAGGAAGATATAATTATCAAACACATCGGAATTAATGATTTTATTTCTGATATTCTCACTAATACCTGAAATTATGATAGTTTTGAATATATTAAATAGAATTTAGTTATGGCCTATGTTAAATTATCATAAAATTTTACTCTTTGTTCTAAATATCCCTTTACATTGAAAAAATTCTTGAAGAAGGGGGAGAATATTCTTTATTTTACAATTTATCTTACTCTTTTTGAAGGCAACTCTATTTTTATAGAAGTTAAATGACTAAAATTTTATAGTATAAAATCTTATTCAACTGAAGTTACTTTTTAAACAATATGGATGATGGATCCCCTGGGTATTATCTATATCAATATATTTGTTTATAAAAATATTCTAAATTTTAGATATACATGATCTGATATAAATATTAACTCATTCTTTGATATAAGATTTTTATTTTGATCTGATATAATATTTGGCTTTGATATAAGAATTTATGATTCAATTATTTGAATTTTGACTCCTAAAATCTTTGAGTTTTTTGTTCTTATATTAATTTTTTCAAGTTATTTGAGTTAAATATATATATTTTAACGCCTGTAGAAGAGAAGAGTGGTATTGGAATTTTATATACTCATATAATTTCATCCTATGAAAGATATGTTTTCCACTATGAACATTCTCCAAAATGTTATTTACAAGTAATAGATCACTCGTACATATCGATAGATAACATTTGAAAAGTTCATTTTACCTAACTTTACCATTAGTATATTTAATTTTTAACTCTATTTTTTATTCTATAATTAATTTATTTTTCAAAAGGGGATAATCATTATATGTTTTTGTTTTAGATTTAATTTTGAAAATCACAAAGGGGGTTTATATTTGAGAAATATTATAATTTGGATTTAATAAACCATTTTCAGTCATTTCTACAGAGGGGGATATATTTGAAAAATTGTATAAGAGATATTTAATAAATTGTTTTCAATTGTTTTAAAAAAGGGGATGAGATTTCATTTTTTTGATAGGGGTCAATTAATAAATAAATTGTTAAAAAGGAATAATTTTTTTAATTGGGAGATTTGAAATAATTTTGTGTTTGATTTATAAAAATTAATTCATTTTGGACTAATATGTTTGAAATTTGAATGTTTTGTTTAAAATATTAAGAAATCAATTTTCTTGAATATCCATAATGAGTATTTCTTTTAAATCCAGTCATTTTATTATTTTATTGTGTCTAGTGATTTTTAAAAAGGGGGAGATTGTTGATTCAGTGACTTCATTACATCCTTTGTTTGGAAAAATCATAATACATATAACTACATGTTTGATTTAACTTGATGTTTGTGTTATTTTTTCATTACTATATAGAATAAAAATCTAGTGAACTTAGATAAAATGAATTTAATTTCACAATAAAGTGAATGAAAATATATTAAAATTAAGTGTCAAGCTAGATTTATTTTTCTAGATAGTTGAGCATGTACCAGTGTAGATTAACATCATCATAAGATATAGAGATTTATTGACTCCATAAGAAGATGGAGGTTACTACTTACAATGTTGTTACAAATCTACCTAAGTTTTTTCAGAATCTAACCATTGGCGGTGTGTCTATAAATAAACCCACTGCTTTGAGGGACAAAATAACAAAAATTCACAAAATTCCCCTAATAGAGATGTTACTATTAATTTTGAATCTTGCAATGTCTTTTTCTAAAATCACTTTGGATTGTAGTTGTTTTATTTTTGAGATTATTTTCTCTGATCATACACTTGAAAGGTTTGATTTATGAATAATATAAATTTTTCTTTTGTAATTGCTGTGTTTTTTACCTCTATATTTAGGTATTTCAATGAGGAAGACAAATGTTTTTTGACCATTGTGTTGAGGATATTTTAGGGTTATGAACATGGTTGTTTCTATTGGGTTGATGATTTAATTTTGTGTCTAGGAATCAACTAACAACCATGGTGTTGAAGGATCTTCCAGTGGTTGATTCTTGAATTTTATGATGGTTTTAATGGAGGAATTCTATGTTCATAAGGGGATACTTAAAGCTAGGTTAAAGAGTTCATCATTGGTTTGGGTTAAGATGAAGACCTCCTTATTTGAAGGGTTTTATCCATTATAGTATCCTTTACAGGAGTACTTGGTTTGTTTATTGGTACTTAATATTTAGTTTATTTCTATACTATGTTTACATGTTATATACTTATTTGTATTTCTATTTTGATTGTATTGTTTTTTACTTATTATATTTATGTTGTATTAACATTAATTTTATCGATTACCAAATTCTCTCTATTTTTAATTACTCTGACATGTGAGTTTATCAGAAGTTTGTAGCAACTATTAAACTATGTACACAAGTGGGTTTAAAAATTGTAAGTTTATCTGACCATATTTCACCACCCTCTTGTATATTTATCTATCATATTTTCTAGGAAAATAGTTGGGGTGTTAAGATGTGACCCATGTGAGCATGTCACAATAACCACATGTTTTTTCTTTGTTAAAATTTTAATAAAATGGGTAAAATTGATAAAGCTTAGAAAATTTGGTTTCTTTAATTCTTCCCATAGTCCACATGATCTTCCCTTCCCCCTTTTCTCTCCTCACTTCCAAGTTGATTTCTCCTCAGTTTTTGTTCAGATTCAAGAACCATCTATCACAATGCATCACTAGTGGCGAATCTATCATTCCACTTATGATCTTTCTCAATTTCTTTCAATTTTAAAATATTTCTCATACTAATTACCTTATCCAAGTATTTTTTTAATTTTTTGTAAATCCATTTATTGAATTTGATTCATTTAACGATCATAAATGAGAAGGGTTCTGCTAGTTTGAGGTAAATGGTCCCTAAATTTCAGGATAAGTTATACAAGATTCATGTAATGTGGGACATGTGGTCACATTAAATGTGTGTTCTTACTAAAATAAATATTAATTGTTTCTCTTGGACCTTTATGAGTTGAGTGAGGATGTTTGAGGTTGTGAGTGGCCCCCCATACATTGTGCTTTAATGCTTCGATCCCTAATGGTTGCATGATTTAGATAATGTGTGTTATATTTTATACTCAAAACCCAATAAGGTGTTAATAAAGTCTTATTACATTGTATTGAACCTAGTTAGAATCCAATTAAACTCCATTGATAAAGTGTGTTGTACTTAATCTTTTAGATATATGGGGTTAGCTTCTTAATGAGATAATGTGTTTTTTTATAGAGCCACATTTGGATGAGTGAACTCATCCTTTAAACTATGTAGTTTCTTGGGGAATTACACCTTTTCTTGAACTGTGGAAAAGGGTTTCGGTATGTAAGGACCAAATTAGTTCCTATTACTTAAGGTGTTGGATGTTATTCCCACTATATAAATCATTATTATGGAGTGTTAATAAGTTATAATTATACCATGGTATGGTTAATATTATGGAATGTCATGCCCTAGTGTATTGATGTTGATATGTGGGGATTGTGATGATAGTAAGTTGATATCATTATAGATATAGGGTCACCTAACTCATACCATTTATATTGTTGTGATCAAGGATCAAGATGGTTTAGATTCGAGATCATTATGAATATGGTTCCTCCATCCACATAGTCTCTATATTATTATGATATGGATTGAGATGCTATTGAGTTGAGAACTTTGTAAACATGGGACGCTTTACCCATTGTCTCTAAATTACGTTAATCCATGATTAAGATGTTGTTGATATATGATCATTATTGATATGGGGAACTTTTTGAAGTTCCTAGGAATGGATCACTCCAATAGGGGGATGAATCATTGGAGACTAATTTTTATAATTTATTCGTTATTAAATAAACCCCTACAACCTATTATGGTTTGATTCGCTCAAGTAAAGAGTCTCAACCTCACTCATGTATACATAAAATAAAGAGACAATGAACACCACGTTTTTTACAAGGTTCGTCCCCTTACTGGGTAACCTAATCCTTTCCATAGTTCTTCACTGTAAGCAACAAAAAGTCAAAAGATTATAATATTGGCACTGAGTCACACTATTTATGTCTAGAGTCACACTAAACACTATAACTTCACATATCCTTTATAAAAAATATTTAAATAAGATGAGATAGATCTTATTTAAATCTCAGTTTCTTTACTAGCTATAGAAATAGATCCCCCTCTACGAGCCTTCAAGAATATTCAAGAACAACTCTCACTTATTTTAGATATAATTTAGGGATACCTATTATTATTCTTCTATAAAAACTCAATGTTGTGAACATGGTAAAATCTAGATCTTAAAATTAATGTTGCCTTAATTCTAGATATTCACACCCTCTTTATATTTTCTTCAGTACTCATACTCAGTTTTTGAAACACACTACTGCCCCGAATGTCCCAAGGCTTTCTTTTTTATTTTATTATGGATAATCCCCCTTTTAAGGGGTGAAGGGGAACCCGTACATGACCCGTAGGCCCACGCCACAAGGCCCGACAACCCCGTAATACATGACCCGGAGGCCAAAAGGTATACCATGCCCAATACATTACCCGTAGGCCCAGCCCACATGAACTGTCCCTCCCCAGCTTTCTACGTCATTGATCACCTAGCTCCCCAACTTGCATTGCTGATCGACTAGCATTGCCCCATACAAAGTTGCACGGTACCTGGTCCCGATGGTGGCTGCCATACCCTCTCATTCTTCCAATCCGGTTAGCTCTGCATTTGGTGGCTGCTACTCCTGTTACTCTGATCCTCTTCTGGGGCATGTTCTATGTGAACTGGGCTACTCCATGGTCTACGTGACCCAAAGGCCATGTGGCCTGAAGGCCTTTGATGACCCAAAGGCCCTGGAGACCCGTAGGCCCAAACCGGTGGCCTGAAGGCCCAAATCGAGTGAATAGTTCTGGATGCTACAGTACCGAATAGTAACTGCTATAGTGACTGCTATAGTGCTGCTACAGTGCTACTACAGTACCTGAAATTCGCCTCCACCCGGTTTTGAAACTGGGTCTCTTGGATGCCAAGCAGGAGCCCTTACCACTCGGGTACATGCTTGTTGGCTGAAACACACTACTGCACATCTTGTTTTCCATATCTCACCATATTCACCATCCTCAATTTTTTGAAAAGTACCTCATTTAATAGAATTAAATTGATCCCATTGAAATAAACTCCCTCAATTGAAAAACTAATGAGACCTACTTTCACTGCCACCCCAAAAGGTCATTATAAAAACACTTATTTTAGAAAACTCACTTTATTGTGTGCTTCTTTAAAGAAATATCAATATAGAAAAGTGTATTCAAATTTATTTACTCAAATTCCATTCTACATGATATATTTTCAAACATCTAGCTTCAATCAATATCCCCAAATATTGCATTTGTGAATTTCCAGCATTATCCTTCTTCTTCCTCATGATGAAACTATTCATGAACTTATCATCTTCTTTAACATGCTCTCATGACACAACAATAATTTAATGTAATTAAGCATATTGAATTTTTATCCCATAGAGACTTAGCTATAAATAATTCATAATAAGATGAATATGTATATTTCAAAATTAGATTGAGATATCATCATAAAATTAACATTCTAGATGTAATATTTGGATATTCTTCTTAAGCATCTTCAACTTTGATCAACATAGAAGTTTTTTTTTGATTTTTTAGCTCGGATATTTAATCAAATATCAATAATAATCATTTTTTTCAAAATATAACATGAATCAAATTGAATCAATTTTTAGATGTGATGTTTTTCACATTAAAGATTGGTTCTTGCATCATCCAATTTATTTTCTTTATAATATTTAAATTCTTGAATCTCATATTGTATGTAGTTGAACTTTTCTTACATGTATTGATGAAAAAAAATTCATTTTAAAGATTTATATTTATGTGAATATTGGACATAATAACCAAAAATGGATATACAATGAAAAACACCTAAGTAAATTTTTATACATGGTCAAAATTATCATATGGAGTATAAATAAAGTTGTTGAGGCATTCACATACATGGGAAATTTTCTTACAAAAATAATCAGATACATGAAAAATTTTACATACATAGTAACATTGATTATGTATAATTGAATTTAGTAGAGGAATTCACATATGAGAGTCTTCATGTCATTGGATATTTTCTTATGCCGAAAAATTCATACATGAATCCAAAAAACTATAGCCTTCACTCTAATAGGTTCATTGCCTCTTCAATAATTTCCAAAACATTCTTAACCACTCAAAAACATTCCTCATGAGATAAAATAACACATCATAAAACTAAAATGTTTCTATATAGGGATTGAAAAAAAAATTAAAACCATCAAAAACCATAAGGTCACTTTAATCTACTCCTTTGGATTTGTTAGAAACTCCATAAACATTTTCCCAGAAAACTCAGATCAAACAAAGAACTCATCAATAAATTAGAAAGTCATAAAATCATATCCTATCTCGTATGAGAATTGAAAAAAACCAAAAAACTAGATAAGGTTATGTTTTTGAGATAATTTCATCCATCATTATTAAATAAATGTGATCTAGTGAATTAAATAAAATATCCCTCAAGTCATGCATCAAATCTCACTATTAGAAAACTTACCCATTCAACATTATCAAAAAATTCATATATCAAGGAACCGATCACCATCCTTTTAGCAAGAATATATTCTCCTTTATCATAGAGTTATGTAACTTATTATCCCTATTTTTCAACACAACTGAAAGCTCATGTGGGGGTTTTGAATTTCATATTTCTTCAAGTGATATGATAAGGATGAACATATAATTTCAGATTCAACTCAAAGAACCTATCTCTTAGCATGGATTTTATGAATACATTTATAATATGATTCTGAGTAGAAATATATTCAAGATTGGTGTCTCCATTCCTCAGATTTTGTTTAATGAAATGACATATTATATCTATTTTTTTTGATCTAGAGTGTTGTACAAGTTCATTTTATAGATTTATTTCACTCTTATTATCACATAAAATCCTCAATGGGTTTTTTTGTGTCAACTCAAAAACACTCCAATTAAAAAACCATCCTTAAAACTTGTGTACATGCCTAAGTAGTTTTCAAATATCTGATCTCAAATGTGCTAAGTGTCACCAAGGTCAACTTATTTCTATACCAACACAAATAAACCTTACCAGTGAAGAAATCCCTACCTAATGTATAATTTCTATATATACAACAACCTACCCATTCAACATTAGTGTATCTAAGAAACATCAAATCTATAGTGAATTTTTTAACTAATCCACAATTCACTGCAACCTTCAAATATATCAATATCCTTTTTTCTTCAAGCATTTGTGATTCCATAAGATCACTTTGAAATTGAGCAAAAAGTGTCATCACAAAGGATACATTCGGTCATGTGGCTATCAGATAAAAAATTATTTCTATGAGTATTCGAAATTACTTTTGGTTAGCCTTGCTGCTATTATCATATTTGTATAGTTTGGTGCCAACTAAAATAGGTGTTGAAACTTCTCAAAATTCTTCTATACCAAATTTTTTTGATAACTCTCTAGAATAATTTTAGCGGGATAAACCAACATAATATGAATTATACTTAATCTGTAACTCCAAAAATTATCTTAATTCTCCCAGTAAAGATATCCCAATATTTTCTTTCATTTTCTCAATAAACTCCTCACAAAGAGTCACATTTTCATAGACAAACATTATATCATGAACATACATATTTAAAATCAGTGAACCCATGAAAAAATATTTGATATATTGATTTTATCAACTTTCCATTTCCTAAATTTCATTTTCCTGAAGCAGTTGTCAAGTTTTGAATTTGAGGCTATGGGATCCTATTTCAAGTCATACAATTCCATTCTCAATCAATACACTACGATTCCATCAATATCTATAATAAAACCCTTTGGTGGTACAATAAATACTTATTCCTCAAGGCCTATATTCAAAAATGTTGATTTCACATCCATTTAATACACTTTATAATGGATATGTGTGGCCGTAGCTAATAACATTGTCATTGTTTCAAGACTTGATATAGGAGAAAAGTTTTCTTCAAGGTTAATACCTTCCAGATGAGTGTATCCTTTGTGTATCAACCTAGATTTGTTTCTTTTCATTCTCTTTCATTCAATTTATTTCTAAACACCCATTTGGTGACAATAAAATTCTTATCTTTTATTCTTGGGACAATATCCTATGTTGAATTTTTCTCAATACTATAAAATTAATAATTTATAGATCATACTCACTGGATATCCTCTACAGATTTAAAAACTATTCATTTTTCAACATGTGACATGAGTGCTATGTGATATCTTACTATCAACTTTCTTATTGTCTGAACAATAAAACGACTCCCTATCACTATATATGATCTCTCATTTATCATTAGTATGTTTTGAATACACCTCATTAATAAATTTTATATTCTCAATTTCTTTTTCCTCCTGCTATTTTTAAATCTATATGACATTCTCATATGAAATCTCAAATTTTGATTGAGAAGACCGATCTGATGTGATTTTTTTTCAACAATATTAATATCAGAACAATCTAAAAGTTTGTATAGATGTTTGTTCCGCCACCTATACCCACTTCCATTAGATAAGTACCTCATAAAGATCCCTTCATTCTTTATCTCTTCAAACTTTACTAACTTATTACCTTTGATATTTATGAAGTATGGAATTTCAAACACTTTAAATTACTTGATAGTTTATTTATTTATGAACCAAATTTAATGAGGAGTGTAGTGTGTCTTGGGTATCAAAAGTCTAATGTTCTATACATGAAAAGAAGAATACAAAAACTACCTCCAAAAGTATTTTGAAATTTTATTTTCAGATAACATTCTCCTACCCATCTAAAAAATTCTTCTATTATTAATCTCTACAAACCTATTTTTTGGGGTGTATATAGTGTACTGAATTTATGCTTGATTACATTTTTATCAAGGTAGATTTAAAAGGAATAACATGTAAACTACTTCTTTATCAGATCTCAATTTCTTAATGTGAAGTCCCAACTCTTTTTCCACACGCCTTCTGAAAATATTGAACATATCAACTACATATGATTTATTCTAGAGGAATATTACATTATCCACTCAAGTGAAATAAACCATTAATATTATAAAATATAAATCACTTATTATTGATCTTTGTCTAACAGGACCACATAAATTTGTGTGTATAAGTTTTAGTGACCTGGTAGAGGGGATGTCTACCTTCTTATGATATTTTTAAGTTATATTTCCCTTTTAGCATATTTTATACGCATCATCTTATTCACTCCTCATCATGGAAAGATCTCTCACAACATCATACTTCACAATTTTACTTAAACCGATTTGGCCTAAATGACCAAGCCTTTCATGCCACAACGAAATTTTATCCTTTACACTCATGTGATATGGATTAGTACAATTACCTATTAAATAGAAATTGCTTATTCTTTTAAGATAGTTGATCCTTCTATCCATTAAGATTTTAATGACATAAGTGTACTTCTTGAAAATAATCTCATTTCCATAATCATAGAGATGATTAACATTTAAGAGGTTATGCTTTAGCCCTTCTATATATAATACATCATTTGATTTCAAATTTCAGGGTTCAATATCAGCCAAACCAACACCCATAATTTTAAAAGAGGTATAATTTCCAAAGGTAACTACTATACCTTCATGGATTTCAATATTATTCAAAATTATTTTATCTCCAGTCATTTTGGAAGAGAAACCACTATATGGAATCCATTTTTTTCTACCATCCATCATCAAAACCCCAACAAAACATGATATCTCTTCCTTGGGTTTCAAAATTCCCTTTTGTTTATCAGTATAAAGTGTCTTTAAAGTTAATATTTTCATACACATTTCTATATAGTGTCCCTATTTTTCACTCCTTCCATATATATCCTCAAGACATTCAAATATATTCTGATTCTATATGCCCAAAACATTTTACTTTCTATCCTATCTTCTTTAAAGATATGATTTTCTCTATTTTGAATGATTTTATCTAATTTCATGTGTTATCCAATTTAATGACATGTTAAACCAAAAAAGTGTGGGCTTTGTTACCAAATACTTCATAGAACCAGAAATACCCTTGGAACTTATATTTCCTTGGTTCAAACAAAATTTCCATGTATCAATGTCAATATTTTCGTCTTTAATGTAAAATTTTATTATGAATTCTCTTATGTTTAAGAGATAAAGATCTTATAGAGTTTCTAATTTTTTCAATTGAATTGGTATATTATTTATCCTCAATTTACATAGACCACTCTTGGCCTGATTTTGAGTTAGAACCTGCATTATTAGTGAAAAAAGGATTATAAATAGATTATAATGCATAGATACAACCTATTTTTTTAATTTTTATATCTACTAATTTAGAGGATTTAACATTGAGTTCAATAGAGTTTTCTAATTTATAATTTTATTTATTCATCTCATTCATAGCTTCAAGAAACTTTAATTGTGTATTTGATAATTCTTATTTTTAAAAGTATATTTTTCTTTAAGATTATTTTACATTTTCTCATGTTCAAATGCTTTCAACCTAAACTTTTTGTTCTCATCAAAAAGATTTTTTATTTCTTTTTGAACTATTTATTTTCTTAAATGATATTCTTATTGAAATTCACCGAGATATCTTTATTTATTGAGTATAGTGTTCTACTCAAGATAAGCTTCAAGATCATTCTTCAACATGCTTTCAAACTCAATTGGTTTTGGACCATCTTCATTAATACTTCAAGTGTGAAATAATTTTTCAACATGAAACAAGATGTTGGTGAACTTCTCATCCAATTCACTTTAATATTCACTACTGGATGAGTGGTTAACTTATGCTCTATTTCTCATCAGGTTTCTACTCTTTCTTATAGAAATTGTTTTCTTTCTTTTTCCAGATTTGAATAAATTTTCTAAACTTTTATTCCACTTCTTCTAGCAAGGTTTCTCAACTTCTTCAGATTTGGAATTTGGTTCATTATTCTTAGGGAAGTTAATATAAAAGTTCCCCATTCCATTGAATTTGTAGCATCTAAGTGGATAATTTCCTTTCCATTTTCTATTTTCCTTGTTGAATCTATTTGAGATAAGAGTAATGATTATTTGAAAGTCTCTATCATCCTATTACTTTTTGGAGTCACTTGAATTTGAATTGTCAATATGTTATTTAATTTTCAATTTTCTCATGGCCTCAAATTCCATTTAATTTTTCAAATTTTTCATTAAGGCTAGGTTTTTTATAATTTCATCTGATATAAGAATATTATGGAATTAATCCAAGTTAATATCCTATATATATTTTATATTTAATATCATATGATCAAACCTATCAGAAAAATTTCTCATAATATTCTTAAATATTGTGGAGTCTTTATGTTTTAACTAAATCCTCAGATTTTGCTGAAAATTTCTTTTATTTGAGTGATATAATCATCAATGTTTTATTACCCAGCCATCATGATATCTTTAAACTTACTTATCAAGATTTTTAATTTAAACTCCTTGAATTTCACATTTCCTTCATAGTTAATATCACTCTTATCCTAGATTTATTTAACTATTTGAAGTCACATCACTTTTTTGTAGACCTTTTTGACAAGAACATAAGAATAACATTTTTTTTCTTTTCCATAATTATATATATTTATTTTTTAGAAACTTTCTTTGGATAATTCCCTTTAACATGTTAAAAACCAAATATAAAAATATCACTAACTTCTATGGAAAGAGATAGAAGATATAGAAAAATTATATCATTCAAATATGATAATTTTTCTATAAAAATTAGGAATACCCTAGATATTCAGAAAATTTAAATTATCTATTATAATATATTGAACAAATCAAACATTAAGATCTAGCTCTAAAACCAATTTAAGAACCTAGGAATGAATCACTCCACTATGAAGGTGGAGATTATTTAATGGTGACCAATTTTTACAATTTGTTCTTTATTAATTGAACCCATACAACCTATTAAGGTTTGATTCAATCAAATAAAGAATCTAAACTTCACCCATTTATGTAGAAAATTAGGAGACAATGAGAATGAATATTTTTATAAGGTTCGACCCCTTCCAAGGAAACCTATGCCTTAACATGGTTTTTAGTCCCCCCAAACTTAATATTATTCACTATAAGAAATAGCAACTATCAAGGATCTAATATTGGAATAAATTCACACTATTTGGGTCTAGAGTCACACTAAAAACCACAACTTCACACTTAATTCACACATAATATGTAACCAAGAGAATATAGATCTTCTTGAATGGTCATTTTTTTAGAAACTATAGAAATAAATCTTACTTTATGAGCCTTTTGTAATATTAAAAAAACTAATCACTTTTTTAGATCCAATGTAGGGTTACCTCTTCTTATTACTCTCTCAAAACTCAACACTATAAATTTGGACAAAACTAAATATTCATATGAATGGATCCTTATTTTTTAGTACTCATAGCATCTTAAAATTTTCCTCATTACTCACACTAAAGTTTCACAACACACTACTACAAATATTTTATGTCAGCCCATAGATATGACTATCTCAACTATATAGTTGAAAACAAATATTTAATTACAATATATTAACAAGAAATTTTGGTTTAGAGTTTTAGATAATTAGGAAAAAACATTCACTAAAAAAACTCATGTCTTTCAAATAAGAAGACATATTTCCCACTATATAAAAAATTCTTAACCCATAACAATTATTCACCATTTTTTATAAAATATCCACATAATATACTCTTCTAAACACATCATACATATAAATTTTCTTAATAACTAGGGGAAATGGAAACATAAGAAAGGGGTGAGCTCAAATTCTCAGTAAGGGTAAATATAATTAATAACAATCAAATATCATAAGTGAGCATAAGATAAACATATGGGAATAATAAATATACATAAGAAAATCATACCCAACAAAGATTATATCATAAAATATGAGTCATATAATATTATATGACATAACATAAGAAATGAATAAAGAGAATTTAGAAACATGAATCAATAACCATGATCCCTGAGTGAATAACATAGTCATAATAATAAGAATAATACTATAGAATAAACCTAATCATAGGGTATTGTAATAGCCTAGAATCTACACTTCTGCATCCACTTCTAAAGACACAAACATTATAAATGTGCCCCATTTTTTCATAAAAAACATACCATAAAAATAAAATATTATATCACTTACATTACCAAAGACCTTTTAGTTTTAGGGTTTTAGAGAATTAGGACAAACTCTTAACAAATTAGGTTCATAAAAAACTAGTTCATAAAGACTAGAATTAATTCCCATGTTACCCTGCTTTTCTAATTTCACAATAGGTCATTAACATCATCCATGTGAAATCATTCTAGATAGAACTCATTTAACATATTTCCTCATAACCTAGAAAAAATAAAATAATAAAACTGTGAGATCAGATAATCACCAATGGTAAACATAGGAGATATAAAACCATGATCATATAAAAGAATAAGATGTTCATAAACATAACATCCTAACCTAATATCCACTTAATTGGGGACCCAAGCTAGTGGTTCGTATGGATTCAAGCGCAACTTCACATACACCAGAGGCTTTTGATTAATAGAGAGGGTGTAAAGGTGGTATAGTGGGGAGTATATACCCTCATATTAGAGTGGAACAATAGATAAAAACAAGTATAAAATAGTGGAATCATGATACAAATAGACACTAAATGAATGGAAGAGTGACCCTCCATAGAGAAATCACATACAATAGATACAATAATAAACCACAAAAGAAAAAATAACTGAAAAAATGAATAATAATAAAAAGCCACTATGTAGCATCATATACATGGATGCATGTCATACTGATATACAAAAGGGGAATAGGGGATAAGAATATACAACATACTGTACAAAAATATAAATAGAACAAAAGTCTGCTCCACAAGAATCATGAGCATATGATCACCCCTCTTCTTCTATGATCCAACTATGAGTAATCATATCAAATATCTATAGCATAGTACTTTCCCTTATCCATACTTGTAGATAAGTAATCAACTCAGGTACTAAATGCATCCTGAGTAGGGTGTGAGATAAAATCCTTGTAGGACTCCACCAATGGTGTTTATAAGTAATCTAATTAGTGTACATAATAGTAGTAGTGTGTAGGTATAAACAAAATAAAAAAAAATTGAATAAATAATCATTATTCTTATGTTTCTCAAGGAAACCTATTGTCTATACCTTCTTAAGCTCATGGTCAGAATAATGATCTAAATAATAAATATATATATAGTGATAGTATATATATATATTGTATAGTTATATATTTCATTCACTTATATGGACTAAGTATGTTTGGACATTGTAAAGACCCCAACCCCAGTAGCTCAGAGCTGATGGCTTACTTAATTATATTGGTACTATGAACAAGAAATTTCATCCCAAATGACCAAATGGTTTAGTATCTTTGGAAAAAAGGATACAAACATAAGCATTACATTACAAATTTAAATGAAATACAACATGAAAACTTCATTGGAAAAACCCATAAACTTCTAGATTATTCCTGAAATTCCTTTATAATATAAATATTCACATCCTGGGGAAAAAATAAAACATAAGAAAGAGGTGATCTCAGATGCTCAGTATGGGTAAAAAATACAAAGAAAGTTAATATAAACAAGAAAAACAAGGCAAGGTGAATAATTAAAAATAAATTCCATTAAAAGATAATATTGAGAATAATATGGAAGGAATAAAATCTGATTATATAATTCCATAAATAGTCACATGAGAAAGATAATAAACCATAGATATTCTACTAGCTGAATAATATCATGGACAATAAATCACTAGTATCATAATGATGGAAAGAATAATGATGTACATTTGAAACATACTATCGAGGCCTCGGTGAAGACATATGAAAATAGATGGTTAAGGCTATGACCAAATCCATATATTAAATCAATGGGAAATTCCTTAGCCATGTCCATATTTATTTTTTCACATCAAACCTACCGATGAATCAAGGGGATATAGCTATCCCCTCCCATCATTTACTAAGTTTAATGAATTCCTCATATGAATGGTGTTAAACATAAAAAATATATACATATAAAATTTAAATAACTTTCCCATACTAGTAAACATAATCACAGACCATTCTGAGTAATATGGTTAATGTTATCAAGATAACACATCCAAAGTCAAACTGATCACAAAATATTTAATTAAATATGGTATATTATATCATAAAGGATCAATCCAAATTAAGAATAATATTCAATAGAGAGTGGAGAAATAGATAAAAGTACCCTAATAAAATCATTGAAGAATTCTTGAGAGAAATACCCTTTTTTTACTTTGGAAAGAAGATTTATTTTAGAAAAATCATTTGAATTTGTCAAAAAATCTAATTGTAAACATGTATATCCTATTAAAAGAGGATAATGAAATTATGGTTTAGGAATAAATTATGTCTAACTGAAGTGAAAATATGTAAAAAGTTTTTTTAAAAAACTTTAGAAATGCACCTCTTGAGTGCTATTTGAGGGAAAATATTGTAAGAACCCAGTTCTTCATTTTGAGGTATGGGTCTCTTCTTTACCCTTTTCCTTATGTGTTTTTTATAAAATAAGAAAAATGGGGAAAAATCCCAAATTTTGTGACTACACGCCGTGTACTTTGGCCATGTTGGATGAGTACATAGGGCGTGTAGGCCTGTCGACAATAAAGGGTGTAAAACTGACTACATGCCATGTATAGGGTATTTACATGCCGTGTATTCAGCCGGCAGGTGAATAGTAAGGCGGTGGAAGTATCCGCCAATGGAGCGTCAGTACACACTGGATAATCAAAAATACACGTCGTGTACTCATGTCGACGGATGAACATTGCCGCGGTGGAAAGAAGCCGCCAGAGGAACAGTTTAAAAAACTAAAAGTACACGCCGTGTAATTGAGAGTACATGCTGTGTAGTTTGTTTTTTCACTTAAAACAGGCAGTATCTTCTTCATTTGGAAGAGTAGGCTTTGAGTTTGTTTTGGAGCTGGGAGAGGACGGTCGACCCTTGGAGGATCACCTGATCGCGCACTGAGAATCCGTTTTCCCCTCCGTTGATCACGTTGGGACCGTATGGGTAAACCCTCCCCTCTCCTTGCGCCGTTCTTACCAATTATTTTCTGAGGGGAAGTTATTTTGAGGTTTATATTATTGTTTTTTATCTCAGATCTATGCCATTCTCATGCGTTTCGGGAGGCGTCGTTCACATATACCGATTAGGGGCTATCAAGGTAGGTGGTCTGATGTATATTTCCAACTATTGTGTTGAAATTGTGTACCCTTATGCTACGCTCCCATGTTTGGGGTGTTGAATGGATGAGGCATTCACTGAAAAGATATCTATAATTGTGTAGATAATTTAATGATAAGTTTAAACTGCTGTTTGGGATCACTGCTTGGATCCAAGACCACCCCGAGGGGTGCGTTCCTCTGTTTAGCCGTTTGGCTAGGCTACCTAAGGTTATGCCATGATTATATTGTGCATTGATTTTTCTTGAGAGAAAATTTATTTAAATTTTTGTTTATACTTTGGGCTCGACCTGATTATATAAGCCTGAGGGCAGTGTTCTATTATCCTGAGGGCAGTGTTCTATTAGTCTGAGGGCAGTGTTCTATTAGCCTGCGGGTAGCATTCTATTAGCCTGAGGGCAGTGTTTGGTTGGCCTAAGGGTAACCTTTTTTTATGCCTGAGGGCAGTGGTTTCGGTTCCTGAGGGCAATATCATGTATGCCTGAGGGTAATGATCGTTATGCTTGAGGGAAATCACCTACGAGTACTGATTCTGTTACCTGAGGGTAAGGATAGAATGTTAGAGGACACAACTATTTAAAATGTTTTCCTATGTTATACCTACCAAGCCAAAGCACAAGCTTTTAGGAAATAAGTAATAATTAAAATGGCATTGAAACTGGTATTGATAGTTACTTTTGAGTACTTACTAGTTTACGACATTTACTTTTGCACACTGCTTTTACACATTTTCACCAACAGTTGGGAACAGGCCTTTGGTGGGTGCCTACTGGGATTTATTTCTCACACCCTTTTTGGGTCATGTCTTTGGCCCAAATAGACTATATTTCTACAGGTGTCGACATGGGAAAGTGTCCCTACACAGGTACATGATTGTAGCAGAGGAGTAGGAGAGCATGGGACCGAGCTTTGGCTTGCGATGCTGCTGCGTTTTATTTTCTCTACTTTGTTTTGTTTGGATGTACCTTGTACTCTGAGTTGTATCATATTGTATTGCAGTGTATCCTGTTCTAGCTGCTTTCATAGAATTAGTGACATGCTGCTTCTTTATATATATGACTGCTGGTTCTCTTTTACTCAGTTTTCCATTTCAATTGTATATGGTTTTCTGCTTCCGCTGTTGTACGTTATTTATCTTTTCTGCTATGCTACACTTTGACAAATGAGGGAATAGGTTTCCCACTATCAGACCTGGGCCCTCACTTCTAGTCGAAAGCCTCTGGTATTTGGGGAAATGTGCTTGAGGTCATGTGACCAACCGGGTTCAGGGCACCCGTTGAGTGGCACCCGGATCCAAGACATTACAAAGTGTTATTAAAGGAGTTATTTTCATTGACTTACTATTTGGAGCCTTAGTCAGGGTAGTTGGTAATGATCTATTCCTGGGAGTAGCTAACTCGTGTACAGGGAAAGACCAATCTACCTCGTTATTGCAATTATTGTTGGTTTTCCAATTTTACAGTTGATTTGATTTTCACCGTTGGGTGACACACATGTGATTGTGTTGTTTATATGTTATAAATGTGTTCTATTTAGTTGCAACCCGATGAGATAAGGGTGTGCCATCTCATTCATCATTTAGGCACATGCTATAAATCACATGTCATGCATTCCTTCCATGCCATAGGTGAATTAGAAATTGCATGTTATTGTGATAGATTATGTGTTGGAATATCATGCTATTATGATAGCTACTTTGATAAATACCTACTTTTGTTAGGGTATTTTGGTGTGAGGTTTTGATAGAATGAATGCCAAACTTTGGTTCTTGATGAGTATGGGCGCTCAATGACTGGAATTTGGTGGATCATTAACGTGTTTTCCTTATTATAACATGTATAAGATTCCAAGCTTTGATTCGCGGGGAGTATGGACCCTCAAGGATCAGAATTTCAAACTTAGGTGTTGGTTTTAGTGTTTTCTGGGTTCCGGAGTAGTTTCTGAGGCTTACTGTCTGGAAAACCCAGGATACACGCCGTGTAGTTCTATGGACACATTCCGTGTGTTCTTATATTCAGGAAGAAATGAAAACTTTTTAAGTACATGTCGTGTACCCTCAGTACACGCCGTGTAGTCTCTTCCCGTGTCATAGGCCATGTGGGCAAGGACACGGGGTAAAGAATAGCTTGGGGGAACACGTCGTGTACCGGTTGTACACGCCGTGTAGTGTTGACCTGATGTCTGCCTGTGTAACTAAAAACATGGATGGAGGAAAAATTAAGACATACACACTGTGTCTACCTTGAACACATTGTGTCTTTTTGGAACATTCCGTGTAGTGTGACTTGGGTACACAAGCCGTGTAGTGTGACCTGGGTACCCAAGCCGTGTGGAGAGAAACATAGGCTGGTGAAAGCTTGTAGAGTACATGCTGTGTCTACCTCTGAACACGCCATGTAGTATTGTGTTAAGAGTTTCGTGTGGCTTAAGCCGTGTGGAAGGACTCGGGCAGGGAAGAAGGATTCAAGTACACGTCGTGTGTTAGGACAACACGCCGTGTAGTTGGGGTGTTACACAACTAGTTTTAGCTGGAGTACATGCCCATGTGGATGGCCTATGACAACAGGCCATGCAGTATTTATACATTTCATGTAGTCAAGTTTAGTGGAACATGAATGATTTTATTCTCATGTTCCCTTCTTACACTCCTTGTTTTCGGCCTTTGATAAGCTTGATCTAAGGTGTGCGTTTGACCTTGTAGAGTCATGCCGCTGAGACGACCACCAGTTGTTCGCCAAGAGAGAGACAATGATTATAATCCTGAGATAGTAGGACATGGGCTACCATTAGATCCTCTAGCAGTGCCAGATGCGGCGCTAGCCATTATACCGGACACAAGCGCGAAGGCGCAGTTCCGTGAAGGCTTCATGCAGTTAATACAGACCTTCTAGGGAGCACTACATGCTGCCAAATCTATGACAGAGCTGACATGTATCTTCTAGTAGCCGCATCCGCCTATTTTTTTAGGAGATAGAAAACCACAGGCTACAAAGTCATGGATGGATTCGATGCAGATGATATTCGAGCATTTGGAGATGCCTCCTGATATGAGGGTCAAGATCGCTACATACATGTTGTGTGATTCTGCCAAGAGGTGGTGGGATGTTACCACCCAGTCTGACCATCACCAAGACATGGCGTGGGAAGATTTTCAAGCAGCCTTCTATGACTTCTTCTTCTCGGAGACACTACGGGAAGATCAAGCTCGAGAGTTCATGAATCTTGAGTAGGGCACCATGTCAGTGATGGATTATTCTGCCCGCTTCACCGAACTTCAGCATTTCGCACCCGTTCTAATGAGTGATGAGGCGTTGAGGGCTAGATGATTTGAGGATGGTCTTCAGAGTGACATCTGAGCGCTGGTGAACGTTTTCAGGTTTCCTACTGTACATGCTATTATGAAACAGGCACTGATTACCAAGCGGAACCTGTGGGAAGCTAGTGGTGCAGGCTAGGGCAGTTCGACACCAATTTCTGGTACTATTTATACTTTCAAGAGGAAGAGGAAGATGAGTTGCCCTCATGGAAGAAGTTCTAGTCAGCATAATACTTCAGGTGGACAAATCATTTGCTACCAGTGTGGTAGAGAGGGGAACAAGAGACCTCAGTGTCCACAAGACACAGTGGAGTGCCGAGCTTGTGGCAAGATGGGTCATCAATAACACTTTTGTAGGGAATTTATACCAGCGGCTAGTGAGAGGGGTTCTGTGAAGACTCTGTATGCGGGAGCAGGACTAGTAGCTTCTTACCAGTCAGGGAACTGGAATACGTCAGGGCATGCAGGCAGAGATGGTTGTCGTGGTCGTGGTAGCCAGACACCAGGATCTCAAAGGTAGTAGGGTGGGTCAGCTCAGGGTAGGTAGACTATGTCACAGGGCCGCGGCACTGGGCATGCATATACAGTGCAGGAGACCCAAAAGGAGCAGGATCCTGGACCTTCTACTGTCAGAGGTACTATTCTAGCAGCTTATGTTTTATCTTCAGTACTTTTTAATACTGGTGCTATGCATAGTTTTATATCTATGGACGTTGTGGAGAGCCTTGGGCTCTGTGTGTCTTCTTCTTCTTCTGATATCATGATACTAGATACTCCGTTGGGGACTAGAACAACTAGTGTGTGTTAGTGCAAGGAGTACCCCCTAGAGGTTGGTGGGTGTCACTTTTAATGGGACCTCTATGTCTTAGAGATGATAGCTTATGATATCATTCTCAGGATGGACCGGTTGGTTCCCTTTTGAGCCTTTGTAGATTGCTATCATCGTAGGGTGAGTTTCACATCCGCAGAGTGTGGAGAGTTTCTATACAAGGGAGAATGGGTTGTCCAGGCGAGCCGATCTGGACCCGAGCATCGTGGGCGAGGTGGTGTGACAGCCCAGATTGCAAGATTATATCTGGATGATCAGGGAACTTGTCGGAAGGATTTCCCTCCAGTAGTTGATCATTTTAGGGATGTCTTCCCGGACAACTTTTCTGGTCTACCTCTCGAGTGTGAGGTGGATTTCTCTATTGATCTAGTGTCAGGAGCGGCACCGGTGTCCATTCCTCATTATAGGATGGCCACACCGGAGTTACAGGATCTCAAGAGGTAGTTGAAGGAGTTGCAGGCAAAGGTTTTCATCCAGCCTAGTACTTCTCCTTGAGGTTCGCCTGTCTTATTTGCTAAGAAGGTAGATGGTACCCTCAAAATTTGTGTGGATTATCAGAAGCTGAACCAGATGACGGTCAAGAACCGATATCCCTTACCGATGATTGATGACCTTTTTGATAAACTTTGAGGATCACGAGTGTTCTCGAAGATTTACTTGAGGTCCAGATATCATCAGTTACGCGTTAGACCATCCTATGTACCGCTCTCAACTTTTTGGAGCAAATATTTTCTATACGAGTTCTTGGTTATGCCATTCAGACTTACAAAGGTACCGGTAGTTTTCATGGCTCTGATGAATCGTGTGTTCCATCCCTATCTGGATTCTTTCGTGGTAGACTTCGTGGATGACATCTTGGTGTACTCTCACACTCGACATGACTATTCCACCCATCTTGAGACCGTACTGAGTACACTGAGAGAGAATAAGCTATATGCTAAGCTCTCAAAGTGACACTTTTGGATCAACTAGATTCACTTCCTGGGTCATATTATCTCAGAGGCCTGAGTTGCAGTAGACCCAGAGAAGGTGAGAGCAGTAGTTTCCTAGGAGAAGCCTAAGAAAGTGTTTGAGATACAGAGTTTCTTAGAGATGTCTGGTTACTACAGGAACTTTATACAGGACTTCTCCCACTTATCAGTGTCGATGATGGGTTTGACTAAGAAGGGTGTGAAGTTTGTTTGGTCAGGAACTTGCGAGACAACCTTTCAAGAGCTGAAGGTAAAGTTGACATCAGCACCAGTCCTGATAGTTCCAGAGCAATGGAAGAGCTATACAGTTTACTGTGATGCATCAGGTATTGGTCTGGGAGTAGTGTTGATGCATGGCGATCGAGTTGTTGCGTACGGGTCTTGTCAGTTGAGGCCACATGATAGAAATTACCCGACACATTACCTCGAGTTGGCTACAATTGTTCATGCGTTGCGCCGTTGGAGAAATTATCTCTTGGGAGAGCATTTTGTGGTTTTCACCGACCACAAAATCCTCAAATACATCTTTACTCAGCATGACTTGAATCTGAGACAATGAAGGTGTGTCGAATACCTTCAGTCCTTCGACTTTGAGCTTGCCTATACACCTGATAAGGGTAATTCAGTAGCTGATGCACTGAGTAGGAAGACTCAGACACAGGCAGTGCAGGAGGCCAGTGGTGAGTGGAAGCTTATGGCTTTGTTCTCTGAGATGCATTTGGAGGTGCACGACAGTCAGGGGAAAACTATCTTTCCTCCTTAGCTGTAACCTCTACCCTCCAGGATAGAGTGAGGACGAGACAATTATCGGATTCAGAAGTCCTAGTTCTACGGGAGTTGGTGGCAAGTGAGGACCCTCCTCCTGGATGGACGATAGACGATGATGAGGTCTTTCATTTCCATGTATGACTGTGGGTTTTAGGAGATATACGTGAAGAGCTGATGTGGGAGTTTCATGCTTCATCCTGGGTAGTACATCTCAGAGTTACCAAAATGTACCGTGACTTGAGACGTCAGTATTGGTGGCTGGGTATGAAGAGAGAGGTAGCTGGTTTTGTTATGAGATGTTCCACCTGTCAGTAGGTGAAGGCGGAGCATCAAAGGCCAGTCGGGCTGTTACAACAGTTACCCATTCCAGAGTGTAAATGGGATGATGTCGTGATGGATTTCATGACAGGATTGCCGAGGTCACCTCGAAGCAGTGCTGTCGTGTGGGTTGTTGTAGACAGACTTACGAAGGTAGCTCACTTTTTTCCAATCAAGGAGACCTTCAGTGTGGACGAGCTCAGAAATTTGTATATCTGAGAGGTAGTACGTCTTCATGGGGTCCCTCATTCTATCGTTTCTGATAGTTATGCCCGATTTATGTCTTGTTTCTGGAAGAGTTTTCAGATTGCACTGGGTACAAAGGTTCTTCTGAGCATAACAAACCACCCTCAGACCGATGGCCAGTTAGAGCGTACGATACAGGTGCTAGAGGACATGCTGCGTGCATGCATCCTAGACATTGGGGGATCTTGAGAGAAGCATATACCCCTAGTTGAGTTTTCCTATAAAAACAATTTTCAGGCAACTATTGAGATGGAACCATACGAGGCTTTATATGGTAGGCCATGCCGATCACCTCTGTACTGGTTAGAGGCAGGTGGGGCAGCTTTACTAGGGCCACGCCTTGTACAGGAGACTTCAGAGCAGGTCCAGTTGATTCAGAAGCAGATGACTATGGCACAGTCTCATTAGAAATCTTATGCTGATTGCCACAGACAACCTTTGGAGTTCGTGGTCAGGGATCAGGTTTTCTTGTGTGTTTCACTGAGGTTGGGACACAGGCGGATCAGGAGATAGGGTAAAATTTCACCATGGTATGTGGGGCCGTTTGAGATTTTGGAGAGAGTCGGATCGGTTGCCTATCGGTTGCAGTTACCAGAGAGGTACCGAGCCATGAATGACGTATTCCATGTATCTCAGCTGCGCCGTTATCACTCAGACCCGTCTCACATTTTTCAGCCCGAGGAGGTTGAGCTAAAGGACAATGCATACTTTGAGGAGAATCTGATTCGTATTGTTGATAGGAGCATGAAGGTACTCCGAGGCTGATCAGTTCCTATCGTACGGGTGCTATGGAAGCATGGCCGAGTGCAAGACCAAACCTGGCAGTGGGAGACCAACGTACGTGCTCAGTGGCTAGAGTAGTTCTGAGCTTTATCTTCACCACCCATAGAAGGGAAATTCGGGGACGAATTGCTTTAAGGGGGGAATTTTGTAAGAACCCAGTTCTTCATTTTGAGGTATGAGTCTTTTCTTTTCCATTTTCCTTAATTATTTTTGATAAAATAAGGAAAATGGGGGGGGGGGGGGAAATCCCAAATTTTGTGACTACACGTTGTGTAATTTTCCACACACCGTGTACTTTGGCCATGTGGGATGAGTACACATGGCGTGTAGGCCTATCGGCAATGAAGGGTGTAAAAACTGACTACACACCGTGTATAGGGTATTTACATGCCATGTATTCAGTCAACAAGTGAATAGTAAGGCAGTGGAAGAAGCCGCCATCGGAGCGTCGGTACACGCTGTGTAATCAGGAATACACATCGTGTACTCATGTCGATGGACGAACAGTGCTGCGGTGGAAAGAAGCCACCAGAGGAACAATTTAAAAAATGACAAGTATATGTCATGCACTTGAGAGTGCACGCTGTGTACTTGAGAGTACATGCCGTTTAGTTTGTTTTTTTCGCTTAAAATAGGCAGTAGCCTCCTCATTTGGCAGAAAAGGATTTGAGTTCATTTTGGAGCTGGGAGAGGATGACCGAACCTTGGAGGATCAGCCAATCACGCACCAAGAATCCATTTTCCCCTCTGTCGATCACGTTGGGACTGTATGGGTAATCCCTCCCCTCTCCTTGCATCGTTCTTACCAATTATTTCTTGAGGGGAAGTTATTTTGAGTTTGATCATATAGTTTTTTATCTTAGATGTATGCCATTATCGTGTGTTTTGGGAGGCATCGTTCAAGTATACCGACCAGGGGTGATCGAGGTAGGTGGTCTGATGTTTATTTCCAGTTGTTGTGTTGAAATTGTGTACCATTGTGCTACGCGCCCATGGTTGGGGTGTCTTATAGCTGAGGCCTTAGCTAAAAAGATATCTAGAATTGCGTATATAATTTAATGATAAGTTTCAACTGCTGTTTGGGATCACTGCTTGGATCCAGGACCACCCTGGGGGTGCGTTCCTTTGTTTAGCCGTTTTTCCAGGATACCTGAGGGTATGTCATGACTATATTGTGAATTTATTTTTCTTGAGAGAATGTTTATTTAAATTTTTGTTTATACTTTGGACTCGGCCTGATTATATTAGCCTGAGGTCAGTGTTCTATTAGCCTGAGGGAAGTGTTCTATTAGCCTAAGGGCAATCTTCTATTAGCTTGACGGTAGCGTTCTATTAGCATGAGGGGAGTGTTTGGTTGGCCTGAGGGTAACCTTTGTTTATGCCTAAGGGAAGTGGTTTCTATGCTTGAGGGCAATATCATGTATGCCTGAGGGCAATGATCATTATTTCTGAGGGCAATCACCTATGGGTACTGATTCTGTTACCTAAGGGTAAGGATAGAATGTTTGAGGACACAACTATTTAATTTTTTTTCCTATGTTATACCTGCCAAGCCGAACCACAATCTTGGAGGTAATAAGTAATAATAAAAATGGCATTGAAACTAGTATTGATAGTTACTTTTGAGTACTTAATAGTTTACTGCATTTACTTTTGCACACTGCTGTTATACATTTTCACCGACAGTTGGGCACAAGCCTTTGGTGGGTGCCTATTGGGATTTATTTCTCACACCCTGTTTGGGTCATGTCTTCAGCCCAAATAGACTATATTACTACAGGTGTCGACCGGGGAAAGGGTCCCTATACAGGTACTTGATTTTAGCAGAGGAGTAGGAGAGCATGGGACCGAGCTTTGGCTTGCGATGCTGCTAGGTTTTATTTTCTCAGCTTTGTTTTGTTTGGTTGTACCTTGTAATATGAGTTGTATCATATTGTATTACAGTCTATCCTATTCTGGATGATTTCATAGAATTAGTGACATGCTGCATCTTTATATATATGACTGCTGGTTCTCTTTTACTCAATTGTCCATTTCAGTTGTATATGGTATACTGCTTTCGCTGTTCTACATTATTTATCTTTTCCGCTGCACTACTATTTGACAAATGAGGGCATAGTTTCCCCACTATCAGACCTAGGCCCTTACTGCTAGTCGGAAGCCTCTGGATTTTGGGGAAATGCGCTTGAGGTCATGTGACTAACCGGGTTCAGGGCACCCGTTGAGTGGAACCCGGATCCGGGATGTTACAAATATAAAATAGTATTTAAAGAAGACAAAAGATTAATTATTTAAATAAAACCATAAAAGAGATAATTTAATATTTAATGACAAAAATCTTGATTTTAAAAAAATATTTGTGTTTTAAAATAGATTATGGAGTGTACTTGAAAATGGCTAAGAAATTGGGAAGTTCCCTTTAATCGGGCTTGCTTACGGAAGGAATTGAAAACGGAACCTTGTAAAAAATGTATTTCCCCATAAAAGAAATATAAAATGATATAGATACATGATTATGGATAATATACAAATAATCTATAGGAATTATGACTCAATAATTCATGCATTTATTAAATAACTTAAATTACCATATTTCACTATTCACAAAAATTCAACTATTTTAGAAAAATCTCTAAAATTCACCATAACCATTTTTCAACATTTAGAATTTAAAAATGAACTCCATTTTATGTATATAGTTTTATAAATATAATAAATTCAATTTTTAAATAAAATCATCATTTACTCAAAAAATACTGATTTTAGTATTATAATAGTTTTTACGATACTTTGAAAAATTCATTAAAGTCTCATAAAATTATATTATAATCATAATACAAAAAAATATTAATTTATGAATCTATTTTATGAAAATAATTTTCTTTTAAATCATTATATTAATTATAATATTATAAATAAACATTTATGTTTCACAAAAATACCAACACTTAATTTATTATTTTTAAAAAATTTATTTACTTAATTCATGATTTAAATATACAATATTTTCATTTATAATACCTAAATTTTATTTATACTTTCATAGGTAAAGTTATAATTATATTGGTAGTTTTTTATTCCTAATGGTCAAATTACTATTCTAATGGTCATATTTAATAGTATATTATGGTTTTAAACATGGTGTTGTGTGAAACATAAACTATCAAAGATGCTAAATTTTAAAAGAGACTTACTGTAAGATATTTGGGTGTTACATTCTACCATCCTAAAAAAATATCTTTCTTGAAATTTCTAGTGTCACATTAAATAAATATTTAGGTAGTTCTTTATCATAATTTCATCTAGTTCTGACATTGCCTCTTCACTTTTATGATTTTTCCAAAGTAACCTTACCAACCGAGTCATTCGGTTCCTCAAAAACTGTTATTTAGAGTCTAGAATCTAGATAAACTCCTCAAAATAAGATAAATAAGGTTCCAATTATATTTCTTTAGAAGTGTGGACATGCATTGGTTCTAGCATGCACTTTCTTAATAAAGAGATGTGGAACACATTGTGTACTTTATAAAGGTTAGGAGGCATCACTAAATGATTAACCATAGATCAAATTCTCTCCAGGATTTCAAAAGGTATATTTTACATAGGGATAAATTTCCATTTCTTTCCAAATATTATAACACTCTTCCATGTATATTCTTTCATGAAAGCATGATATCCCACTTAAAATTACAAATCCTTCTTTCAATATTCAATATATCTCTTTTTCTTACTTAGAGGATCTTTGATATGTGTCTGAATAGTATTTACCATTACTATTGTTTCCTCCACAAGTTATGGGCTTACAATCTTCCTTTAACCATCTTCATCCCAAAAAGTTGGTGTACAACATCTCTTTCCATACAACACTTCATATGGTTCCATTTGAATACTTGAATAGAAAATATTATTGTAGGAAAAATATACCAAAGGTAAATATTGATCCCACACACCTTGACAGTCAAGTGAGTATGATCTCAACAGGCCTTCTTAATTTTGGATTTTCCTTTCTTATTACCTGTCAGTTTGAGGGTGATAAGAAATATTCAAATGAATCTTAGTATCCAAATATTTCTAAAGACTTCTCAGGAATTTCTATGTAAATCATGGATCATGATTAGACAAAATTGAAAGAGGTTCTCCATGAAGTCTTATAAATTAATTAATATAGAGTCATGTAAGGTGATCTAGTGGGAAATCCTCCCTTATAGCGAGGAAATGTGTAGATTAGTAATTCGACCAATAAGTACCCATATTGAATCATTCTTTCTTGGTGTTTTTGGTAATCTAGTGAAAAAATCCACAGTAATGCCATCCAATTTCCATGTAGGAATAAACAGAGGTTGCATAACTCCTCTAGGATATATTCTTTTAGCCTTCACCTGATAATAGACTAAACATATTGATATATAATCATAAATTTTCCACTTCATATTATCCCACCAGAACTGTTCCTTTAAATCACTATACATCTTAGTTCTCCCAAGGAGTATAGAGAAATTCAAGCTATGGGTATCATGAAACAATTCCCTTTTTAGCTTAGTTATAGAGGGAACACAAAGGCTCTTTAAAAATTTCATAATTCCATCCTCATACATAAAGTATGACACCCCAGGATTTCATAATATGTTATCTCTTTAAAGTAATTCAATAGCTTGCGCAACATGCAACACTGAGTTCGAGCGCATCACGACTTACCAAACTAGCCATTTAAAAAAAGGTTATGAATAGTATTAACTGAATTTTAAATTTTATATACTCCATATAATTTTTACATCCATATTATATATTTTTTAGATCTAATATAAGGACAGATTCAAATTTTCAGATAAAAGAATTATTTTTCAAAAAATGCAGTTTTCCACCTTTTAATAGAGAACCCTTTTTAAATCCAATATTTGAACCTTTTATATATTCAACTTAATGAAATTAAATTCTTCTTTATAATAAGAACATAAAAATTTAGTTTGGACAAATTTTTAGTACTTTTCTGATAACTTTCATATTTTGATGAATAGTGAAAAATACTAAATTTTAATAAAAAACAATTTTTTTAATAAAAAATAATTTATAGCGTTAAATTATACATTTGAGTAGTCATAAAGTATTGTTAGATTATATTTTTATCATTTAATATAATTTAGGACATTGGATGTAATTTCACACTTAAATTGTACATAAACACATGTCAATCTTTTGATAGTTTTTATTTCTTAAAAACCCGCTTTAAGGTTTTGACAATAGGAATTAATTTGAAATTAATTAACGCAAATTCTATGTTTTGAATTTGGTAAAATTTAATTAATTTTTGAATTTGTAATATCAAAATTATCTTTGGGTGATTTTTTTTATTTTTCTGAAAACCTTCAATTTTTGATGAATAGTGAAAAACACTACGTTGTAGATAAAAACCAACTTTTTTATTTAAATAATTGTTTTTAATTAAAAATTTATCTTAAAGTAAAAATATATAAATAATACATATATTAGTCTAAATTAATTCATTGGAGTCATTTTATAATAATCTTAGATATATAAAATTTTATTGAACCATTTTAACGTCTTTTTACCCACCTTCTAGGCACATTTACCCACCTTCTAGGCACACTTGCAAATTTGCATAAAACATAATTTTACCACTTATGTGAATTGAATATCAAAAATCTGAGAGACACAGTTGATATCAGTAATTAAAATTTGGTTCAATAGGATGAAAATAATTTTTGGTGAATAGTAACTTTTGAATTTTATTTACCATGGTAAAAATAAATAAGGTAATTAAAGGTAAAAATAATATTAATATTACCCCAAAATATGTCCTAATTATATTGCATAAGTTTATTTCAACCAAAAATAAACCTTAGGAAAAAAATATGAAACTTTTTGATCCATTTGGGTTAGATTAGAAAATTTATTATATTTTATTTAAAGAAGAGTCAAAAGTGATAAATTCAATGTTTATTAACTAAGCCATTTTTAATATAGAGTTGTACATAATATAAATTTGACTATAAATATTAATTATAAACATAAAAATATTTCCTACATCATGGTATTTTATTTATAATTTTTGGAAATTTAATAATTAAACTTATTTATGACACAATGATGATGCAATAATTACATTATTAACGAAAGATTAAAATAATTGATATTATAAATATAAAAATAAATGTAAATTGAGACTTTTTATGCCATACAAGAATTTTCTAGGTGAATATGACATGTTAGAGATGATTAAATGTATTTTTTTAGAAGTCATAAAGTTGTTACGACTTTATGAAAAATCAATTACTAAATAGTGTCAAAAATTGACATAAATGAGTTTTTAATACAAATACTATTTTATTAAATAATATAAAAATAATAAAAATCTATAGTTATTCCAAATGACTTAGATAATATTATATATGTCCTTAATTAACCACTTGAGGTTCTCTTGGAATTTTATAGTAAGTTTATTAACCATGTAATATAAAAATACAAAAAGACATAGTAAAAGTTAATTTGTTTAACTGAGAGTTAAATCTAAAAGACAATTTTAATATGGTGACCTAAACATGTCTAAAACCTATTGTTTGAGAGAATTTAGACCCATACCCACCTTATCCTTGAAATAAATTATTTTGGAGCCATTAGAAACATAAGATGATTTTATAATAAAATAATATTTCAAGCTTTTCCTAAAGTGACCCTCCCCTATCTTATAAAAGGGTACTTCCCCTTATCTTAAGTTCACACCTCCAAAGCCATTTTAATAAGCCAAAACCTACTAAAATATCCTCCAAAATACCCTCACTTTGACCTAGAGGCATTACTTTGATCATAAAGCCAACCTAAGGAGACTTTTTTTCAAATCAAAAGGAAGAACCCGAAGAAGAGGTAATTATTTCATCACCTCTTTCAATGTTCTTTTCTTCTTTCACTTCCTCTTTATTTTTTGTTTCCATAACAAAATAATAAATCCTGTACCTTCTACATAATTTAATGTTATTATAAATATGTTATAACCAAATTCATTATTCTATCCATCCTATGAATTATTAAGTCACCACACGAGCGTACTTACGACTTACCCTCTCCACGTCGTGGTGTAGTTTGTTATTAAACACTTAATTATTTGGATGGGTATAATAATGAGTATAATTTATGTAAATAATAAATATAACATTTTAATGATTTTTTATATCTAATATACCATCCAATTGATTAGGATTTTATGATCAATATAATGATATCGTCGCTCGTGCGTATGTACAACTTACCATCTCCACAACGCGATGAGATTCATTTCCACGTTCACTATTCAATGATGATTATAAAAATATGTATTATTAATAAGTAGGTAATATATGACATAATAATGCTACTGAATATATATATATATATATATATATATATATATATATTTGTGTGTGTGTGTGTGTATTTATCTCATTCACTTACTTCCGTTCAATACGATATGAAAACGGAAACAACGTTTATATGTCTGTACGACCTACCATCTCCATAAACGGTGTTTTCCATTTAATATATATATATATTATACATATTGATATTCTGAATATATATGATATATAAATCATGTTTTATATTTTGGAAGTATTTAAATCATGATCTAAGTGATACGATCAAGAATAACAAGTTAAAACATGTATGAGAATAAAATTGATTATTACCTGAAATGTTACTTTAACATGGAAATTATTATTAAATGGGTTTTATAAAAAAATAAATGAATCATACATGATATCATAAATATTAATATGGTTCTGGTATAATTTAACAACATACTATGGTCATTATATAGGTGGTTAAACGTACCCTCAACTAAAAGAAAGTACAAGGTAAGGGTTAATTCCTCAATCTCATTATTATCAGAGATTGTTTAAGTGTAATTATTTACTGGGACATATTTATTATCAATGTACTTGTTTCATAATTTTTTTTTTCAAAAGGATTATTTTTAAGGGAATCTTTAACTAAAACATCATTTTAAATGTTTTAAATATTTATTCCTCTAAATCTTTCTCATAAATTTCCATGTTTTCAAAATGGTTTTAAGGATTTATTTATATGGACATGAATGTTTTAAAATGTTAATTCCTTTAAAAAATTTCAAAGTGGTACGGGACACTTTGATTCAAAAATATATTTTAAATGTATTCCTTTATAAATCTGTGACTTTTAAATGATTTCACAAAAAAGGATATTTTTCTCAAAGAGTTTTACTGACCATTTTCAACTATATCAACATATTTTACTAGATATTATTCTTGATTGAGGTTGATTTATTATAATACAATATTCTATGTTGTATTGAATGAGTTATGCTATGTTTGACTGAGGATGTGCTATTTTTATACCATTTATGGTTTATAGTTAAATTATTGACATTTTTTATGCTAGTTTTAATATGAATGTTTATATTATGTTTCAACATTTTCATATGAGTAATGGATTGGACTTAGTATGTGATGGGTGGAGCCCGCTATAGCTCCTCGATGCATTGGTTGTTCTCATGATACAAACTAGTGTCTTGGCACATGGCCTTGACAAAATATTTATTTGTAGTCTTGGTAAGAGGCCTTGACTATTTGGTTATGATGTCCCGCATTATGCATTCCCTCATTATGAAATAAGATATTACATGTGATTATTCGACTAGTAGAATATCTATGTGCATGTTTATATGTTAATGTTTGATTTATTTTTTCTATATTATATTCAAGTTTATATTTTAAAAGGCTATTGTTTTTATTACACATATTGCCTTAAAAGTTTATAGCTTCTGCTAAATTATTTACCCTTATTGAGTATCTGAGCTCACCCCTTTATTATGTTTTGTTTTCCCAGGATTCCAAGAAGTGTATTATGATTGATATGAAAGGTTAAGTTAGGGGAATAATGGAATTATAAAAGGATTATTTATGTTGTGTTTTATGTTTGAATGTGTAATGTAACGTTCATGTATGTAATCTATTTTCCATTAATGCTAAACCGATCTATCCTTAGGGACATGATTCCTTATAATCATGCCAATGTATTAAAATAATGCACCGACTCTAGGCTTCTGGGGCCGGGGCATTACAATTGGTATCAGTGGAAGTTTAGCAACAACCTTGGAAATAGATTTAGATAAACTCTGATTAGAAACATTACCCTAATATAGACTTTGAGGATTACTATAGAAGAAAATCCAAAATTTTAGGTAATGTATATATTATGTGGGTTTTACAAGAAATATATCGCTGTTTGGATACTATAAGTGGATGTGGTTTTGGAATAGATGTACCTGGGAGTGAAAACTCTAACAAGGAGTTTCAGGCTTGACCTAGGGTATCCTATTACACAACAACAAGCCTTACTGCGCACCTGGTTTGACACTCCCGGGGGATATGCTTAAGATAATTCAAATTTTATTTACAAACTATTATGATGGATTTATGAGTAAATATGTCAGCAAAAAAACCATTTTTATGATTCTGATACTAGATGTGTAAAAATATTTAATTAGTGTTGATAATTTTTCTAGTTTTGGATTATACATTATGATATAATCTAACCTAGTGTATTTCGTCATTTAGAAATGGAATCCAGTAGAAGGATTGAGAACTCTAGTAATACGCATGATCCAAATAGTAAGATGGATCATATATTTCATAGTCTTAAGCCAACATTTAGTTGGGAAATAGTCTCCCATGTATTCTCATCATATGAGGAAATAATATCATGTGTTAATAAGACAATTAAATAATTCTATGAGTACTATGGATTTGAAGGGAATACAGAGAAGAAGAGTATGGGGAGATAAAGATGGATAATAGGAATAAGGGAAAGAAGGATTTTCCCATATGTGATAACTATGGAAAGAATCCCACTGGGAAGTGCTTAAAAGGATTGGAAGTTTGTTATAAGTGTGGAAAAAAAGGACACCAAGTTTGTGATTTCAATGGTAATAAGAAGGTTTCAAATGTACAACGCTTAATCTGAAAAGAGTTAGGAAACTATGCAAATCAATGTCCCAATCATTAGAGTATACCCCAAATGATGCTATTGGATAATAATCAAGTTATGATACTACCATAAATGAATAGGAATGATTAGTGTTCTTAAGTTATTATAGAGGAATGATGTACAAGTTATAAGAATTATAGAGTATATTAGGATTATACTGCAGTACTATTTCATTAAGGATTTGAGATTGTAGGGTTCCAAATAAAGTGACACAGCTTCAAGTTAAAAATTTTGGAAAATACATGGTTAAGGGAAAGATAAACCTTAATATGGTTCTGATGTCGAGATAATGATTTTGGAATAAGATATGATTGATTTGGATAAATTATATTGGATATTCTTGACTACCTTGAAACTAATTAAATTTTTTATTCCATCATTGTTGGATTTTACAACATTTTTGGATATAAGGACTATATCCAGTATTCTATAAGGAATAAGGGATCATGAATGTAATAAATATGTATTTATGGTAATTAAGGGTGTTACCATGCTGTAATAGAATACATGATGAAGGTATTCGCATGTTATTACATGGAAAAAAAGATCTTCATTATGTTTACCTTTCGTATAAATTTTGTACTGTGAGTTTGGATAGAAGTATTTTAGGTTATGTATAAAGGTTGGAATAAATTAATTTGGAAATTTAATACTATTGTTTAAGGTTAACACATTTCTTAATATTAATTTTGGATTGTTATAAAAAGTAAAACCCGGAGGTTGGGCGATATCCCGTCACGTCCGGAAAGGCCACGAGACTTAAACCCGCAACTGAAGGGCGAAAAGGGTGAATCACCTACCACTATCCTACGTGATGTCTTGGTATGTATAATGTAGTTTTTGTAAATGGTATGATAGATAAATTATAAATTCATTTTTTAGAACCCTATACGATTAGGATAAATAGAATATTTTTGAATTCTATTATCTTTTGGAGTGAAAGATGAGTTTGTGGTAGACGTTAGTTGAAGGATGGAACTCTACTTGTCAAGTATTTTTTTCTCTTACTCTATGAATAAATTAATTCTTAAAATTTAGGGAAGGGATCTTAAAACCAAAAATGTTTTATCCTAATACCTTATATATTTTTTTTGAACTGATGATATTTAAATAAGCATAGATTTATGGCTTTGAGGACCTCAATATCCAAATTATTTTTCACTTGTTTGTGACTGATGACCACAATAACTCCCTATAAATGATTACATTTTCCCTCCAATTACGTGTATCTAATTTCCACCAATGATATTCTATTCGAAATCCTAATTTGGTTGTGACTTTTTCATTTCCATTTCCCTCTTATTAAGACTAATTTTTTTTAACCCTATTTCCTATGTGGGTTTTCCACAAAAGAATTTTCTATTTTCAACATTTTATTTTCGAAGAACAATTTCAAATTGCGAGGATAGAATTTATAGAAGGAGGGGATAATGTAACATCCTAGGATTTCATAAAACGTTATCTCTTTAAAGTAATTCAATATCTTGCGCCACACACAACACTGAGTTCGAGCACACCATGACGTACCAAATTATCCATTTAAAAAGAGGTTATGAAAAGTATTAACTGAATTTTGAATTTTATATACTCCACATAATTCTAAAATCCAAATTATATTCTTTTTATACCTAATATAAGGACAAATTCAATTTTTCAGATAAAAGAAGTATTTTTCAAAAAATGCAGTTTTCCAACATTGAATGGAGAACCCTTTTTTAAATCCAATATTTGACACTTTTATACATTAAATTTAATGAAATTAAAATTTTCATTAGAAGTGGGACATAAAAGTTTAGTTTGGAAATTTTTTTAATACTTTTCTGATAACTTTCATATTTAGATGAATAGTGAAAAATACTAAATTTTAATTAAAAGCTACTTTTTTAATCAAAATAATTTATAGTGTTAAATTATAAATTTGAGTGGTTTTAAAGTATAATTAGATTATTTTTTTATCATTTTATATAATTTAGGTCATTTTATGTAATTTCACATTTAAATTGTACATAAACACATGTCAATCTTTTGATAGTTTTATTTCTTAAAAACCCGCATTCTGGTTTTGACAAAGAAAATTAATTTTAAATTAATTAATGAAACTTTTATATTTTGAATTTGGTAAAATTGAAATAATTTTTGAATTTGGAATATCAAAATTATCTTTGGGTGAATTTTTTGTATTTTTCTGAAAACATTCAATTTTGATGAATAGTGAAAAACACTACGTTGTAGATAAAAAATGACTTTTTCAATTAAATAATTATTTTTAATTAAAAAATTATCATAAAGTCAAAATAGATACATAATACATATATTAGTCCAATTTAATTCATTGGAGTAATTTTAAAATAAGATTATATATATAAAATTTTATTGAACAGTTTTAACTTCTTTTTACCCACCTTCTAGGCACACTTGCAAATTTGCATAAAACGTAATTTTACCGCTTCTCTAAATTGAATTTCAAAAATCCAATAGACACAGTTGACATCAATAAGTAAAATGTGGTTCAATTGGATGAGAATAATTTATGGTGAATAGTAACTTTTGGATTTTATTTACCATGGTAAAAAGTAAATGATGTAATTAAATTTAAAAATAATATTAAAATTACCCCAAAATATGTCCTAATTCTATTGGATAAGTTTATTTCGACCAAAAATCAACCTTAATACGAAAATATGATCCTTTTTGATCCATTTAGTTTAGATTAGAACATTTATTATATTTTATTTAAAGAAGACTTAAAACTGTTGAATTCAAAGTTTATTAACTAAACCATTTTTAATATAGAGTTATACATAAGATAAATTTGACTATAAATATTAATTAGAAATATAAAAATATTTCCTACATCTTGGTATTTTATTTATAATTTTTAGACATTTAATAATTAAATTTATTTATGACACAATGATGATGTAGTAATTACCATATTAATGAAAGATTAAAATAATTGATATTATAAATATTACAATTAATGTAAATTTATAATTTTGATGCCATATAAAAAATTTCTAGGTGAATATGAAATTTTAGGGATGATTCAATGTAATTTTTTCTAAGTCATAAAGTTGTTATGACTTCAAGAAAAAACAATTACTAAATAGTGTCAAAATTGACATAAATGAGCTTTTAATACAAATACTATTTTATTAAATAATATAAAAGTCCTAGAAATCGATAGTTCAGACAAATGAATTAGATAAGATTATATATTTCATCAATGAACCACTTTATATTCTCTTGTAATTTTATAGTAAGTTTATTAACCATGTAATATAAAAATACAAAAAGAAATAGTAAAAGTTAAACTATTTAACTAAGAGTTAAATCTAAAAGATAAGGTTAATATGGTGACCTAAACTTGTATAAAACCTATTGGTTGAGATTATTTCGACCCATCCTCACCTTATCATAGAAATAAATCCTTTTGGATCCATTATAAACAGAAAATGATTTTATAATAAAAAAATATTTCAAGCTTTTCCTAAAGCGACCCTCACCTATCTTATAAAAGGGTACTTCCCCTTCTCTTAATTTCACACCTCCAAATCCATTTGGCTTGGCCAAACCCTACTCAAACATCCTCAAAACCACTCTCACTTCGACCTAGAGGTATTAATTTGATTAGAAAGGCAACCTAAGGAGCCATTTTTTTCAAATCAAAAGGAAGAACCCGAAGAAGAGGTAATTATTTCATCACCTCTTTCAATGTTCTTTTCTTCTTACACTTCCTCTTTCTTTGTTGTTTACAAACCCAAATAATAACTCTAGTACCTTATACGTACTATGATTTTATTATAAATATGGTACAACCATATTCATTATTATATCCATCCTATGAATGAGAAATTCACCACACTTGCGTACGTACAACTTACCGTCTCCACATTGTGGTGTAGTTTTTTATTAAACACTTCATTATTTGGATGGGTATAATAATGAGTATAATTGATTTAAATAATAAATATAACATGTTAATGATTCTGTGTATATAATATACCATCCAATTACATAGTATTTCACCATCAATAGAATGATATCGTCGCTCTGGCGTATGTACGACTTACTGTATCCACAACGCGATGAGATTCATTTCCACGTTCACCATTCAACGATGATTACAAAAATATATATTATTAATAAGTATGTAATATGTGAAATAATAATTCTAATTTAAATATATATATATGTGTGTGTGTGTGTTTGTGTGTGTGTGTGTGTATTTATCTCATTCACTTACTTCCGTTCAATACAATATGTAAACGAAAACAACGTTTATGTGTATGTATGGACAACAGTCTCCATAAATGGTGTTTTCCATTTCATATATCTATATATTATGCATATTTATATTCTGAATATATATGATATATAAATCATGTTTTATATTATAGAAGTATGTAAAAAATGATCTAAGTGATACGATCATGAATAACAAGTTAAAACACGTACGATAAAGAAATCGATTATTACCTGAAATGTTAGTTTAACATGGAAGTTATTATTAAATTGGTAGTATAAAGTAATAAATGAATCATATATGATATAATAAATACTAATATGGTTCTGGTATTATTTAATAACACACTATGGTCATTATACAGAAGGTTAAACGCACCATCGACTAAAGGAAAGTACAAGGTAAGGGTTAATTCCTCAATCTCCTTATTATCTATGATTATTTATGTATAAGTATTTACCGGGACATATTTATTATCCATGTCCATGTTTCATAAAATATTTTTTAAACGGATTATTTTTAAGGGTAACTTTAACTAAAACATCATTTTAAATGTTTTAAATATTTATTCTTCTAAATCTTTCTAATTAATGTCTATGTTTTTAAAATGGTTTTAAGGACTTATTTATATGGACATGAATGTTTTAAAATGTTAATTCCTTTCTCAAGTTTCAAAGTGATATGGGACACTTTGATTCAAAAATATATTTTAAATTTCTTCCTTTATAAATTTGTGACTTTTAAATGATTTCACAAAAAATGATATTTCTCTCAAAGAGTTTTACTGAGCATTTTCAACTATGTCAACATCCTTTATTGGATATTATTCTTGATTGAGGTTGATTTATTATAATACAATCTTTCATATTGTATTGAATGAGTTATACGATTTTTGACTGTGGATGTGCTATTTTTATACCAGTCATGGTTTATGGTTAAAGTATTGACATTTCGTATGCTAGTTTTAATATGAATGTTTATGTTATGTTTCAACATTTTCATATGAGGAATGCATTGGACTTAGTAAGTGACGGGTGGAGCCCGCTATAGCTCCTTGATGAATCAATAGGTCTCATGAGACAAAATAGTGTCTTGGCACAAGGCCTCGACAAAATTTTTATTTGTAGTCTTGGAACGATCCCTTGACTATGTGGTTATGATGTTTGATATTATGTATTCCCCCATTATGAAATTAGTTATTACATGAGATTATTCAAATAGTAGAATATCTATGTGCATGTTTATATGGTAATGTTTGGTTTATTTTTTCCATATTATGTTCATATTTTTGTTTAAAAAGGTTTTTGTTTTTATTAAACATCTAGCCATAAAAGTTTATTGCTTTCGCTAAATTATTTACCCTTACTGAGCATCTGAGCTCACCCCTTTCTTATGTTTTGTTTTCCTAGGATTCCAAGAAGTGTTTTATGATTGATATGTAGAGTTAATCTAGGGGAATAAAAACATTCTCAAAGGATTATTTATGTTGTGTTTTATGTTTTAATGTGTAATGTAACTTTCATGTATGTAATCTATTTTCCGAGACTAATAAACTGATCGGTCCTTCAGGACTTGATTCCTTTCAATCATGCCAATTTATTAAAATAATGCACCGGCTCCGGGATTTTTGGGTTGGGGTGTTACACAAAGTCTTCCAACTTCCCATCATTGAAATATTTAATTATATTTTAAAATCCTCATCTTTAGATTGAGAAATTTTAATCCTCTATAATAAACATGGTTGAGAAACCAATTGAAAGAGTAGTGATGTTTCACCTTTCTTAATAATTCTCATATCCATCTTCATTAGATCTATGAACATAGGATCCCTTTCAATCCTCATTTTTTATAGAACTTCATGATCCTTCTTAATCAATGCATCTACTACCTTATTTTCCATCCCTAGGTGATTGTGTATTGAAAAATCAAAATCCTTCAGTAGATCAACCCATTTTCTTTACCACATGTTGAGTTCTTTCTATGGAAAGATATATTTCAAACTCTTGTGATATATATATATATATAACATCTTTCTCCATTTATATAATATCTCTATATCTTCAAAAAAAATATTATAGGTTATAACCCAAGATAATGTGTTAGATAGTTATGTTCATGATTTTTTAACTACCATGATGCATAGGTAAAAGAGAATACTTGTTATTTATTATAATGGAATTGATTTACCTATAGTCGATGCACAAACTCATGGATATATATTTCTTCTTGAAAAAGAGAATAGAATCTCCCCATGGAGAAACAATAGGGTGAATAAATACCTTATTACTCAACTCCTATAGTAGTTTATTATACTCCATTAATTCCACAGCAACCATTATATAAGGATCCTTTGACAGTGGTCTTTCTTTAGGGATTAAATCAATAGATTACTCAAATTCCCGCTCAAGAGTATATTCATGTAAATTATTTGGAAATACATTATTGTATTCCTATATAATAGGTATGTCCTCAATTTTAAGATTTCTTTCCTAATCTATAGATGATTTTTTATCTTCTTCCCTAATAATTTTAATTAGAAGAGCTACCATAGGTGGATCTAGATATGATTCAAATGATGAAGTCTCCCATCTAAAGATGAGAAGTTACATACCTTCATCATGAGTCATACTTTCCTACTATTTAAAATAAATTTTTACTTTATATTTTGAAAGCCAGTACATACTAAGGATTATATCAAAATAAACCATAGGTATGATGATAAAATTAGAAATTAGGTCATGTTTATGTGTCATAATATGAACTGATAAACACATATTTGTTTCAATAAGGATTCCACTATGAGTCTTTAATGACAACTCCCTTATTAAGGTGAATTATAAACATTTTTTTGTTTAAAGAAAACTGGGAAGATATAAAGGAATGTGATGATCCTGATTCAAATAAATATTTAACTAAATTTTAGGATATGGTTAAAGTAACTACCACCACATTATTAGGTATTTCAACCTCATCTATTGTGATCACATAATATTTTCCTTGATCTTGTGGTATTTTATGAGGAAAGTTTCATTGACACTTCAGAAAATCATTTTCATAGTGTCACATAACTCTACAATTGTAGCATTGAACATTGGTAACTTCTTTCTTTCCATTGAAATCATGAGCATGATGGAATTTCTCACCATAATTGTATCAAAATCCTTTTCCTTTTAAGAAGGAACAAGGGTGTTTCCTTCCACAAGTATCACATGTTAGAAAATTACCTTTTTTATTCTTTCCTTTATCCATTATTTGCTCCACCACCTTCTTATTCCTTGTTTTCCCTTACAGTCATAATACTTAGATAATTATTTCTCTACCATGATAGCACATGAGACTATATATTTTTATTATGAGAATGTTTGGGAGACTAGTTCCCTTCATTTGAATGGTTTTAACCCATCAAAAAATCAATCAATCTTTCTCTTTAGATTACTTATCTAATACATAGAAATATTTTATAATCTTGTAAATTTGGATTCAAAATTAGAAATATTCTCATCATCTATTTTCATCAGATTCAAGAATTTTCTCTCCACATCCACTCACTGTTCATGAGGAAAATATTATTCTAAGAATTTTTTTTAAATCCACCAATTCCATATTTTCAATTTCTTCCTCCTTATTTTTCTTTTGAATTAATGACCATCATTGATTTTTATCTCTCAATAGACAATAAACTACCATGATAACCTTCACCCATTCATTAATTCCCAAATCGAGAAATATATTCTCTAAGGAATGTATCCACTGCTCACCTACAAATGGGTTTATAGTCCCATTGATTGATGGAGGCTATTGTCACATAAAGTGCTCTAACATTGTCACATCGTGTTTTGGATCAGGAATCTCCATACAGGTAAGGTTATTATTCATTACCCAAGTTAGTTATCCTAATATAGTTATAAGTTTCTCAGATCCAGTTGCAGCTCCTACTCCAACATCATTATCTTTCATAAGAGGGAAATATCTATATGGAATACGTGCATTGATACAATTTCCATTTTTTCCACTATGCTCCATTTCCAAATAATGGAATACACTAAATTAGGTTATGAATAATAATGCATAATTTTCAAACTAGAAAAACACTTAACAGAAATTGGAAATTTATGCATAGCTAATCTCATAATCACAAACATATTTTCTTTGGGGACAAGTTTATTTTTAAATATTTCATAATGGTTTGTATAGAAAATGTTTATTTTCCTAAACATATCTATCAGGAGTGCCAAACTAGGTGCACAGTAAGGCCCGTTGTTGTGTTCCAGGTTACGTTGAGTCAGGCCTAACACACCTTGTCAGAGTTATTACCCCTAGGTACATCTATGCTAGAAACACATCTACTTGTAGTATCCAGAGAGGGATTTATTTCTTGGAATACCCACATAATATCTAACTTACAAAAATTCTAATATTTTCTTCTACGTTTAACCTCAAATTATATTTTAGGATTATGTTACCTAATCTAGTTTCCAAGGTTTCTATTAGACTTGCTCTGATACCAACTATAAACACCCCGACCCAAGTATCCCAAAGCTGGTTCCTTAATTTAATACATTGGTACTATGAACAAGCGATCACATCCCAAAGGACCGAACAGTCTAAAAGATTTGGAAAATAAGATACAAAGATATGTATTACATTAAAAATTGAAATTAAATATAACATACAAACTCCATTTTAAAATTTCATAAACTCCTATATTATCTCTACAAGTCATTAATAATATATATCTTTTCATCTTGGGGAAAAAATAAAACATAGGAAAGGGGTGAGCTCAGATGATTCTTAAGGGTAAGAAATATAGTAGAAACTAATATAAACATGAAAATTAAGTCAAGGTGAATAATTAAAAATACATGCCATTAAAATGTAATCTTGAGTATAATATGGTAGGAATAAAATATGATTAAATAATTCCATAAAAAATCACATAAGAAAGATACTTAACCATGGATATTCTACTAGTAGAAAAATATCAGGGAAAGTCAATAACTATTATCATAATGAGGGAATTCTTAATAATGGACATATGAACATACCAACGAGGCCTCATCCAAGACATATGAAAGTAAATTGTTATGGTCTCAGCCAAATCCATAGCTGAAAATAAATGGTTAAGGTCACAACCAAGTCCGTATCTATTTTTTATCATGAGACATACCGATGAATTTAGGGGATATAGTGGGACTATAACATCAATAACTAAGTCCAATGCTTTCCTCATATGAATGGGGTGAAAAATAAGCAACATATTTATACAAAATGTAAATAACTTTTCCCAATCAGTAAACCTAATCACTAACCATTCTATGTAATATGGTGAATGGTACCAAGATAACACATCCACCATTAAATCATAAACCATTTAATAAAATATGGTAGATAATATCATAAAATATAAATCCTAATTAAGAATAATATTCAACATAGGGTTCTGAAAAAGATAAAAATACTCTAACAAAATCATCAATAAATTCTTGAGAGAAATACCCTTTTTACATTGGAAAAAAGAGTTCTTTTGGAAAAGTAATTTGTATTTTTAATTAAATAAGATTGTAAAAATTTATATCCTAGAAAAATAGGATAATGAAATTATTTCTTAGGCCTAAATTATGTCTAACTAAAGTGAAAACATGTAAACAGAGTTTTAATGAAACATTAGAAATGGGTCGCTTTTGTGTTGTTTGAGGGAAAGTATAAAAGAGTCTTTAAATATGACAAAGGATTAATTGTTTATATAAAACCAAAAAAATATAATATAATTTTTAATGATAAAATAGTGATTTTATAAAAATATTTGTTTCTTTAAATAGATTATGGAGTGTACTTGAAAATGGTTAATAAATTGGGAAGTTCCCTTTAATCGGGATTGCTTATCTGGAGGAATTGAAAAGGAAACCTTGTAAAACAAGTATTTCATAATAAAATAAATATAAAATGATCTATATACATGATTTTATAACATATGAATATAATTTATAGGGAGTATGAATAATTAAATCAGGGTAAAGAGAGAGTAAGTGTAACCCTATTGAAAAATGGATGTGCAGGGAGAAACCCTTACCTTATGTCTGGAAGCATTCTGCACTTGTACTTAACGTCCTAGATAACGAAATTAGATTCATTAATAAATTATTTAAGATAATATTAAAAATTTATTTGATTTATTATATTTTATTTATATTCATTGATGATCTTTTTTGTGAGTTATAATATTTAATTCCGTTGTTTGAGAGTTTTTCTCCTTGGTTTTCATGATTGGTTCACTTGTATACGTGTATGAAAGATAATGTAAGATGATAATAGTTATCCAGAATTGAAATTTTATGTTATTAATGAACTTCTTGGATATTTAAGGGTATTATATATGATTTTTTTCTATATATTAGGATGATTCATTAGATAAATTATTAATGATAACAATTTAGATTATTTTGACATTTTTATTATTATTATCATGAACTAGTTTTGATTTATTAATTAATATAATGTTTATATATACTAGTTCCAGAAAACTAAGTAAGTTTTAATATACATAATATAATCTTTTTTAACCATAAAAATGGTTTTATTACCAGCCTTTAAGGTGGAATTTAAAAACAAAAACCCGTCTTCCACGAAGGCGGTAAATCGACACCTCACGAATGATGTTTTCATTTTTAGAAAAAATGGCAAGAGAAAAGAATTGATTGTGAATATCCAATTATCCTAATAAAATTATAGTATATATAATATATTGGAGTTATAATTAATGTTTGGATAGATGAGTTAAGAAAAGGATATGAAAATAATAGGAATTGAAAGAAAATTAAAAGAATGAAAGTGGATTTTTCCTCTTGAATTCCTCTCCTTGAGAACCTCCTTAAGAAAATTTGAAATGGTATTTTGGGTGAGATAAAAAAGAGACAAACACATGGGATAAGTTTGGGAGGTGTATTGGGAATAAATTGGATGATATTCAAGGCTTTGGAGGAGTGAGGAGAAGAGGTGGTGAGGGTGGTATTTATAGTGGAGGAGAGGGGTGTTTTTTGATTATTTTATTCGTTAGTTTTTTATTTTGGCTCAAGAATATCAATAGTTTGAAACTTATCATTAAATATATTAAAATAATAATATATAGTTAGATATTATAGACTTACATCATCCATATATCATCTATGAATAAACAATTCATGTATTTATTAAATACTACAAATTACCATATTTCACTGTTCACAAAAAATTTATCCATTTTAGAAAAAACCCAAAAATTAAACCTAAACATTTTTCAACATATATAATTTAAAAAGTATTCCCATTTTATTAAAATAATTTTCCAAATATGATAAATTTAATTTTTAAATAAAATCATCATTTACTAAACAAATTTTGATTTTAATATTATAACTATTTTTATGACACTTTGAAAAATTCATTAAGTTCTCATAAAATTATATTATAATCACAAGGAAAAAAATATTAATTTATGAATATATTTTATGAAAATAATTTTCTTTTTAATCATTATATTAATTATAAAATTTTAAATAAACATTTATGTTTCAAAAAAATACTGACATTTAATTTATCATTTTTAAAATATTTATTTTCTTATTCCATGATATAAATATACCATATTTTCATTTATAATATAGATAAATTTTATTTATACTTTCATAGGTGAAGTTACTATTCTATTGGTCATATTACGATTCCTAAAGGTTGTATTACTATTCCAATGGTTGTATTTAACAGTATATTACAATTTTAAACATGGTGTTGTGTGAATCATAAACAATCAAATATGATAAATTTTAAAAGAGACATGCCATAAGATCTTGGTGTGTTACAGACATAAGTGGCCATATACTTAGAATACTAGGTTCTAGCTAGACTAGGGTGTAACTCAAACATCCCTAACCAATCTAAACGAGCTGATAACTCCAAGAGAGGGTATAAACCCTACATATCATAATGAGTGGCATACTTCATGCTCTTCACTCAAGCTGGTGGGTGTGTCTTAATGAAAATACCTGAAACAAGGGATGTGGTGTGTCATTCCCACCTTCTAAAGAGATTCAATGGTGTGAGACATCATGATCAACACCTGATGTAAGGGAGTGTGAATTTTCATTCCCAACTGAACCATTACCATAATTATACAACCTATACCAAATGGGTACTCATATTTATAATAGTATCCATGAGGAATTACCTCTAATTCATTTTATTAGTCAATCCCAAATAAAAATAAGGAATCCAAATTCATATAAATAATTTAATAAAGCATGAAATGATTGGTTTGGCCTTGTTGACTTTTATAAGTCTTTTAATTTAAACCATTTCATTCATTTTAGGAAGGAAAACCACCATAAACAAGAAATTCAATTTAATACATTCCATTGAATTGATAAAAACATGGAAATTCATTTTACAAGGCCCAATGAGGCACCTATAAGGTTCCATTATCAACTAGGAAACTACCTAAAAGGGAAATTACATTCACAAGATATGAAAACACTTAGGAGGTGCCCTACATTCAATAAACATCTATATAAATGAGGTAATTCAATTCATAATCCAAGATGAATTATTAGAAGGAATTCATGGAATTTAATCAATTGATTATAAAGGGAAAATTCAAGCTATTACACCGAAAGGGTTTCTACGACCGAGGTTGGCATCTCAAATTACTAAAAAAAATATTCAAGAGTATCACATGATGCGTATATCAATTTAGAATTAAGAAATATATTTTAAGGTGATGTGAAAAAAAGGCCGAAAGGCATCACAACAACCCTGATATGAAAACACCATAAATTTTTGAGAAAATAATGATACCACCAACTGTAGGACCTATTGAGTCAAAAAGGTTTCCTTATGAATTTTCCATTCCTTTATGTTTTGAAAATCACAAACACTTTATCTCAAGGAAATTTTTATTTCCTTTAAGATTTATCTTAATAAAGAAATTTTCCTTCCCCAAGAAACTTTTCTCCTTACCTTTGTTTTTATTGTTCATGTCATAGTTTCACCAAATTTAACTCTTTTTATTTCTAAGTGTAAAATTAAGTTTCATATCTAAAAACCTTAGAATCCTATAAATACTTAGATTTAGAGTATTTTGTTTTCAGGTTTTGAATTCAGGTTCTGAATTTATCAGAATTCTGATTTTGAATTGTTCAGAATTATGACTCCGAATTCTCTGAATTCAGATTCTGAATTCTCTGAAATTCAGATTCTGAATTTTCTGAATTCATACTCCAATTTATTTGAAATTCAGATTCCAAATTATCTGAATTCAGATTCCTAATTCTCTGAATTCAGACTCCAAATTCTCTGAAATTCATATTCTGAATTCTCTGAATTCAAACTTTGAATTCCTCTAAATCTAGATTCCTAATTCTCTAAAATTCAGACTCCGAATTCTCTGAAATTCAGACTTCTAATTCCTCAGAATTTAGATTCAGAATTCCACAGAATTCAGGTTCTGAATTCCTCAGAATTTAGTCTCTGAATCCATTGGAATCTAGACTCCAAAATCTATAGAATTATGATTCTGAATTCCTTGAAAAACATAATCTAGATATTTATGATTTATAGTCTCCAAGTGTTTATTTACTTATACTCCAAACATTATTTTTCCTTAGACTCTGAAAAATGGGTTTGAAAAAGAAACCATATTTTTATTACCCTTGTTTTAATTATGAAACGATGTCATACATTTTGTTTCTAATTAACCATTGTTTGAGTGACACATGTACATGTCCCTCTGAGATTCAAGGAAAAATATGACTATTGGAGGAGGGAGCCGACCTTTGGAAAAGTTCCTAAAAATACGAGCTAATTTGAAAGAGCTCAATGACTGAATTGATCAATCTAGAGATAACATACTGTTAAAGTGATTTCTAGAGAAAGATACTCCCATGCTTTGTGCGTACTTAACATCTTGCTCAGATTTCTTCATGAAAATATGATTGTTGCTATGTACAATCAAGGACTTCCGGGGATAGGAAGAAGACATCGGTGCTAACTACCTTGAAGTTTGATGTCTTGCGAAGATAGAAAGACATACTATGATATTCTTATCGAGGGCTTACCCTGGTGTGGGTAAGACATAATTTCTTAAACGTTTAAATCAAGGGACCTTTATCCAAGGTGGTTGGATACCCTACTCTTTGGCTTAAAAGATTTCATACTTGTTAGTTGTATTGTTTCAAGTTTATTTTCCACTGAATTTTGATTAATAAGGAAAGTATAACTATCTTATAATTTATTGTACCTTTATACTCTAATTAATAAGATTTTATAAAATTTAAGTTATAATCTTTTTCCTTTTAAACTTTTCTTAAGATTCATTTCTGGAACCATATATCCGGAACCTAGCAAGTTTGTAGAACTAAGAGGTCTTGTGAATTTACCTTATTTAACTTTGTTAAATATAGAAAGTTTTATATCAACTTTAAAGGTTACAAAGTAATTTTTAAATTATACAATTTACCCCCTCTGGTATATTGAGCATCTAGATTTATATTTCGATCCTACAAGTCCATTAATTGAAGACTCCTCACCCGATGACGACCTCAGATTCGAAGTAGATTTGGAGAAATTGAAGAAATGGTCCAACAACATAAAAATAGGGGGAAATAGATTATACCTAAATAGGGAAATGTATCCAAGTATAAAATTAGAATGAAATAAAGAGGAATGGAGATCTTATTGAGATGGATATGATGCTTCCAATAGATCTTGATTTAGATTTCATATGTGAGATTGGCATAAAATCCTATCTTAGGAAAAAAAGGAGAAGCCAACGTGATAGAGGAGGAGGAGTGTGATGGAAATGAAGAGGGAGGGGTGGAAAACTAAGTTTTATGGTTTAATTAATGGGAAAAATGACATTTCACCTTCAAAATAGGGGTACATAGTTTGGTAACATCATAAGGGTTGTTTAAAAGAATTTAACCAAAAAAATGAACCGTACCTTCATGAAACGATGCGTCATTACAACCTATAATCGTTAAATAAACTTGTCTTTGAGTTTTTATACTAAGGGTAAAGAGATATCAATAGTGAAGAGTTCTAGCCACTGAGCTCATGTACCAGCTTCCCGCTCCCAAGTCTCATCCGGCACTCAGCTATGATGCCATCAAACCTATACTAAAGGAACTAGCCTGCCTCAACATGTCTTTATGCTTCGATCCATGATATGAACTAGATATTACTCAAAAGAATAAAATATATCCAAATAAGACTATTTAGGATGGAAAATGGGTTATAGGTTTGTATATTAATGACAATGCAGAGATATGTGAAAGACATCATGCATAGACAGGTATTTCCAAGGAAGTGTTATATGGTAATCAACTAGCCTGATCCATTTCACTTCCTTGAAGGGTCCAAAGAACCATGTTGAGAGCTTAACCTACATCCGAATACATATATGGTTGAACTGGGGTGAAACTATAAAGGATAAACAATATCCAACATTGAACACATGAGGTCATTAATTTCAGTAGGCATACGACTTCTGTCTGTAAAGAGATGTCATCATGCTCTTTCTAATCATCTGGACCTTCTTTGTAGTCTCTTGAATGAGACGTGTAATGAACCATATGTTTCATGAAGGAAGGGGTATTTTTTCAATTTTAACCCTTTATTTAATCATGTTAAAGGTGTACTATGGCATAAGGAAGGTCCAAGGAGCATTCGGGTCATGTTCGGAGCATAGAGTTCCTGACAATGGGCTAAATAATTGTGACACATGGTTTTTCTAAACTATGAAACGCAGGCCAAATGGTTAGTTTTAACCATGTAGTTGTAGAAAATGGGAACCTATAGGCCACACGATTAGTATGCAATCATTTGGATTGGGGCACATAGCTGTGAGACAATTTCAGGTCTTGGATAGTGGGTTTCAACATGGTTTATGCATGGTTTTCAAACCGTGAACCTAAACCACGTGCCCCCAAATTTTGGGTGAAAATAATATTTCCCCCCACTTAAAACTTAAAATATTTATTCTTATCCTTGGTTTATTTAGCTGCAAAACATGGGTTTCTTCTCCCTTTGATATCCTAAGCTCCTAAATTAGGAATTGAGAAATATCATTCTTCTGGTGTTCGTTCCTCAAACTTTCGGAATATTTGGAACTGTCTCGGTAATCTCCCCTAGTATCTTAACTCATATTCAAGTTTTCCTTCGAATCCATCATGATATTTAGGTGAAAGATATTTCCCCCTATTTTAGAGTGTTGGAACGTTTCTCATTTCTCTTTGAAACTACTTTTAATTTGAGGTCTATATTGATCTAGGAATCATATAAGACCTTGAAGTAGGTGGCCACATCATTTTACCTTTAAGTTTTGGTGTCTCATAACTATTCCATTGTGCTACATGTCAGCCTTCACTACGCATCCCAATTTTATTATGTTATTCATGTCTAATTGACCCTTTCATTTAGATACATGTTCATTAATCATTATTTGTTCGTTTAGAGGTTGTACATACCTTATATGGTCACCCCTTGGGTGTGCCAAGTTGAATTACAAATGAAATGTGAATAGTTATAGAACCCGAGGAACCTATGAGATGTTTTTCTCAACCTATTATTTCAATTTCCCATGTAGGAAAGTTCCTTAATGACCATGTCACCCTTCAAGTGACACATTTGAGATTATAAATGTGTTTTCCATGTTTCAGTAAATTTAATGGGTCAAATGGAATTGATCACATGGGTTGAATTATGCAAGATGGTATTCTCTTCCTTAAATAAAATGAATCAATTAATTTAAATGAAATTGATAATGTATAATGGGATTCCTTTCATAAAATGAATTAAATGGATTAAATGAAGGACTTTTTAAGGATGGTGAGACCTTTCCATTGTTTATGTTTAATTGAAATTCTCTTGTGAATTGAAAAGACTTAGTGTAATTGATATTGTCTTTTTAGTTACATGAGAGGTTATTCCTCGTGTCCTATGTTATAAAAATTATTATTCGTTGTTTATACATATATGGGCCAGATGAAAGATATGGATGGGAGATAATTCCCCATGCCAATTCTAATTATAATATGCCTTCACAGAGGTTGTTTATGATGGTAAGGGTTGTTGAGAATTGCAAAAAATCACACTCCATTACATTGGGTCTTGATTGTTGAATCTTGCACCAATGATACCATATGAGAATTGGGATTTTCAAGCCGTGTTCCATGATTAGAGTGATGGAATGATGAATCAATCACTATCCCAAGTATTGTTTCATGAAATCTCACACTCTTCTTGAGATGTAGGTCATGTACCCTATTTCATAAGATTATAGGATCATTAGACTGGTCATGAATGTTTGAGTGTTGTTTTGTGAAATATCACACTCTTCTTGGGATGTAGGGAATTTACCCTATTTCTTGAGATCATAGGCCAGTTAGACTGGTCATTGATGTATGAGTTATTCCCAGTTTATCTAGAAACCAGTATTCTAGGTTTATGGATACCTAAATTTGCACATACTTGTTCAACTAGTATTCCAGGTTTATGCCATTGTGTCGCTTTTCGACCTTCACCAAGCATCCAAATTATATTATTTTCTTCATGTTTAACTGAACCTTTCACCTAGATAAATGTTCATTTATACTTTTTGGTAGTTTAGAGGTTTTAAATATTTTATATGGTCACCTATTGGGTGTACTAAGTGGAATTGGCCATTTTGGATAATGGGTCAAAATGTCCAGAACTCATAATTTGATAACAACTTGGTTTTAAAGTGGAATTAAAAATGAAATGTGAATGGTTATAGAACGTGGGGCAATTATTTGGTGTTTGTATCAAACTATATTTGGAATTTTCCATGTAAGAAAGTTCCTTAATGACCATGTCACCCTTCAGGTGACCCCTTTGAGCTTATAAATGGGGTTTCCATGTTCTAGTAAATTGAATAAATTAAATGGATTTGATCACATGGGTTGAATTATGCAAGATGGTATGCTCTTCCTTAGATAAAAGAAATGAATTGATTTAAATGAAATAGCTAATTCATGATGGGTTTCCTTTATTATAATGAATTAAATGGATTAAATGAATGAACCATTAAGGATGGAGAGATCTTGCCTTTGTTTATGTTTAATTGAAATTCTCTTGTGAATTGAAAAGATTTAGTGTAATTGAGCTTGTCTTTTTAGTTACATGAGAGGTTATGCCTCATTTCCTACATTATAAAAATGATTATTCCATGTTTATAAATATATGGTCTAGATGAAAGATATGGATAGGAGGTAATTCCCTATGCTAAAAATCACACTCCCTAACATAAGGTTTTGAGTATGGCATCACACATGAGTGATACCATATAGGAATTGAGATTCATGCACCAAATTCTATGATTAGAGTAATGAAATGATGGATCACTCACCATATTGAGTGTTGTTTCATGAAATATCAAACTTTTCTTGGGATGTAGGGAATATACCCATTTCTTAAGATTACAAGCTCGTTATAATGGTCATGGATATCTGAGTTTCTCCCGATCCATCTAGAAAATAGTATTCCAGGTATATATCCACTTACATCCATACATACTTGGTTCATATATGTGAATAAAATATATATAATTATAATATATATATATATATATATATTACTATTATATATATAGTAACGGATCAGATGATTCCTAGTCACGAGACGAAGTAGGTAGAGCCATCAGGTGTCCCTTAGGAACTTGGGCGGTCTGGTTATTTATTTCATTATTGCTTTACTTATTCTATTATACCTACATACTATTTAGTTACGAGCACTTCTTGGATTAAACATAGACACCATTGGTGGTGGCCTTTTGAGATTTTATCTCACACCTTACTCAGGTTAACTTTGGCACCCAAGAATATTTTTTGTCTATAGGTACTGATAAGGGAATGATCCATACTACTAGTCTATAACATGATTTACCTTTAGTTAGAGATTAGGAGATGAGGATCAGGCATAGGCTCGAGATGATTGGAGCTATTTTTTCCTTTTTTTCCTTTTGTACTATTGTGTATCATGATTGTATCTTGCTACTTTATTTATGTATTACAACATTCCATTCATCCATGTATTAGAAAATTTCATAATGTGTTTTGTTATATCTACTCAATTGCTCAGTTAATTACGCTTCCACAATTTCTTATTTATTCTGTTTATTTATTCTTCTATAGTTTAACTATTCTATCTGTTTATATTATGCTTCCACTATTGATTGTATTTGATAGTATCCATTTTACCACTCGGATATGAGGGTATAGTCTCCCCACTATACCACCATTACATGCTCATTCTAAGTTGGAATCCTCTAGCATACATGGAGTCACTCTTGAGGTCATGTGACCCACCAACTAGGGGCATGGGTTAAGTGGATCTCAAGTCAGGACGTTACAAGATGTGGTCCAAGAAAAGCCACATCCCCTATCTCTAGCCAACACAGAGGTGAACAATAAGGACAATCATTTAAGGATTCATCAGGATCCATCTCGATGGTAGCCTGAAAGATTTTATTATAAGATAACTCAATAATGGGAATGTGTTTCTCCTAGGAACTCCATGAGTTAAGGAAATATGCTTGAAGCATGTACTCTAGAACTTGAATCATATATTTTATCTTTCCATCGGTCTATGGGTGATAGGCTATTCTTAGAAGAACTTGTGTACCTAATACATTCTATAACCCCTACCAGAACACTGGAATAAAGTGAGTGTATCTGTCATAAATGATAGAAAGAGGAGCTCTATGAAGATGTATGACCACCCTAACATATAGTCTCCCAAGATGGTCTATGGAAAAGGTGTCCCATATAGGTAAGAAGTGTATGAAATTCAATAGATGATAAAAAATCCCACATTTGATCATTTCCATGAGATGATCTGGGTAAAATAGTCATAAAATCTATAGAAACATCATCCCATTTCCACTCAAGAATGGACAATGGATGTAAAATTCCTACCATACACTGATGTTCCACCTTCACCTGCTGATAGGTGGAACATCGAGTGATGAATTTAGAAATATCATGTTTCATACCAGGTAACCAATATTGGCGACATAAGTATCGATTCATCTTGGTGACACTGATATGAACTTCCCAAGATGAGGCATGAAATTATAGCATCATCTCCTCTCTGATATCTTGTAGGACCCATACATGCCTATGTAATAGTAAAGTACCATCCTCATCCACAGTCCAACCAGAAAATGTATCATCATCTGAGACACTTTTCATAAGGAAAGGACCTAAGGATAAGATAGTTTCCTCATTCTTACCCATTTCAGAAGAGTAGAGGTCACTGCTATGGTGGTGAGGAAAGTCTGACCATGATCCTCTCGAACAACAACATGTATCTTTGAAAACAAATCCATGAGCTTCCATTTGTCACTAGCCTCCTGAACTACCTATATCTATGTCTTTCAGATTAGATAATCAGCTACAACAGTACCTTTTTGAGGTGTGTAGGTAATATCAAAATCAAATGACTGTAGGTACTCAACCCACTTACACTGCCTACGATTGAGATCATGGTACATAAAAATGCACTTGATACTTTTTTGATTAGTGTATAACAAAAAACACTTTCCATGTAGATAATGTATCCAACAATGTAGATAATGAACTACTACAACTAGATCGAGGTCGTGCGTCGAGTAATTATGCTCATGAGGCCTCAATTAATGAGACCCATATGTGACAAATCGCTCATCCTGCATAAGGAAATCTCCAATAATAATACCTGATATGTCATAGTAAGATGTATGACTCATGCTTGGCCCCATCAGAATCAATATCAGTGCTGAAGTCAATTTTTCCTTCAACTCCAGAAATGTTGCTTCACAAGGTTCTAACCATATTAATTTCACACCTTTATTTTTCAAGACTGTAAGCAATGCTTCAAGATGTGAGACATCTTGGATGAAGTGTCTGTAATATCCAACTAGCCCCAAGAAACTCCGTATGTCAAATACATTATTGGGATGCTCCAAGGAAACTAAATCTATCACTTTATCTGGGTCTAATGAAACTCTTAAATCTAAGAAAATGTGACCTAAGAAGTGGATGTTGATCCAAAAGTAGTATTTACAGATCTTAGCATAGAGATGATGCTCTCTTAGTGTATTTATCATGATCTCAAGATAGTTGGCATGGTCATGTATAGAGAATGAATACACTAAGATGTTGTTAACAAAGACTACCATGAATGAATCTATATATAGGTGGAAACCCCGATTCATTAGAGCCACAAATATTGTAGCTACCTTCATTAGATCAAATGACATGAACAAGTACTCACATAGACGATACCTACTCCTGAAAGTTGTGTGAGTTATTTTTGATGAATTGATATACACATGATGATAGGCATACCACAAATATATCTTTGAAATCACTTTCTCTACTAAGAGTCGATCAAAGAGGTCATCTATTTTAGTTATTGGATATTGGTTCTTGATCGCAAGTTGGTTCAACTATCACTAATCCACAAAAAGTATAATGGAACCATCTGATTTCATGAAAAAAGGATTAATGAACTCCAAGGAAAAGTGATGGGGCATATAAAGTCTTTAGCCTAAAATTCTCCAACTGCTTATTGAGATCCAAAAGCTTCATAGGTGACATTCTATAAGGAGGAATGGCCATTGGTTCTTCTCCTGAAACTATCTCAATAGTAAACTCTACCTCTCACATTGGAGATAGACTAGATAAGTCATCAAGAAATACATCACTGAAATGATCCACTATAGGAGGAAAAAATAAGTTCATAACCTCTGATCATATAAGAAAATAATGTAAATATGAACTCTCACACTACCCTCTACTTAGATCCAGCTTGAGTCAAAAGAACATCCCATTCTTCCTTATATACATACTTACCGCCATTTGGTGATGTAAATGTCACCTTAATATCATACCAATCAATATGGACTCGATATAGAACTAACCAATCTGCCCTGATGATTAAATAAATTCCTATCATGTAGAGGATGAAAAGATTCCATGCGAAAAGGTACCCTCCTATCTCAAGAGGACAATACATAAAACAAAGAACTCCCTCTTTTCAGATACCTAATGGGGTATCAAGTTTCATAACGACATATAAGTGTTTGATCTTGAGGAACATACTCTTTATAATAGTATTGGATATAAAAGGGTGATACACGTCCATGAAAAATAAAGTAAACACTAAATTAGAGACCACTATAATAGTACCTGATACGGTAGAAGGTATGACACTATGTTCCTTCAGCATAGGTTAGACTGCATGTAACTAGCATGTACCATGACCCCAAGTCATTAACTAACTTCCCTAAGAAATATTGCACTACTAGAATTGAGAATCATGATTTTGGAAACCCCTACCTAGATTTCCACATTGGCATGAGTTGATAGTGGTATTCCAGTTGCCTGCCTAATGAGATCCTATTGGCCCCACTCCTAAATGTGTAGTAGGTGTAGATCCCTGCTTTATAGTCATAGATGGAAAGGTCCTATAGAAGCATCGGATAAGCCTCATAATTCCACAACCTATTAATTCTAATGGATCACATAAACACTAAGGTTTAGTATGTACCGGATTCCCACATTGGTGAAATATCAAGAAACTATCTTTGGGAGGATACTGAATACTTCTACCCTAGTGAGAAACCTCGAAGTGACGCTTGAATCTACTATAAAAACCACTAGTAGGCCTAAGAGTAAAATTTCTTAGACTCACATCATCACTTTCCCTCATATCCCACTCTATAATGAGGTCCTGGATAGAAATTCTAGAAGTAGTAGTCAACCTGAATACATTGACTTGTGGTCAGATGGCATATACTGTCCCATCCTCTAATATCTTGGAGGTCATAAGATCATCACCCACTAGAGTTTGTGTGAACTTTTGTATCTCTATATAGCGAGCATAATACACCATGACAAAAATATCTCCATGCTTCTTGTTCATAAACTCTCTAGCCCAGTCATCCCTTAGAGTCTGGGTAAAGAATTATTCATAGAAGATAATCTGGAAATATGACTAGACCATATTATAATGTCGATCTGTCTGGGTAATAATATCCTACCTTTTCCTAAAATAATCGCATAGCATATACACAATAAGATTGACCCTCCACTCTAGAGGAATCTATAGATGCTTGAATATCGAAAGAATAGATTTAATCCAAGACTCAACAGTATGTGGTCTTCCATACCCTGAAAAAGTGGTAGGATTTTGATGGTGAAACTTCCAATTCAACTCTTTCGTACTTGGGGAAGGTCGAGAAAAACTTTTAATGTACTAGAACATACATAGAAACCCCTCTTGGAAATGGGAATCAATTACCATATCATTAATATGAATAGGTTCCATAGGTGGCACTATCGGAGGACTCACTGGCAGCTTAGGGCCCACCGCCTTCGATTTATGGTCTTCACAGCCTTCAGAGCATATGACTGGAAGACATCATGCAGGCATGATTCTAAAATTCCAAATGCATGCCACAAAAGAGATCTTAATATTTGAAAATATTACAAATAGAAAATTATTATAGGTTTATATCCTTATTATAGATAGATCATACCCCTATTCCTACTCTTATGGCCAGGACTGTGTAAAATAGAATGACCAAGGCATGCCATAAGAAAGTAAGAGACACACCAAATATCCACTACTAAGGTCAAGTTGAAGTCTAGGTCTCTATTTCACACATATAATATGATTATTTTCAATTAAAATTCATATTCATTTTAATTTTTTATTGTTCAAATATTTAAATATCTTTAAATGGTTGAATTATAAGGTTCATTATTTCCAATCCATAAGGGCCCGTACTCCTTGTAAACCAAAATATAGCCTCCAATTAACCCAAACCATAACACATTCTAACCCAGTATCCAATGGTCCATGGATCAACGTTCCACGATTAATTTCTTCAGGCATCCAATTTAACCTATGCATGAAAAAATTGTTAGGTTAAGGTAGGAACTTTAAGATTCAATTATTTTTTCTCATCCCTACAAGGAAGGTTATCATGATTCCATATATAATCAAGGTACTAACAATATGAAATAGGAAAATGGATGATGAAAATAGATGTGGCATGAAAATAATTAGGGCATATTAGTCTTATTATTCCTATAATGATGCATGTAATAAAAACCCTCATTTCATTTTTCCAAGGTAAAATAAATCATCATTTCAATAATACCAATATCAATAACATGACAAGAAATTTGTTTAACCCAATAGTGAAATCATATAAACCATACAGGGTGAAAACAATAACTACAATTTCCCACTCCAGGGAATTTGGGTTTTCCCTATACATGGGTTAGCTATATCTAGGAATAAGGTCATTACAAAATTAAATTAGATCATAGTCTCATTTATAATACCCAAATAGTAAGACAAAGGAAAAATAATCTCTCAAACCACTTTGTAATGTCCTGACCCGACATCCACTTAACCAGGACCCCGAGATGGTGGGTCACATGGACTCAAACACACCACCCGTAAGTTATAAGCTGCCGACTAGTAGAAAGGGTGAAAAGTCGGTGCATTGGAGAGACTATACCCTCAAATAAGAGTGGAACAATGGATAAAAATAATAATTAGACAATATCGGAAGAGTGATATAAAGAGGAACTAAATTATTAAACTAGTAACCTGTTATCACAAAAGCACATACTACAGATATAATAATAAACCACGGAAGTTGAAATAACTCTAAAATTGAATAATAATCAAAATCCACTAGGTAATGTCATATACATGGATACATGGCATTCTGATATACAAAATAGAAACATGGGTCAAGAATATATAACATGATATAAAAAAGAAAAAAATCTGCCCCACTAGCTTTTGGAGAATATGACTAGTCCTCTACACCTATGATCCATTTATAAGTATGAATATCAAATATTTGTAATATGGTGCTTTCCCCTATCCATTCCTACAAACAAGTAATCTACATGGGTACCAAAGGTGGGATGAGTAGTGTGTGAGATAAAATTGCAATAGGCCATCACCAATGGTGTCTAAAAGTAATACAAGAGGTGTACATTACAACAACAATGTGTAGGTATAAAAAGAATAATAAATAATGCTAAATAAATAACTAGCCTGACCAGGTTCCTCAAAGACTCCTGGAGACTCTACCTGCTTTGGATCATGACCAAAATGATGATCTGAACTATAACTATATATATAGAAATTATTTATAGAGAGTATAGTTATATATTTCATCCTTCTATATGGACCAAGTACATGTGGATTTAAGTGGCTATATACCTGGAAGACTAGGTTCCGGCTAGACCGATGCATAACTCTGACATCCATAACCAGTCTAAATGAGCCTATAAGATCCAACAGAGGATAAAATCCCTACATCTCATAATGAGTGGGGGATTTCATGATCGTTACTCTAGATGGTGGGTGTTTTGTGATTCCAACACTTGAAACAAGGGGCGTGGTGCATCATGCCCACTGTCCAAATAGATTCAATGGTGCGAGACGTTATGATCAACACCTGATGTAAGGGATCATGAATTTTCATGCCCAAAATAACCCTTATCATCATTATAAAGCCTATGCAAAAGGAGTAATCAAATTTATAATAATATCCATGATAAATTACCTCTCAGGAATTTTATTAGTCAATCCCAAATAAAAACAAGGCATCATGATTTATATAAATCATTTAATAAATATTGAAACGATCGATGTGGGATTTTCACCTCTTATAAGTCAATTTATTTAAACCATTTAGTTAGTTTAATGAAGGAAAACCACCATGAATAATCCATTCAATTTAATAAATTCCATTAAATTTATCAAAACATGGAAATTCATTTTAAAAGGATCAATGAGGAACTTAGAATGTGCCATTATTAACTAGGTAAATTCCTATATGGGAAATTCCATTTACAAGTTGGGATAAGCACTTAGGAGGTGCCTTGGATTTAATCAACATATATATAAATGATGAAATTAAATTTATAATCCAACCTAAATTATTAAAAGGCATTTCAGTCATTTAATCAATTAATTATAAAGGTAAAATTCAATTTGAAGTGCCTAAGGGGTGTCTACAATTGAGGTTGGCATAAAAAAATTACGAAATAATTATCCTCGAGAGTATCAAAAGGTGACTATATCATTTTATAATGAAGAAATATATTTTAAGGAGATGCATGGAAAATGATGACATGTAGCATAATTATGTGGCTATGAAAAGACCATAACTTTAGGGGGAAATGATGATACCATATACCTTAGGGCTGTTGATGACTCCTCATTCGATGGCTTCCTCAGAATCAAAGTAGATTGGGAGAAATCAGAGAAATGGTCCAATTCCATGAAAATAGGGAAAAATAGATATCACATAAATATTTAAACATATCTAAGTATAAAATTTGAATGGTAGTAAGAGGAATTGATAACTTACCAAGATGGATCCGATGCTTTCGACATATCTTGTTTCAGAGTCCAGATGTAAGATTGGAACCAAATCATAGTTTAGGAAAAAAGGATAACCCCAAGTCAGATGGGAGGGGGAGTCCACTAGAAATGAAGAGTAAGGAGAGGAAAAATAAAGTTTAAGTATTAATGAAGGAAAAAATGACATTCGTGCTCAAAATAGGGGGTGCATGGTTTTGCTGCATGGTTGGAAAAACAGTGCACCAAACGTGAGAATGAATTATGTCAAAGAGTTCTGCAATCACACACGTCCATGCACCTAGTTTTTGCATGGTTGCAGACAAACTGTGCTACCCCTAGTTCTCCTATATCTCACCCCGCATGGTTTAAAGAGACCATGTAGGTTGTTTTTAATGTTTTCTCCAAACTGTGCGGCCCAAAATATTTTCTAAATTCACTAGGTTTTGGTCTTGGAACAATCCCTAGAAACCCTTGTGACCTTCATGATTGCATTGGGTAACATCATAAGAACCATTTAAAGGAATTTAACCCAAAAAATGATCCATAAATTTGTGAAAATATGAGTGGTTATAATAAAGGCACGTGATCATGAAAATAACATTTGAAAATTATACACTATATATCAAAGATAAAAATATTAAGTCGTGTAATTAAACATGGATTCTCATAAGACATGAGTCCTAAAATAATCAATGAACATGATCCAAGAGAGAATAAAATAAGATATGGAATTTTGTAAAACACATAAGTATATAAAATCATTTTCATATTAGTCAAGGATCTTTTCCAAGACCATCACATTTGATAAAGTTCTTTAGTAAACCAGGTTCACTGCCCGTTCTAGCCCTATATTACTGAACTAAGTTAACTCCTCATTACATTCCTATCTATATCATGAGATATAAATCATTACCCAATGTGTTGGAGTGGGATATAGTTCCCACCCATCACAAAATGAAAACCATACATATGCATCCCATAAGAATATAAATCATTCATCATATCAGAACCCATAAAAAAGGGATTTTATAAACATTTCATAATAATATAACTCATGGAAAAGAAATATAATTCATAAACATAGATCCATAATAAAAATAAACCATTCTTAGAAAAAATAATAATTTTATCCTTGGATGATACCCTAGTAAAACTTAAGTAAAATCAAATAATGTTTTCTTAGAAGGAAAATAATTTTGAAAGATCAATAAAAATAATTATTGAAGAAAAAATACTTTCCATTTTAAAAACATTTTAAAAAGAATATGAATAATTAAAAAGTAAAAATTATATTTTAAAATATCCTTTTATAATTGTAAAGAAATATTTAATACATTAAGGAATAAAAAAAGTTGGAAATTTTTTTCTTACCGTATAAGTTTAAAAAAATTTCTTTTCGTATTTTTGTCGAAAAATTCAAAAAGTACGTCGTTTAGAAAATGACAAAAATATTCCCTTAAAACCATTTAGTAAAAATTAAAACATGAATAAAAATGAAATTAAACAATTACATAATAATAGTAAAAATACTTTTAGGAAACATGGACATGGAAGATAAACATTCCCCATCAGATACTTATATATAAACAATCCTGAATAAAATGAGATTGTGAAATTAACCCTTACCACATTATAATGAGTTGAATCGTGTACCCCATGAAATAAAGAAAATTATATGGATATGAAAATACCATATTATTTTGGATAAGGCCCATAAAATACATTCATGTGTAGTATATACATTACACAAAAGAAACAAGTAATGTATAAGACATGAGTCCTATAAAAATAAAAGTGAGACAAAAACCCATAACAAATATCATATCATTGAAGTAGGAATTGTTAAAATAAATTTATTATGTATGTTTGATGTAAATACACATAAAAAAAGTAAAAATATAACATAAGTTAATCAAAATTAATTTCAGACATAATTATAGAATTACATAATCAATGAAATAATAGTTTAACCTAATGAATGGAAATTGAGTTAAAAATTCCCTTACCTCTTGTATCAACTTTGATTGTTCATGATGAAACATTATATGTAATAAATATGAATTTATTATACATTTATTCCATAAATATATCTTTATTTTACTTTTTATTATTTATTAATTACATCTTATCACCCATTTTTTAATAATTTGTTATTGAAATCACTGTATAGGGTGATGATTGCTTTATTTTTCTGCCTTATTTTGGTTTGGTAGTATTGGTACTTATACATTGAACATGATCTCATAATTTACAAATTTTTAATCATGATATAAAAATAATATACACTAATTATATTCATATATATATATATATATATTCATTCATAGAAACTATAAACAGAAAATTTAATTACACCGTTCATGGTGACGGTAGTTCTTACCTATGCTTGAACATTGTTTTCATTTTTTTGATTAATGGAATGAAATAAAGATAAATAATACTTAATTTTTGAATAATTATTATTATATAATATATATCACATATCTTCATTAAACCCATAATAATACCCATACATAAAATATGGTGATGAAAAATCAATTGTATTGCCACATGGAGATGGTAAGAGTACGTACGCACGAGCGATACTTTCAGTTCTTGTTTGATGGGAAAGAGGGTGTACAATGGTGTTTTCATATTAATAATAACATTTAAGAATATTTAGGATACTGAATTTATTATTTTATAACAAAAATAATAGATTTATAGGAGGTAAGGAAGAGTGGAAAAAGAAAGTGATCGGTTAAAGCGATTACCTCTTCTTCGAAAAATTTTCCTTTGTATATTCTCTAAAGGTATCTAGGGTTGGTCTTTTGAGAAGACTGGAAAATATAGAATGTGTATAGGGAAGTTTGTAAGAGAACTTTTCATGGTATGGTTGATATATAAGGCTCAATATGATGTAAATAATTGAGGGACGAGGTTCCATTTTATAATTGATGTGAGGGTCACTTCTGCAATGTCTCAAAATATTAATCTATAATATGTTTTTTCTAAATACCCCAAATGTCCATGGATTAAAATATAATATAATATAAGTTTTTAATATCATCAAAAAATATATTTTATAAAAGTTTTGTTATTATTATAAATCTTATCATTTTGACTAACCTTTAGTTAATCCATTTTAACTTTAAACACAGTAATAACATTTTTTAACATAAAAAAATTATAATTTTTACTTATATGATGTAAATTGTCCATAAATTTTCAATTAATGAAATTTTAGACATTTTAATAATCACTTTTGATTTTTTAAATATTTTTTATGATTTTTAAATAATTTAATCAAATATTATTTTGATAAATTATCATTAATGTCAATTTTGATAATATTCATTTAATTTGACTTAAAATACATCTAGATAAAGGGTAAATTAGAATATAATGTTTTAATAAATCTATAATATGTCATATGGATATATAAACTTCATTTTATATATTAAATCATTCAAATTTTACAAAAAAGAAATATTTTCAAAGTAATTTATTTTATTTTTATTTCAATAAAATAAATATTGTATTATTATTTCAAAAGAATTTAAGGAAATTATATAATTTTTAAAAATTAAAAATAAATTTATATAATGAAAATAATTACATTAAAATAAAAATAGACATTTTTTCATTCATATCATCATTTTACCCTTACGTGGACACATAAAAGTTATTAAATACAAAGAGAGTGACATTTTGTAACTATCTTTAATTTAAATAACATATAAGTAATTTTCATATAAACATGTTTACTAAGACCTTAAAATTGGAGCCTAAAGTGAAATGATTAAAATAATATTCATTTAATATTTTTTTTGAACATTCTTGATTATACTCTTATCTTTTGGTTTTAATATTTATTTAGTCCCTCTAACTCCTACAAGGATAACTTTGATTTTTACTCTTTGAAGGTTCATATAGTTTCTATAAAATGATAAAATACCCAAAAATGAATCATGGATGATATTTTTAACCTTATACCAATATTTTTGAAAATTTTAATATTTTTATAAATTTTATATCATTTATGAAAATATTATTTATTTTAAAATATCATTAATATCAATTTTGACACTATTCATTATATTGAAATTTTAAAATACAAAAAAAAGATAAATTCGAAAAAATATATTTTATTATAACCCTAAAATATCAAGGTAATCTATAAAATTAATTTATCACATTAAATATGTAAGAACCTGGATCTTCGTTTCATGTATGTCTTTCCTTTTTCTGGAGTTTTTGAGAAATATGGGTTTTCAAGAAATTTTTGAAGTGCACGTCGTGTACTTTCTAAGTACACGACATGTACTCCTTTCCAATTGAAGCTGTGTGTTGGCCATGTCCGGGCCACACACATGGTTTGTAGAGGCTATGTGGCGGCCACTTAAAGCGGAGTACGAAAAAACAGAGTACACGCTGGGTACCCCAGAAGTACACGCCTTGTACTTTATTTTTTTTCACTAAACGCACCAGGGCCGCGCCTGATGGACAAAACACACCCCTTCTTCAGGTTCTTCATCCGAGAGTGACCCGTACGGCTACAATTCTTCTCCAGATTCTCGAGCCTCCGTCTGATCTCCATTTCAGCCGCCGTCAATTTTGTTGGAACCGTAGCAGTGATTTCTTCCTTCTCCTAGAGCCTTGTTTCTCAATTTCTCCTCTTTCTCAAGATATCATGGGTTGAGCGTTTTGGACGTTTTCTCAGATCATCAACGTTCTAAGGAGAATCAGTCATCATGGTTCACGTATATCGTTCTCCTAGCATCGAGGTAGGTGGTTTGTGCCTTTCCGTAGGAAGTCTGTGAATATTTTGTGCAAATTCCACCGATACCCTTGAACTGGGTATTGCGTGTTTCCTGTTTTACCCTTGTTGTTTTATTTCCTTACTGATATGCCTATGTAGAGGTCATTTCATGTTAATAGGGTAAATTTTATTGTGCTTCGGATGCTTTTCCATGCTTGTTTTCTTGTTTGGCGTTTGCCAGTTGCCATTCCTAGTTATAGGATAGTGGAACTATTGTACTATTATGCTATTGTGCCTTAGAATGATAGCCAAGTAGTTCTTGAGGTTTACTTGGGCCGATACGCACACTGTTCATGTTGTTATACACAGGGCTGTGAGAACCTAGTATAGTAGACCATAGAGAGAATGGACGTAAGGGTTTCTCCAGAGTGTCTTTAATTTACGATGCGAGACCACATGGGGAATTGACGTTGAGTGATTCCTCAGAGAGTATGTAGATCCTCGACGTAGGCCACATGGGGAATTGATGTTGAGTGCTTCCCCATAGAGCCTTTAGTACGATATGAGACTATAGGGGGAATTGACGATGAGTGCTTCCTTAGAGAGTCTATTCTTTAGCTGAACCCGAGGGGCGAGACTATGTGTGCTTCCTAGAGGGTTGCTAGTACTTGTAGGTTGAACCTTAGGGGTTAGGCTGTGAGAACTACATAGAGGTTACCTTTTTGTTCTACTTTCTTGAGTGGCTATTTCTTGTTTGTAGATTATATGCTAGAAACTGTGGTTTGTTACTGTTGTGTATTACCATGCTTACTGCTTACTGTTTACTGCTTACTGTATTTCTTTACTGCCATATATTCATTGAATGTTAGGCACAGATCTTTGGGTGGTTGCCTATAGGGACCTTATCTCACACCCTGTTTGGGTCATGCTTTTGGGACCAAACAGATTACATTGTTGCAGGTATAGATAAGGGCAAGAACCCTTCTCCTTCAGATTCTTGATTGCCCTGGAGCTGGAGAGCATGGGACCAAGCCGAGGCTTGCGATGCTGAGGAGTTGCTCATCTGTTTTTCTTTTGTACTTGGGCTTAGTACTGTATTCAGCATTGTGATTTGTTTTTCTGTTTTCCTAGACATATATATGTATCATGAATCATTTACATATTTCTGGTCCAGTTTTTTGTTTATCAGTCTGTCATTATTTACTCTTATATGGATGTCTACTGCTTCCTCTATTGTTGTTATTTGTTTTCTTTTCTGCTGTGTACTCTACCAATGAGGGAATAGTTTCCCCACTATCACACCCAAGGACCTCTCTACTAGTCGGAAGCCTATGGCATTTGGGGAAATGCTCTTGAGGCCATGTGGCCAACCGGGTATGGGGCACCTCTAGGTGGATTCTAGAAGTGGGAAGTTACAAAGTGGTATCAGAGGCGTTCTTTTCTCTTGATTTACTATTTTGATCCTTTAGCCGGGGATATGATGGATTCAGTACTTGGTATTAATTTGTTCTCAGGAATAGCTAACCCATGTATAGGGAAAAGCCATACTACCTCATTTATTATAGTTTGTAGTTTTGAGATTTTACGGTTGATATGATTTCACCTAGAGTGATTCACATGTCTTGTGTTGTTATTGTTGTTGATATTGTAGTTCTATTTCTATCGCAACCCGAGGAGATGAGGGTATTCCATCTCATGCATCATATAGGTACTTTTTAGAAATCACATGCCACGCATTCTTGCCATGCCATCTAGGGTGTATTAGTGATTGCATGTTGTTGTGATAGACCTTGTGTAGATTATTCATGCTGTTGTGATATATGATTTGTTATAATATATGATTTTTGTTAGAGGACTGTTTGTATCATACTTTTCTTAAATGGATGCCAAGATTTGATTCATGGTGATTATGGTCCCTCACGAATCAGAATTTGACACCTTCAGGCTTGTTTTTCAGTGTTTTCTGGGCTTCGTTGCAGTTTCAGAGCTACTGCCCGGAAGAACCCAGAATACACGGTGTGTAATTTATATATACACACCGTGTAGTTTTAAACCATTTCACTGACTGTGTGAGCAGAAACACGGGTTTTGAAAAATTTCTAGGAACACGCCGCGTATGGTAGGTACACGCCATGTAGTAGTGAGCATGTACCGGACCATGTAACTAACAACATGGGTCGGGGAAGCTCGTGTCATACACGCCGTGTTTGTTTATGAACACACCGTGTATCCTTGTCCTCAGTACCCAGCCGTGTCCTGAACCACACAGGTCAGTGTTCTCTACTCTTATACACGCCGTTTTTGTTCAGAACATGCCGTGTAAGGGTCAGCCGTGTACTTTTCCATGTCGCCAACAACACGGGATGGGAAAATCTTCAAGTACACGCAGTGTTTGTTCATAACATGCCGTGTAGTCTCAGCCATGTAGTCGGCCATTTAACTAACAACATAGGTCATTGAAACTGTGTCTACTACACGTCGTTTCCACTGGGAACACGTCGTGTAGTCTCATTTTAAGAAGACCATGTGGGTTAGCCGTGAAAGGAGACACAGGCAGGGGAGTGGAGTTAAGTACACGCTGTGTAGAGTTTATACACACAGTGTAGTCATGTTTGGTAAATCTTGAGTGTTTCCTCCTCCTGTTTCCATTTTTTACTGCTTTATTCTCTACCCTTGTTTTTCTAATCTAAGGTATTATTTTGGTCTTTCAAAGATATGTCTTCGAGACGTCCTCCAGTTGTACATTAGTTTTCAGGCAGTGATCAGATGCCAGAGATGGCTTATCGGGGACTTCCTGCCGATCCTCCAGTCGGGCTAGCCTTGGCACTGGCTATCATACCAGTTGTAGGAGATGATGAGAAGTTCAGGGAATGTTTTATGAGGATGATGCGGACCTTACAGGGAGCACCGCCTCCTGACACATCTATGGAAGACTTGATGCGAGTTTTCCAGCAGTAGCACCCTCCTACTTTCTTGGGGGAAGGAGGACCATAGGCTGCAGAGTCATGGCTGGAAGCCATGCTAACTATCTTTGAGCATCTGGAGACACCTCCAGAGAGGTGGGTCAAGCTCACTACCTACATGCTCTGAGAATCTGCCAAGAGGTGGTGGGACGTGATCTCACAGGCGGGTCATCAGCATGTTATTTCTTGGGAGGAGTTCCAACACGTGTTCTATGACTACATCTATCCGGATACCCTGAGGGCCGACCGAGCCCAGGAGTTCATGAGTCTAGAGCAGGGTACTCTATCTGTCATGGATTATTCCTCTCGTTTCACCGAGCTGTAGCATTTCACACCCCTTCGGGATGGAAGTGGGGTGTTCTTGGCATGGAAGTTTGAGGATGGTCTCAGGCGGGAGATCTTCTCACAGGTGAATCTCTTCCAGTAGACTTCCATCACTTCCATCTTCAACCAGGCGCTAATTGTGGATCGAAATATGAGAGACTCTGGAGCTATGAGCTAGGGCGGTTCTGCTTCCAGAGCTAGTGTTCCTTCAGTGTACAGTAGGAAGCGCCATAGGGAGTCTACGTGCAGTGATTCGAGGAGGCGAGATACATCTTCAGGTAGCCAGGTAGTATGATACCAGTGTAGAAGGATAGGGCACACGAGGAAACAGTGCCATAGATACCCAGTGGAGTGCAGATCTTGCGGCAAGATGGGTCACCTTCAGCGTTTCTACCAGGTTTTCTCACCAGTAGCTGGTGATGGGGATTCTTCCATGACTCCTCGTTCAGAAGTAGCACCACCAGTTTCTCACCAGTCAGGGAACTGGAGTTATTTCGTCCGTTCGGGCTGAGGTGGAGGTCGAGGACGTGGTAGTCAGTCACCAGTCCTTCAATGCCAGCAGGGAAGATCAGCTCAGAGTGGTCAGGTAGGGTCACAGGGCCACAGGGCAGGCAAGACTTTTGCGGTGGAGCAGACCTATCAGGAGCAGGATCCCGGACCCTCTACAGTTCGAGGTACGATCTTAGTAGCCTCAATTTTATCTTCGGCTCTTTTCGATACTGGTGCTACACATAGATTTATCTCCATTGCTATGGTGGAGAGCCTTGGGATATGTATCCTTTTTTCTGCTGACTTGTTGACACTAGACACACCTTTGGGGACGAGGACATCTAGTGTATGTCAGTGTAGAGTGTTCCCTCTAGAGGTTGTAGGGTATAGTTTCTTATGGGATCTCTATGTCCTATAGATGAAAGGCTATGATTTAATTCTCGGGATAGACTGGTTGGTTCCCTTCAAGGTAGTCTTCGACTGTTATCACTGCATGGTGAGTTTAGTTTCACCAGAGGGTGAATCTTTTCTTCAAAGAGGCGAATGTGATGTTCAGGTGAGTCGATCAGGACTTGAGCATCATGGGCTAGGAAGGGTGACGACCCAGATTTCTAGTCTTTATCTGGATGACCAAGGGACTTCACAGTTGGACTTTCCTCTAGTGGTGGATCGTTCAAGGATGTCTTTCAAGAGGACTTTTCAGGTTTGCCTCCGGAGCGTGAGGTGGACTTCTCTATTGAGCTCGTGCCAGGAGCAACACCAGTGTCCATTCCTCCCTATAGGATGGCTACACCTGAGTTGCAGGATCTCAAGAAGTAGTTGGAGTAGTTACAAAAAAAGGGGTTCATCTGACCCATTACTTCTGTTTGGGGATCTCCTGTCCTATTTGCGAAGAAGGCAGACGGTACCCTTCGGCTTTGTGTGGATTATCGGAAGCTGAACCAGTTGAAGGTCAAGAACCGATATCCCTTGCCAAGGATTGATGATCTCTTTGATCAGCTTCAAGGAGACCACATGTTCTAGAAGATTGATTTGAGATCCGGCTATCATCAGTTGCACGTTAGACCATCAGATATACCTCTGACAGCCTTTAGAAGCAGGTATGGTCTCTACGAGTATACGGTTATGTAATTCAGTCTCACGAATGTGCCAACAGTTTTCATGGCACTAATGAACCGAGTGTTCCATCCTTACTTGGATTCCTTCATCGTGGTCTTCGTGGTTGATATATTGGTGTACTCTCACACTCAACACGACCATGCTACCCATCTTGAGATCGTTCTGAGTACACTGAGAGAGCATCAGATTTATGCTAAACTCTCGAAGTGCCACTTTTGGATGGACCAGATTCACTTCTTGGGTCACGTCATCTCAGTGGAAGGAGTATTTTGGACCTAGAGAAAGTGAGAGTTTTAGTTTCCTGGGAGCAGCCGAAGAACGTTTTTGAGGTAAGAATTTTCCTAGGGCTGGCTGGATACTGCAGAAGCTTCATTTAAAACTTTTCACGCCTAGCAGCACCTTTGAAGGGTCTGACCAAGAAGGGGGAGAAGTTCTTATGGTCAGATTCTTGTGAGTCAGCCTTTCAGGAGATGAAGGGAAGTTTGACGTCAGCACTGATACTAGTCTTGCCAGAGCCAGGAAAGAGCTATACGGTTTATTACGATGCTTCAGGTATTGGGCTGGGTGCTGTGCTTATTCAGGGAGATGGAGTCATTGCATATGGGTCTCAATAGTTGAGGCCACATGAGAGGAACTACCCGACGCACGATCTAGAGTTGGCAGTTATTGTTCATGCCTTATTCTGTTGGAGACATTACCTTCTGGGAGAGCACATTGTGGTTTTAACTGACCAAAAGAGTCTCAAGTACATATTCACTCAGCATGATCTGAATCTGAGACAGCGTAGGTGGGTCGAGTATCTTCAGTCTTTTGATTTCGAGCTTGACTATATGCCTGAAAAAGGCAATGCAATGGCAGATGCGTTGAGCAGGAGAACTCTTATTCAGGAAGTTCAGGAGGACAAAAGTGAGTGGAAGCTTATGTATCTCTTCTCTGAGATGCATCTGGAGGTTTAAGACAGACACAGATAGACTTACCTATCTTCTGTAGCTGTTACCTCTACACTTCTTGATCGGGTACGGATGAGGCAGCTATAAGACTCAGAAGGCTTAGTCTTGCGGGAGAGTGTGTCAGGAGAGGGCCCTCTTCCTGGATGGACAGTGGGCGAGGATGAGATATTGCATTTCTAGGGACGCGTATGGGTGCCAACAGACATACGTGAGGATCTGATGTAGGATTTTCATTACTTTGTTTGGGCAGTTCATCCTGGAATCACCAAGATGTCTCAGGATCTTCAACGCCAGTACTGGTGGCCAGGTATGAAGAGGGATGTTGCTGGTTTCCTCTTGAGGTATTCCACTTGTCAGCAGGTGAAGGCGGAACATCAATGACCATTAGGCCTTTTTCAGTAGTTACCCATTCCAGAGTGGAAGTGGAACGATGTCGCGATGGACTTCATGACCGAATTGCCGAGGTCGCCTTGGGGGAATGATGTTTTTTGGGTTGTTGTCGACAGGCTTACGAAGGTTGCTCACTTCTTACCGATCAAGGATACCTTCAGTGTTGATGATCTAGGACGATTGTACATCCAAGAGATTGTATATCTGCATGGAGTTCCACACTCCATTGTCTCAGATAAAGATATGCACTTTACTTCTCAGTTCTGGCAGGGGTTTCAGAAGGCTTTGGGTACATAGGTACTTTTGAGTACAACATACTATCCCCAGAAAGACGGCCAGTCCGAGTGTATGATCTAGGTGCTTGAGGATATGCTCCGATCTTGTATTCTAGACTTTGGAGGTTCTTGGGAGAAGAATATTCCTTTGGTGGAGTTCGCCTACAACAATAGTTTTCAGGTGACTATTCAGATGGAACCTTACGAGGCTTTGTACTGTAGGCCATGCCGATCACCTTTATGCTGGCTGAAGGTAGGAGATGCATCTTTATTTGGACCATGTCTTGTTCATGAGACCTCCGAGCAGATAGAGTTGATTCGGAAGAGGATGGATACAATACAGTCTCAACATAAGTCTTATGCTGATCAACGGAGACGACCTCTGGAGTTCGAGGTCAGGGATCAGGTTTTCCTACGTGTCGCACCGAGGTTAGGACATAAGAGGATTCAGAGACAGGGTCAACTTTCACCGCGATACGTCGGGCCGTTTGAGATATTGGAGAGAGTTGGGTCGGTTTCCTATAAGTTGCAGTTACCTCAGAGGTATCGGGCCTTGCACGACATCTTCCACGTCTATCAGCTCCGACATTACTTTTCAGACCTGTCTCATGTATTTCAGCCTGAGGAAGTTTAACTCGATGCAGATGCATCATTTGAAGAACATCCCATCTGGATTGTCAATCGCAGTACGAAGGTTCTCCGTGGGCAGTCTTTTCTTCTAGTATGGGTGATATGGCAGCACGAGCGAGTACAGGACGAGACCTGGGAAAGGGAGGCCGATGTACGATCGCAGTGGCCAGAGCTATTCGGGATTTCTTCTTCTCTTCCTCGTTAGGGAAATTCGGGGATGAATTTCTTTAAGGGGGGAAGTTTGTAAGAACCCAGATCTTCGTTTCAGGTATGTCTTTCCTTTTTCTAGAGTTTTTGAGAAAAATGGGTTTTCTGGAAATTTTTGAAGTACATGCCGTGTACTTTCTAAGCACATGTTGTGTAATCCTTGTCGATTGAAGCTGTGTGTTGGCCGTGTCTGGGCCATACACACAGTGTGTAGAGGCGATGTGGCTACCACTTAAAGTGGAGTATGGAAAAATAGAGTACACGCCATGTAACCCAGAAGTACACGCTGTGTACTTTCTTTTTTTTCACTAAAAACACCAGGGTCGCTCCTGACAGACAGAACACACACCTTCTTCAGGTTCTTCGTCCGAGAGTAACCCATATGGCCGTGATTCTTCTCCGGATTCCTGAGCCTCCGTCTGATCTCCATTTCATCCGCTGTCAATTGTGTTGGAACCACAGCGCTGAGTTCTTCCTTCTTCTAGAGCCTTGTTTCTCAATTTCTCCTCTTTCTCAAGATATCATGGGTTGAGAATTTTGGACGTTTTCTCAGATCCTCGACGTTCTAAGGAGAATCAGTCACCGTGGTTCATGTATATCGTTCTCCTAGAATCGAGGTATATGGTTTGTGCCTTTCCATAGGAAGTCTGTGAGTATTTTGTGCAAATTCAACCGATACCCTTGAATGGGGTATTGCGTGTTTCCTGTTTTTTCCTTGTTGTTTGCCTACCTTACTGATATGCCTGTGTAGAGGTCATTTCTTGTGAATAGGGTAAATTGTATTTTGTTATGGATTCTTTTCCATGCTTGTTTTCTTGTTCGGCGTTTTCCAGTTTCCATTCCTTTTTTCTTGGATAGTGAAACTGTTGTACTGTTATGCTGTTGTGCCTTAGAATGATAGCCAAGTAGTTCTTGAGGTTTACTTGGGCCAATATGCGCGCTATGCATGTTGTTATACATAGGGCTGTGAGAAACTAGTGTAGTGAACCATATGGAGAATGGACGTAAGGGATTCTCCAGAGTGTCTTTAATTTATGATGCGAGACCACAAGGGTAATTGACGTTGAGTGCTTCCTCAGATAGTCTGTAGATCCTCGACACAGGCCACATGGGGAATTGACGTTGAGTGCTTCCCTAGAGAGCCTCTAGTACGATACTAGACTATAGGGGTAATTGACAATGAGGGCTTCCATAGAGAGTCTATTCTTTAGCTGAACCAGAGGGGTGAGACTGTGTGTGCTTCCCAGAGGGTTGCTAGTACTTGTAGGTTGAACCTTAGGGGTTAGGCTGTGAGAACTATCCAAAGGTTACCTTTTTGTTCTACTTGCTTGAGTGACTGTTTCTTGTTTGTACATTATATGCTAGAAACTGTGGTTTGTTACTGCTGTGTATTACCCTGCTTACTGCTTACTATTTAATTCTTACTTTATTTCTTTACTACCATGTATTCTTTGACTATTAGGCATAGATTTTTGGGTGGTTACCTACTGGGACCTTGTCTCACACCCTGTTTGGGTCATGCTTTTGGGCCCAAACAGATTACATTGTTGTAGGTATAGATAAGGGAAAGCGCCCTTCTACTTTAGGTTCTTGATTGCACTGGAGCTGGAGAGCATGGGACTAAGACGAGGCTTGTGATGTTGAGGATTTGTTCATCTCTTTTTCTTTTGTACTTGGGATTTGTACTGTATTTAGCATTGTGATTTGTTTGGCTATTTTCCTAGACATATATATATGTATCATGCATCATTTACATATTTCGGCTCTAATTGTTTGTTTATCACTATGTCATTGTTTACTCTTGTATGGATGTCTACTGCTTCCGCTATTATTGTTATTTGTTTTCTTTTCTACTGTGTACTCTTCCAATGAGGGCATAGTTTCCCCACTATCACACCCAAGGCCCTCGTTGCTAGTCGACAGCCTCTGGAGTTTGGGGAAATGCACATGAGGCCATGTGACCAACCAGGTACGAGGCGCCTCTGGGTGGATTCCAGAACCAGGACATTACAAATTACCTCAAATTATATTTATTTTAATATTTTTAATAACTTTTATTTTATATTTTCATTTATAAAATACTTACTCTACCAACATTGTCTGAGCATTTAAGATAATTATTTGTTCACTAAAAATATAAATTAAATTAGCATGATGTAGATAACTCTTTTATATTTAAAATGAATATTTATAGTTTATTATATCTTATGTATTAACCTATATTAAAAATGTTATAGTTATAAAAAATATGAGTATTACATCTTTGACTTTTCTTTAAATAAAATATTATAAATTTTATAGTCTCATCTAAATGGCTCCCAATGGTTATAATTTAGACCCATGTATGTTTTAGGTCAATATTAAATCATCAAATAAAATTTAGTCAAGTTTTAGGGTCATTTTATGGTCCTTATCATTTTATTTTTACCCATAATTACCCGATTTACCATTTACTGTGGTAACAAAAATTACCAAGGTTACTATTCATATTAAAAAGAAATAAAAATAAAAGGAAACTATTTACTAAATTTTGAACTTATGAATCAAAAAATGAAATATATTTTTAAAAACCCAAAACACATAAGTTTCAGCATTAAAATTAAAATTAAATCGATAAAACAAAGTGAAAAACAATTTTTCAGAAAAATGCCATTTTTAAATTTAAAATTATTTTATACTGGATTTAAGTATAAAATACATTAAAAACCCTAATTGTATTAATGTAAATAAAAATTAACTAATAAAAATTTAAAACTAATCCAATACATAATTTTACCTTTTAAATACGTTGAAAAAATATTTTTGATTAAAAATCGTTATTTTTAACTATTTATTGAAAAATCAAATTATTCAGAAAATTATCAAAATATTACCATAATGATATTTTTATATGATTATTTCAAAAATTAAGTTTATTTTATCAAATAAATTTTCTAAAAACTCCAAAAATTAATTATGTTATTTATACATAAAAGGAAATAAAAATCATTTTTGAAGAAAATGTGTTTTTGAGGAATAAAACGACTTTACTAAAAATCTTGTACTTATTTACAAAGAATTAGTTACTAAATTATAAATAAGAATGAAAATTATATATATATTTATATCATAATTCCATTAATAATATTTATTTCATTGAATTTAATGAATATGTTATATTGGTCACATTTAAATAATAATATTTCGTTGTTCATTTAAGCTTGATGTTGTCTATCTTTTACACCATAAAACACAATATTTTATTTTAAAATATTAGGATATTAAATTCTACCCCATTTAAAAAATTTCACCCACACAATTTGAAATTGATCTTCAAAAATCAATTGTTTATACTTGAAAATTACTTTTTGGAAAACCCACATCATAAATAGAGAAATAAAATATCCTATTAATAAGAGGGAAAGGGAAAGGTGATGGTCACCAAAATATTAGGATTTTGGATAAGATAAAATTATTGGAAAGTAAAAACCTACACATAGAAGAGAAATATAACTATAAATTTGTAATTAAGAGTGGTAAAAAAATGGTCATTATAGAGTTAACCATCATAAAACTATAAATGTTTTATCAGTTAAAAGGCCATTGATTTCTCAGAAAGAAAATTAAATAGATAAAGTTTTTCTTCCAAAATCCTTTTCCTAGAGTTAAAGAATTATTTTAATTCCCAGAGTAAGAACATAATTTAATATACTTACTTTAGAATTTTAGTTTTATCCTTTAATAAGTTTCAAACAAAAACTCATATTTTTACCCAATGATGAGTATTCAAATGATTTTTTCATACGTAAAGCATAAGAATAATGTTATACGGTTCACAAAATACACAAAATAATAACTATCTATTCTCCATATCCTTACGCACTAATAAAAACAAAAATGGTTAGTAAAAGATAAGATAATTCTCTAAAAATAATAAACCCTTATACCAGTAATACCTAAAGTTCAACATAGATAATTCAATAAATAACTACCCTCATAATTGTTAAAATATTATTTAAAACATAGATTGAAACTGATTTTTTTGAAGGATTTGATCCCATCATCTTCTAAGATAGATTTTAACATTTATCTCCAAATAACATCAATCACTATTAATGTCACTTACCAAAAATAATTTTCCTAATAATATTCATGATATGATAACCATTTTTATAAATAAATTGAATCCCCATAAACCACAATAAAAACATATATGCCTATAAATGACAGTTCAACCTTTATTCCTAAAATCATACTCGATAATATCGTATAAGGTTTTCCAAAATAGAAATATTATTTTAAAATAACATTAATCACGTAACCAAAAAAACAATATCTAAACCCATGTTTATCTATATGATAAGACATATGTTCCCCAAATTCAAATTATGTTTCATCCATCAAATTTTTTAATTAAAGGAAAATGTAATACAAACCGGGACTTCATGTAGGCTAGTAGTAGGTGATGCACCCTTGTAACCCTTTGGTTGTGAGTTCAATCACTATGAAATTTCTGGATGTGATGAGTTTTTACCTATCCTATGGGTTTCCTTTTTATAAAGCTATATTAATATAATCCTTATAAAATTATATAAATGTGATAAACATCCTTAGAATTAACCTTAACATATTCAATATTGATGAAATGTTTTAACCTAAAAGTTTATCTCATTCCTTTTATCTGGAATATTACAATTTAATAACCCATAATTACATCAAGAATAAATGTCTCCAAAAATATCATTAGTTGCCTTAAAATTTCATAACATAAAACCTAAAAAGGGTGTCTAAGACTATCAACATATGGTCTTATATACCCATGAAGGTATCTATAAATATTAAGATAACTTCTCATGGAAAAATATTAATCTCCAAATTTATCTAAACCTTGATCTGATACCAAATTTAATAGCTCAGAATCATCACTTATGGATCTACTGCTAAAGACATAAACATTACCAATGTGAACCAATTTTTTTTTGAAAAAAAAACTTTTAATTTCAAAAGAAAATATCAAATAACTTACATACCCAAGAAACTTTTTGGTTTATATTTTTAGAGAATTAGGATATACTCTTAACAAAATGGGTTTATAAAAAAGTAGTTTATAAAGATCAAAATTATTTCCCATTATACCCAGATTTTCTTATTTCATAATAAGTCATTAACCTTATCCTTCTCAAATCCTTATATTCAAAAATCATTTAATATCTTTCCTCAAAACTTTTGAAAAACATAATAAAATGGTGAGATCATATTCCCAGTAAGGGTAAATAGAGGAGATATAAAACCATGATCATATGAAACCATTAGATGAGCATAAAGGTATGCGATTATGAAAATAAAATTTGGAAAATATTCCCTATATATCAAAGATCAAAATCTTGAGTCATGTAATAAAACATGGATATTCATATAACATGAGTCCTAAAATAATAAAATTAAACTATTAAATATAGAATAACATATGGAATGGAATTTTGGAAAAACAATAAGAGTATAAAATCATTTCCATATCATTTAAGGCTCATTTCCAAGACCATCATAACAGAAAAAGTCCTTTACTGTACCACGTTCACTCCCTATTCCATCCCTATATTACTGAACTGAGTTCACTCCACATTCCAGTAATATCTATCTCATGATATATAAATATTTACCCAATTTATGGAAGGGATATATAGTTACCACCTGTCATATAATGAAAATTGTACTTATGTGTTCCATAGGAATATAAATTTTTTTTATCATGACATAACTCATAGAAAAGAAACAGAATTCATAAAAATCATTCCATTATAAACATAAAACATTAATAGAAAGAATAAGAATTTTTTCTTTGGATCATAACCCAATAAAACTTAAGTGACCTAAAATAATGTTTTCTTATATAGAAAATGATTTTTAAAGTTCACTTGAAATAATTCTTGAAGAAAATATCCTTTCTATTGAGAAAATAATTTTTTAAAAAAAGTCTACTCAATTACAAAAGAAATTTTTTTCATTGAATAAGGACTTGTAAGATTATAAATGAAGATTAAAGACATTAATGAATCATGAAATATTAAAAATTGGTTCTTTCTGTATAAATTTTAAAAAAATTCTTTTCATATATTTTTTAGAAAAGTCACAAAGTACCTCATTTGGAAAATGATAAAAAGATTCCTTTCAAACCATTTAGTAAAAATTTACACATGGGTAAAAATTTCTTTAAAATGTTTTATAAGAATAGCAAAAATATTTTTGAGAATATTTTTAAGAAACATGGACCTAGAAGATAAATATTTCCCATCATATTCTTACATATAAAGAATCCTGATTAAAATGTGATTGTGAAATTAACCCTTAAAACTTTGTAATCAGTTGAATAGTATTCCCCATGAAAGAAATAAAAATATATGGATATGAAAATACCATAATATTTAGTATAAGACTCATAAAATACATTCATGGGTAGTATATAATCCATATAAAAGAAACAAGTAGTGTATAAGACATGTGTCCCATAGAAATAAAAGTGAGACAAAAATCCCTTACAAATATCATATCATTGAAGTGAGAATTGATCAAACGAATTAATTATGTGTATTCTCTATAAATCCAAATTTAAAAAGTGTAAAAACAACATAAGTTAATAAAAATTTATTTTACACATAATCATAGAATTACATAATCAATGGAATAATAGTTTAACTAAATGATATGGAAATTGAGTTAAAACTTCTATTACCTCAAGTGTGAACTTTGTTTTTCATGTTTAAACATACTTTATAATAAATAAGGATTTATTATAACTTTATTCCATAAATATATATTTATAATACATTTTATTATCTATTTAAAACATCTTATCACCTATTAATTAATAATTTTTTATTAAAATAACTATTCTGGGTGATAACTATTTTGTTTTCCTAGCTTGTTTTGGTTCGACAGTCTTGGTCCTTATACATTGAACTTGATATCAACATTTCCAAAATTTTAATAATGTTATAAAAATAATATATAAATATTATATTCATATTTATATTCATTCATAGAAATTAGATATTGATACACATGAACAATGTTTTCATTTTTTTATTGATTGAATGAAAGAAAGATAAAGAATAATTCAATTTTCCAGAATTATTATTATATAATATATATCATATATTTTCATTAAACACATAATATAACTCATCTATAAATTATGGCGATGAAAAATGAATTGTTTGCTACGTGGAAATGGCAAGTTGTACATACGCACGAGTGATACATTCACTTCTTGTTTGATGGGAAAAGGGTGTATAATGGTATTTTAATAATTATAATAAAATTTTATCATATTTTGGATACAAAATTTATTATTTGATTATGAAAATAATATATTTATATGTGGTAAGGAAGAGTTGAAAAAGAAAGTGAACAGTTATAGTAATTACCTCTTCTTTGAAAACATTTCCTTTGGATATCCTCTAAAGGGATCTCAGGTTGGTATTTTGAGAAGAACAGAACCTCTATGTTGTGGATAGGGAAGTTAAGAAGAGAAATTGGTAGGGTATGGTCGAAATATGAGGCTCAATGTGATGTAAATAATTGATGGAGTAGGGGTCCTTTTATTATTGAGGCAAGAGGTACTTTTGGAATTTCTCAAAAGATTAATTTATAATAAATTAATAATCTATCCAAATAATCCAAAATACCCATGGATTCAAATATAAGATAAGATAAGGTTGTAATATCATCAACCAAAATATTATAGACAAGTTTTGGTATTATTTTAATCCTTATAATTTTGATTAACTTTTAGTTAACCCATTTTAATTTTAACTACGGTAACAACATTTTTAACATTAAAAGATTTTAATTTTTAATTATATGGTGAAAAATGTCAACATAAAATTATGAATTTTTGATCTTATAATAATTTTTTTTATTTTATAATTTTTTTATTATTTTTAAAAAATTTAATAAAATATTATTTCGATAAATTATCATTAATGTCAACTTTGATACTATTCATTTACTTTAACTTCAAATACATCTATAAAGGGGAAATTTGAATACAATTCTTTCATAACCCTCTAATATTTTATATGGATCTATAAAATTCACTTTATATATTAAACCATATAATGTATACCAAAATTAATATTTTCAAAGTATTTTATTTTATTTTTCTGTTAAATAAATAAATATTCTATTATCCTTTCACAAGAATTTAAGGTAATTATATAATTTCTAAAAATTAAAAAATAATTTATATACTGATAATAATTAAATTAATATCAATTTAGACATTTTTTCTTTTAAATATTCCTTTTTTTCCTATGTGAACATAAAAGATATTAAATACAAAGAGTAGAATTTTGTAACTATCTTTAATTTAAATAATGTATAGGTCATTTTCATGGAAAAGTGTGCATTAACCTTTAAAATTAATGAATAAGGTGACAAGAGTAAAATAATATTCATTTAATATTTCTTTGAACAATTTTAGGTCATGGACATACCCTTATCTTTTGGTTTTAAACTTTATTTAATCTCTTTAACTCTTACGATGATAACTTGGATTTTTACTCTTTGTGGGTTTATATAGTTACTATAAAATTTCAAAAGACCCATAAATGAATCATGGAAGAAATTTTTAACCTTATACCACTCATTTTTTTGAATTTTATATTTTTATAAATTTTATGTCATTTGTTAAAATATTATTTATTTTAAAATATCATAATGTTAATTTTGACACTATTTATTACATTAACCATTAATATCTAAATAGAAATATAACTTAAAAAAACATTTTATTATATAAATAAGATGTAATAGTCATATAATTGTTTTTGATCATATTATGTTTCTTAAATTATATTTATTTTAATATTTTTAATAACATTTATTTGATATTTCCATTTATAAAATAATTACTTCATCATCATTGTATAAGAATTTAATGTAAAATTTCTTCAATAAAAATTAAATTAAATCAAAATTATTTATATAAATCTTTTATATTTCAAATTAATATTAATAGTAAATATATTTTCTGGATAACCCTTATAAAAAATGTTATAGTTATTAAAAATATGAGTATGACATCTTTAACTTTTCATTAAATAAAATATTATAAATGTAATAGTCTCATATAAATGATCTAAATGGTTATAATTTATACCCTTATATGATTAAGTTTAAAAATAAATCATATAATAAAATTGGGGAATGTTTTAGTGTAATTGTTTTATCCTTAACATTTTATTTTTACCCTTTATTACATGAATTACCCTTTATAGTGGTAATAAAAATTAACAGGGTTACTATTAATATTGACCAAAATAATAAAAGGGTCCTATTTAATAATTTTGGACCTGATTATTCCAAATATGGAATCCATTTTTCAAAATTCAAAATACATAATTTTCAAGATTAAATTTAAAATTAAATCGAGAAACATAATGGAAAACTATTTTTTTCGAGAAAAATTCTATTTTTAAATTTCAAATGTTTTAATACTAAATTCAAGTATAAATTCCTTTTAAAAAACCATAATTTGATTAATTTAAATAAAAATGAACTGTTTAAAATTTAAAACTAATCCAAACCATAATTTTACCCTGTAAATACTTTGAAAAATATAATTTTGAATAAAAATTGGTATTTTGTACTATTCATTGAAAAATCAAACTTTTTAGAAAATTATCAAAATTTTACCATAAGAAAATTTTGATACGATGAATTAAAACATGAATTTAATTTTTTCAAATAAATTTTCTAAAGACTCTATAAATTAATTATATTTTTTGTACATAAAAATACATAAAAATTATTTTTGAAGAAAATATGTTTTTGATGAATGAAACAACTTTACTAAAAATATAGTAATTATTTAAAAATAATTATTTAATATATTTTAAATGATTATGACCATCATATATATTTAATAATTCCATTAATACTACTCTTTCCCGTTAATTTAACGGCTAGGTTATGATGATCATATTTAAATAATAATATTTCATTGTTCATTTAAGTTTGATGTTGTGTATCGTGTACACCATCAAACGTATAATTTTATTTTAAAAAATCAGGATATTAAAAGTTTCATCATATTTTAACCATATATAAAAATTCCCACAATTTATTTTTTGATAATATCCTTGAAGTTCAACCATTTAATTTGTGAGCATATCCAAGAGGGCTCACTCTTTTGTTTGTGACCATGTCCAAGAAGGATCGCCCTTTAGTTTGTGATCATATCCAAAAAAGATCACCCTTTTGTTTGTGAGAATATCCAAGGGTTGTGCTATATAATCTCAGGAGACATAAAAAATTAACCATTTATATTATAGGATGATATAAGACCTGACCCGTCATCATCCACATATATATATATATATATATATATATATATGAGTTCCACTTAAAATAAATTCATTTACCATATTACAAAGAGCCCATACAAATTAAATGGGTTTCATATCCCTTTCAAAATGGATTCACATAAGGTATCTGTAGACGCCGGAAAAGTCCGTTGCTCCCAAACGAAGCTCCGGATGCGGAAAGCGAGGTCATATTTAGAGTCGGAAGGATGTTTCGGAGGGCCCGGAGGCCTTGCGCGGAATTTCAGAGGCACGCGCGCAAAGGTGATGTCCCGCGCGGAAAACCCCCGGGATGCGCGCAAGGCGCCGGCTCGGCGCGCAATTCTGCGCGCCGCGGGTCCGCGCGACTCCCTTACGCGCCGCGCCCGATTCCGCGCCCGCGAGAAGAATTTCGCGCTCGCACCCTGGATTCCGCGCCCGGGGTTGCCTATAAATACAAGGCGACCCCCAACGTTTCAAAGGTTGCTGGAAGTCGAAACGTCTCCCGTGCGCGCAATTCAACCCCTTCCGCGCGCAATGACGAACTTCAGGTAACCTCCTTTCTTTCGCGCAAGAAAGCCTCGGGGTCCGCCTTCGCGCGCAATCCCCGCTGGCTCCTTTCATTTGAATAAACACTCACCCTAAGGCCTTTGCGCGCAAAAGAACCCGCTTGCGCGCAATTGCCCCGGGGTGCGCGCAATCCGGCCCGATTGCGCGCACCCCCCTTCTTTCAAGTGGCCATTCATTAGAGAATGAGCCGTTGCCCCCGCGCGCTATCCGAAGCCCGGTGTGAGCAATCTCAAGCATCCGCGCGCAAGGCGCTGGCCCAATTGCGCGCCAGCCGCCCCGATTGCGCGCCGGCCCGCAGTATTGCGCGCAAAGCTTCCTTTTTGCGCGCAATCTGCCAGGGTCGTCCCCGTTGACCTCCTAAGGGTACCCGCCTGTGTGGCACCCGATGATCCTCATCCCGGGTGCCCGCACCGTGCGTTGTCTTCCCGTGCGGCCCTCCAGGCTTGCGCGAAGTGACACGCACCTATGTCCAGCATGACGTTAAACTGCATATATGTCCAGCATGACGTTAAACTGCATACTCGTCCAGCATGACGTTAAACTGCATATACGTCCTGCACGACGTTAAACTGTACATCGTCCGCGCTGCAAGACGTTAAACTGCCAAGTGCTTCGTCCGGCAACCTATGCCCAGCATGACGTTAAACTGCACACCCGTCCAAGCTGCACGACGTTAAACTGCCTAGCCCCCATCGTCCGTGCTGCAAGACGTTAAACTGCCAAGTGCCTCGTCCTCAACACATGACGTTAAACTGTACTTCGTCTGGCAAGACGCTAAACCGTCCGCAACCTGATCCCGTGCTCCGCACGCAGGGTCTCCCCCGGTTTGGACGTGGCCCCCACCCGCTCGTCTCTGCAGGGATGTCGGGATTGTCCCCCTTTTGGGACGATTTAATGGGAGTGGCTTTTCCCTACGGGGGCAGGGTATTACAAACCCCTAGTTTCTCGTGGGAGGCTGCACATGTGTATCTCCATTGCACCTCCCCACTGCCGAAGCCAGTAGAGGGTCTGACTGGGATCGAGGTGTCTTTTGCTTTCGGTCCAAGTCCCTTCCAACTGAGTTTTGCAGTATCCGGGCTGCCCCAAGTGCGTAAGTCCTGACAGATTGAACTACGTGGACTTTGATCCCTGTCTTCTATACAGGGTACGTAGGAAGCCTCCCTGAGGTCCAATCCCACCACCTGGTCGTCCCGGTCGTATTTACGTCGGTTCGTCCATCAGTGGACCCCTCCAGGGTTCACGCTTGCGTTGATTCACCTATGAATCCGCCCCTGTGGGAGACCGCCCGTGTGTATCTCCACGGTGCCTCCCCACAGCCCCCCTTTTCCATTTCCCCTTTTATCGTCCAGCATGACGTGAAACTGTGATCCACCCGGCCGTTCCATCCCCCTCCGTGCGAGGTGGTTCGGTTCAATCCTCCGCCCGGCGGCCTCGACCTCTTCGTGAGTCGGCTTGCCGACGTCCAGCATGACGTTAAACTGTATGCCCGAACTACGTTGACTTTGATCCGTGTTAACGCGCGGTACGTAGGAAGCCCCTCTGGGGTCCAAGCTCTTTACTCCATCATCCATCCTGATCCTTACCCGGGCCGCCACATCCCGGTGGGGTCATGCCACTTCACTCCACTCCACGTTACTTGGGAAGCCGCCCATGTGCTGGCCCCAGCGTCGGAGGTTCCCCGCAAGGGGTTCCGTCATCTGATCCACTTTTCGTGTTGATCGGTCCGATGCCGTCCCCGCTGGACGTTAAACTCGCGGCATACCCCGTGTTAAACACGGGAAGCTGAGGAAAACCTCAGGTGACACAGTTCCCCGCACCTAGTACGGGATGCCTCAGGCCATCGTGCCTTCGAGAAGCCCTATTAGGGACGGAAGACAGGCGTGCAGAGCCGCAGTGTTACAACACGCCCCCAGCACCCAGAGCCACCCGGCCTTCTCACCGCAGGTTGCTGCCCCGCCCAGACTCCTTGGAACGTCCGGGCGGAAGCAGCGTAATTAACCGGTGTCCATGAAGATATGGCGCCGGGAACGAGATTCACGAACATTCTTAAGTCTATGAGGGAGACCCGGATTAGGCGACAAGTTCCGAGGAGACGTCCAAGGAAGGAGAAGCCGACATCCCATCATCCCGGTTTCGATCAAGGAGCAGACGCCCCTGAATAAGGGACGGATGCCGCCCGCCCTTGGAAAGCGGGACTGCGGGACCACAAGCCGCGCGCCCATCCCCTCGGGTTGACGGGTGCACGCGCGAACGCGTCCTGGCGGAACAGCGTAACCCGACGCACATCCGCACCGAAACAGAAAAATGGTGAACCCGACGTGAATCTCTTCTCCTCGATACGAAGACCGATGGCTTTCAGAGGTGTTGGAAGACCGGCGTGTTGCCCGGCCAAGCATTCAGTCTTACCCGCCAGGGGCTGGGGAGGGGACATCGGGCACTCCGTCTCGCAACGTCGAGGGTCTGGGTTCCCCCCCACCGATGATGGTATTGGGTACGCTTCGGTTAACACCGTCGAGCTGGTAAATCCCTTTTCGGTTCCCGACGTTGAAGAACACCAGGTGGACCTCCCTAGCGTCCCCGGTCGTCGCCACCGTCGGAAGAACCGCAGCAGCAGGAGTCGCCGGGGCATAGCCGTCGGTACCTCCGGCCAGGCCGTGCACGCCACTGAGACTAGGCAGCAGGCTCAAGATCGAGCTCAACGTGCGCAGGCTCCCCATCCGGGGATGACGGATTCGCCTCCGCCACTGTTTGTGGTATGGGACCGGGCAGAACCGCCTCAGCCGCGTCGCGACCAGCTCCGCCCTGCCACAAGTCCATCCCGGCCTCCTGACTCCAGTACGGTGACCATTTCCCGGACTGCGACCAGTGAACAGCGAGATGCGCCAAGTACCAGTCGGCCGCCGATCCAACCGGTAAGGCCCGTCATGCCACCAACCGCAGAGCAATCTCCTGCAACCAGGAGCTCGCGCTTGGCCAAAAAGTATGATGTCCTGAAGCACTTGGCCGACATCCCAGCAAGGCTCTCCATCCTTGAGGCTCTGCGCATGTCATCTGAGATGCGCGAGGCACTCGCTGAAGCCCTGAAAAGCCCCCTCCAGTTTGAGACAGAGGTTGCGGCTGCAGAGGCCTTCCACGCCGAAACGATCGAGGACGCCGAATGTCAGGCAGTTATCTCGTTCTCTGGTAAGGATGAAGACCCTCCTATACAGGGACACATTCGTCCGCTGTATGTCACCGGCCAGTTCAACGGCCTTGAAGTCCGGCGCTGTCTTGTCGACACGGGGTCCGGGATTAATCTGATTCCAACTCGGACGCTCCGGAGATTGGGGTTGTCTGAGGATGACTTGATTCCCTCCGACCTCAGGATCCAGGGGTACGACCGCACCGAGCAAACCCCGGTCGGCAAGATACGTTTGAAGACCCAGTTCGGTGACTTGGTTGCCAACACCGAATTCATGGTAGTCTCTCAGGACACTGCGTATAACGCATTGATGGGCAGGCCATGGCTTCACCTTCATGCGGCGGTTCCCTCGTCATACCACCAATGCCTCAAATACTCCCTTAATGGTCGAGTAGGCGTGCTTCAAGGAGATGCCTCTCCTTTTGCCTCATGTGAAGCCCGCTATCTGGACGCGGACTATTACAAGAGCAAGGATAAGCAGATCCTGGCAGGTGAGGTTGAGCCTGTCACTGTTGCAAGCGATCCCTGGGCAAGTCTGGATGACGCTTACGTCCTCCCGATTCACCGGTTGGACGTCGCCATGGTCTTGACGGTCCGCGAGTCTCCTGATGAGACGGCCGCGACCGCCCGCGCCAGCACCAGTGGCCCAGCAGGATCTGGTAGCCCCAATGCAGTTTCCAACGCAGTCTCTCCCGTGGATGATCCCTCCCCGAGTGGAGAGGACGTGGAAGATGCACCCCCAGCCTTTGAGGAGGGCGTCCCCGCCACGGTCGATGAGTTAATACAGGTGAACCTTGGAACCGAGGCCGATCCAAGACCCACGTTGGTTAGTGCCGCCATGCCCTCTGAGGAGCGGCAGCAGTACGTGGACTTTCTCAGGCAGCACCGTGATGTGTTCGCTTGGGGCTATGACGAGATGCCGGGGCTAGATCCTCAGGTAGCCGTCCACCGCCTAGGTCTCCCGGCGAACCATCGCGGGTTCAAGCAGCCTCCCAGGAAAATGCACCCATCCCATGGTGCCATGGTTGAGGCCGAAGTTGACAAGCTTATCAAAGCCAACTTCGTGAGGGAAGTTCAGTACCCCAAATGGCTGGCCAACATTGTGCCGGTCAGGAAGAAGAACGGGCAGATTAGAGTCTGCATCGACTTCCGCGATCTCAACCGCCACTGTCCGAAGGATGATTTTCCCCTTCCAGTGACAGAGCTGTTGATTGATGCCACAGCAGGGTTCCAAGCCCTCTCCTTCATGGATGGATACTCCGGATACAACCAAATTCGGATGGCCCCTGAGGATGAGGAGTTCACTGCCTTCAGGGCCCCCCAAGGTACCTTTTGCTACCGGGTCATGCCCTTCGGCCTGAAGAATGCAGGTGCCACCTATCAACGGGCGATGCACCGCATATTCAAGCCAATCCTCGGCACACTGGTGGAATGCTACGTCGACGACTTGGTTGTCAAATCGCGCCAGCGTCAGGACCATCTCAAAGATCTTGAGAAAGTGTTCAGCTTCCTCCGGTCTCGCTGCCTGAAGATGAACCCGTTGAAGTGTGCCTTTGGGGTCACCTCCGGAAAGTTCCTTGGATTTGTGGTAAGATACCGGGGTATTGAGATCGACCCAGAGAAAATCATGGCGATTAGCCAGATGCCTCCCCCGGGTACCGTCCGGGAACTGCAAGGGTTCCAAGGCCACTTAGCCTATATACGCCGATTCATCGCGAATCTGGCCGGCAAGTGTAAGCCCTTTTCTCGGCTTATGAAGAAGGGTGTCACCTATGTATGGGATAAAGAGTGTCAGACCGCTTTCGAGGAAATCAAGCAGTACCTGCTTCAACCTCCGGTCCTGATGCCGCCCGTATCCGGAAAGCCGCTGGTCCTTTATGTGACCGCCCTGGAACGGTCCCTGGGTGCCCTTCTCGCCCAGAAGAACAACGAGGGAACAGAGAATAGCCTCTATTACCTCAGTCGCATGCTCCTCGATGCGGAGGTTAGGTATTCCCCCATCGAGAAGAGCTGCCTGGCGCTCGTATTTGCCGTACAGAAATTACGGCACTACTTGCAGCACCATGAGGTACAGTTGGTTTCTCGGGTAGACCCGTTGAAATATATCCTGAGCCGACCTATGTTGACTGGCCGTCTAGCGCGGTGGGCTGTGATTCTCCAGCAGTTCGACATCAGGTATGTGTCTCAGAAGGCCATCAAAGGGCAAGCGTTGGCAGACTTTCTGGCCGCTCACCCGACCTCCGCGGATCAGCCGCTGGATCTAGGCTTTCCTGATGAGACCATTCTCTCGGTTGATCGAGCCGATCCATGCTGGCAGATGCACTTTGACGGTGCCTCCCGGAGCCCCACCGGTAGAAGACTCGATAATCCTAAGCTCAATAGAGTGGGCTTGGGCATCGTCTTCATTACCCCGGAGCGAGCCGTGCTGCCATACTCTTTCCTGTTGTCAGAGGGCTGTACCAACAATGAGGCGGAATACCATGCCCTCATCACCGGCCTCGAGTTAGCTCTCGAGATCGACGTGCCCCATCTGTGTGTGAAAGGGGACTCCGAGCTGGTCATTAAGCAGATCAATGGCGACTATGTTGTCAGGAAGCCGGAACTTGTGCCATTGTTGGAGTGCACCCTCCTTCTGATGGCCCGGTTCCCTTCTCGGCCAGAAATTGTCCATATTCCCCGGTCGCAGAACGGTCGAGCAGATGCTTTGGCCAGCCTGGCTGCGTCACTTGCGGAACCTGAACAGGACAACCTGATCGTCCGCGTGACGCGCCGCAGGCTCATCGCTCCCGTTATCCCGGAAGAAGATCGCGGCCCGTTGGTAAGTAATCTCACCACGGTTGCCCCTATGCCCGGAGCCCCGAGTACCCCAGATATAGCAGTCGGATCAGCCCCTGATTGGAGGACGCCTTTGGTTGAGTACCTCCAACATGGCATTCTTCCGTCAGATCGGGCCGAGCGCGAGCGAGTTCGACGCCGCGCATCGCAGTTCGTCCTCCAGAGCAGTCCCGGCCTGGAGCAGATCCTCTACAAACGCGGATTTGATGGTGTTCTCCTCCGTTGCCTTCAGGGAGTTGAGATCCCACGAGTCATGCAAGAGGTTCATGCTGGTTCATGCGGCGCCCACCAAACTGGGCCGAAGCTGTCCCACCAGATTCGGAGGTTGGGATACTTCTGGCCCTCTATGATCCATGACTGCATCGAGTACGCCAGGAGGTGCCATGCGTGCCAGGTTCACGCGAACTTTGTGCATCGGCCGCCGGAGCCTCTCCATACCACAAGGTATTCCTGGCCCTTTGCAGTCTGGGGACTGGACGTTGTGGGACCTTACCCGCCGGCGACAGCTCGCCAGTGCCGGTTCATTCTGACCGCCACGGACTTCTTCTCCAAATGGGCAGAAGCGATTCCGCTCAGAGAGGTCAAATCCTGTTCGATCGCTGACTTCGTGACCTCCAACATCATCTATCGATTTGGAGTGCCTCACGCTATCCTCACGGATAACGGAACCAATTTCCGAGCAGCCGAGTTGAAGAAGTTGTACGCCAAGTATAACATCCGCTCGAACCATACATCTCGCTATCATGCGCAGGCGAATGGACAGATCGAGGCGTTTAACAAAACCCTCTCTAACATTCTGCAAAAGATGGTTGGTCAGAACAAGAAAAGTTGGCCGGACAAGCTCCCCAACGCCCTCTGGGCTTATCGGACGACGACTCGCAATTCCACCCAGATGACCCCTTATTCCCTGGTGTATGGAGCTGAGGCCGTCCTGCCCATCGAGATCCAGTTACCGTCCTTGCGCACTGCGGTCTACGACCAGCAAGCGCCGGACAGAGTTGCTGAAGCCCGTCTAGTCGAGTTGGAAGCACTGGATGAGAATAGACTTCGCGCTTTGCACAACTTGGAGAGGCATCAAAGCAGGATGGCTCGAGCTTTCAATAAGAAGGTTCGCCTCCGCTCCTTCCTACAGGGTGATCTAGTGCTAGCCCTAAGAGCACCGATGATCCCCGGCAGGAAGCCGCCCAAGTTGGAGCCCAAGTGGGAGGGACCTTTTGTTGTCCACAAGGTCTATCCCAATGGCGCGTACTCCCTAGCGACTATGGATGGTGAGCGTGTCACTCCTCCCACCAACGCTAGGTTCCTCAAGCAATACTTTGCCTGAGTGTCACCACGTCCTGCACGACGTTAAACTGCATTCGTCCAGGCTACAAGACGTTAAACTGTTTAGCATTCGTCCGCGCTGCAAGACGTTAAACTGCCAAGTGCTTCGTCCCGCATGACGCTAAACTGCACTACGTCCGAGCTACAAGACGTTAAACTGTTCAGCATTCGTCCTGCATGACGTTAAACTGCCTCTCCAGAACTACGTATGGCTTGATTCCCATCCTTATGGGATACGTAGGACCGCCTGAACCCTCGTGTTTCAGGCCCAGCCCCATCCTTCGGGAATTTCCATCCCATCTCGGGCCCTTGGCCCAGTTGCCCCGGGGTGTGCGGCGTATGGTGTGAGTGCGGGGCTATGCCCTCATTCACGTCGGTTTGTTCGTCACGCTGTACGCCCCCCTCCACGTTTGGGGATGCCTTCTGCTCCCCCCTTCTTTTTTCCTCATCGTCCTGCATGACGTTAAACTGCACTTCAAGAACTACGTATGGCTTGATTCCCATCCTTATGGGATACGTAGGACCGCCTGGACATCATGTTTCAGGCCCAGCCCCATTTCCCAGGAATCCCTATCCCGCGTTGGGCCTCTGGCCCCAGTTCCCCTCCTTTTTGTGCGAGGCGTATCGCGTGAGCGGGGGATTATGTCCTCATTCGCGTCGGTCTACTGGCCGCGCCGTACGCCTCCCCCGTGTGTGGGACTACCTCACACCCCTCATCGTCCTGCATGACGTTAAACTGCCTTTCCAGAACTACGTATGGCTTGATTCCCATCCTTATGGGATACGTAGGACCGCCTGGACGCTTGTGTCTCAGGTCCAGCCCCGTCTCTTGGTTGATCACGGGGACCTGCCCCCCTTCGGTTGCTCTCAGGGTGAGTCCTCCGACCCTTTCCGGAGATCTGTTAACATGTTTTGGGGTGCTTCGGTCTATGACTCGTAGTGTCAGATTCAATCCCGACAAGTCCTGTGTTGCTTGTCAGGCCTCGCGCTTCCTCTTGTTCGAGCCTTCACTCAAAGGGATCCTCGTTAGCGGTTTGGGTACGATGCCTCAGTGCTCTCCCACCGCTCCGGGTCGATTTACCGGCGGGTCTTGGGCCGCAAATCGATATGAATCCTGCGATTGAGCGGTTGATGCTCGTTTGCTTGCCCCGTCTTAGGCTGACGCGATCGGATGTTGTGTTGCGAATGCGTCAGCAACGTCCTTGATCGCCATGTCAGCTCTCTCGGGCTCTGAACATTGGTTGCGCAGTCCTCATCACACTCCGCCTTTGTGCGTTGTAGTGGGATCTTGACACTCTCTTCATACCGACCTCCGGTACGCCTCTACACGTTAGGCAGACCAACCAGGGTAATGATGTCGTTCGAGGCTCCCATGATCTGAGCACCAAGGATATATGCAGATATCCTCCCTAAGGGCCATGCGTAGCTGGACCCTCGTCCCCATAAGGAGGAGGGAGTCGCCCGAACAATTGCGTTCTGGGCCCAGTATATCTGGAGGCTAGCATCTCTGCCCCTCGGGTGATGGACATACGCAGACCCCCATCCCAAGACTCTTCTCCTGGAATCGTGCGTGACCGCAGGGCTGGGTATGCTCCCACCTCCGCCGTGTCCGCCGTACCGCGGTAAGCGGATTCCTCCATGGTCCGAACCACACGACCTTAAACTGTGTTGTCTGGTCCTACCACACGACCGTAAACTGTGATCGTCTTGGCCGCCCGACGAGAAACGGCACTGCATCGTGATGTCCTCCTCAGGGGACACTCATGTTGGGCGCTGGTTAATGACCACGCCATTCATCAATGCCTTCCATGGCTTGATTATTGTGGCGACGCCAGCGATTTCTCAATCACGGGCATGTCGCCGCACAAAGAAAAACCATTCATCTTTAAGGACAAACAAGAAATATCAAATGCCGCTCCTTTTGTGTGCGAGGGTCAGACCCGCACTCTTCCCCGCGCTGGTGCCCGATTGTGTTGCACCGCGCTTCAAGAACTACGTGCGGCTTGATTCCCATCCTTATGGGATACGTAGGAACGCCCGGATGTTTGAAACTTCGGGTCCAGCCCCCCACCTCTTAAAGATCCCCCCTTTATGGTCCGAGCTCTAAGACCTTAAACTAAGATCTCCCCTTATGGTCCGAGCTCTAAGACCTTAAACTAAGATCCCCCCTTTATGGTCCGAGCTCTAAGACCTTAAACTAAGATCTCCCCTTATGGTCCGAGCTCTAAGACCTTAAACTAAGATCCCCCCTTTATGGTCCGAGCTCTAAGACCTTAAACTAAGATCTCCCCTTCTGGTCCGAGCTCTAAGACCTTAAACTAAGATCTAGCCCTTATGGTCCGAGCTCTAAGACCTTAAACTAAGATCCTCTAGCCCTTATGGTCCGAGTTCTAAGACCTTAAACTAAGATCCTCCACCTTTATGGTCCGAGCTCTAAGACCTTAAACTAAGATCCAGCCCTTATGGTCCGAGCTCTAAGACCCTAAACTAAGATCTACCCCAAATGGGGTCCTACGTCCTGCATGACGTTAAACTGCACTCACAGAACTACGTGTGGCTTGATCTCCAGCCTGATGGAGTACGTAGGAACGCCCGGGCATTTCGACTCGGGTCCAGCCTCAGGGATCGTTAAGTCCCGCCCCTCCTCGTCGCCGGCCGTCTGGCCTGACTTCGGGTAGAGTGGTGCAGTTGTGATATTCTCCCCGATTCAGCCCGGGATGCCCCATCGCAAGGATGGGAAGCGACGGTTTCCTCGTCAGAGAGGTGCTGTCTGAGAATTGAGGTGACTCACGGCCAGATTAGTGCATCCGCCTAATACGCTTCCCCCACGGTGGCGCAATTTTGAGAGCGTTGGATTCTGTCCGAACAAATCGTCACTTCGCCCCACGCTTCGCATGCCCTGTTGATCTGGATTTTCCACCCTTGTGTCTGAAGGAACCCCAAAGCGGTATTCATGATGACATGTGGTCCGCCTCCTGCAATATGAATGATGGCCTTTTTCGGTCCGTCTATTGCAGTTGTTATGGTCGATCCACTGTCCGCCTACCGTCTTGGGCATTTCCTGGAAGGCCGATCGTTGTGGATGTCTGGATTCGGGACACGCGATTCACCCTTTCTCATTTCCCTATGTTCGGATAAAATCTCAACGCCCCTAGCGTTGTCCCGCTCGTGTGTTGGAACAAGTTGGGGGACGATACATTGGTTAGGTCTGAGGTCTCCTTTCCCAGGAATGACCTCCCTCTTTTCTCCAGAAACCCAGGCCCAATTATGGATGCCTGATGCTTGGTTAACGCTCCCACGAGACAATTTGTGGTTGAGCATGTTAAACCAAAAGACGCAGATAAATATGGCGATTCGTACAAGTGGATCAAATATTAAGTAGCGGAAGAAAATGTTCTGGGAATGGCAAAAAAACAGCCCTTAGGGATTAGCGTGCTGAATGAGTCTTTCTAATGCCGCTACCCTTTGGCTGGCGGCCTCCAGGGCTGCTTCTCGTTCTCTGCGTGCCCTCTCCTCGTCGGCGGTCGCAGCACGCAGTTCGTCAATCCTGGCCTGTGCACGCTCCCGCTCGACTTGGAGTGTGACCATCTGTTGGCCCGCCTCCGTCAGCTGTACCTGAGCGTCGATCAGTTGTGCCGATAGTTGCTCCACAAGCTCGGTACATGCTGCGACGAAGGCCTCCTTCTCTGCCGCCTGCCCTTCGAGGCGCCGGACTTCCTGCTCTGCCGCGATGAGCGCCTGCGTGCTCTCCGACATGTCCCGACTTTGTGCGACGTCGGCACGTCGGCGGCTCTCGCGCATCTTCTCGGCCATGAAATCACGGACCGTCAGATGGAGGCGTTGAGCATCAGCTCCCCCGGCACACAGGAAGCGCAGCCAGGTCTGAAGTGATCCCATGCGCCCCAGCCATTCCGATGGGTCTCGCTTGAGGAAGCGCTGGATGCACTTCCACCCCCTGCGTCGCGTTACCCGGCTATCCTCGACCGCCTCCGCGTCCGAGTCATCCATCTCCTCTGGGTCGGCAGGCCGGTAGGCAGGGAAGGCAGCCAGCAGGTCTGCTGCAGGGTCCGCCCCTGGGAGGTCCTCACGAGGGAAAGGTTCCCCAACATCCGGGCAACCTTCTTCTCTCTCCCCAGCGGCGCTGACACCCTCGTCAGCCCCCAGCCTCTCTCCGGTGGCAGCACCGCCGACGTCCGCAGCCCCTTGATCAGCAGTTGGTGGGGCCGGCTCGGTTTGGGAAGCCTGTTCCGGAGCAAGCGGCATGTCCACCACTGGTCCACTCGTAGATGGCCCGGGTTCGGCAACCCGACGAGCCTCCGATGTTGAGATCACTGCGCAGGGCATGCCATGGTTAGTCACGGATCGTCAATGGCAAGCACCAGCAGTAAAGTAGGGAGACTTACGGGAGTTCGGAGCATCATCTTCCGCTACCCCGGTCGCCGCAGGAACAGTTGCAGCAGGGGACCCCTTAGCGCTTGTCAATTCGATAATGGGTGCCTGGCCCCCGCCTTGTCCTGCTGGCGCCTCTCCTACTCCTGTTGAGGACGCCTGACCGACGTCCGTGTGCTCCTGAGAAGGATGGAGAAACGGGTTAGAAGCTGCATAAGAGAATGGATGAAGCAAGTTGAGTAGGGATAGAAGCGGACCTCGAGGAGCTCAGTGACATCAACGTTGTCAGAGCCGGCCACCTCGCCGCTCTCCCGTGGGCTCCCCCGATGGGACCTTCCCTCGGAGCCTTCATCCTCCCCCGTCTCCTCCTCCTCCTCGGAGTCGTTACTGTCATCTTCTTCCGGCGGCATCTGTTCCGGAGCGGGCTCGAGACCGAGCATCACCTTCACCAGAAGGGATGGCTCCGCACGCTGACCACGTTGGCGCGCGTACTCGTCCATGGCCGTCAGATATGCATATTGCCGGTTGAAGTCCACCCTGTCGGTGATCTGGAGGCGCCCAACCTCTGGCAGATAGATTCCTTCTCTGAGTATCTTTCGCCAGATGACGTCGGTCCCCAGTGACTGCCGCAGGGTCATCCAGGCCGACCACAGCGCCGGGAAGACTGCATCGTGGGAGGGTTCGAGCAGACGTCTCACCTGCTTCCCGGGCCGCTCCTCGACCGCCGCATGTGCCCCCTCTCTGGGCGCTGAGGTCGTAGCGGCAGCCTGCGATGCGCCCGCCGCCGAAGTCCCTGCTCGCGCCGGCCCCGCTGCTTGGCGCGCCTCCGTTCTCCCCCGTGTGGCGGCGCCTCGCCTCCTTCCTTGACGCCCGGTCTCCGCACGGGTAGCCTCGAGCCGCCGAACTAGCTTCCGCAAGAGCCCCTCAGGGTACGCGATGGCCCAGTGTTCGGCGTACTCGGTTGCCAAGCCTGCGTTAACTCCGGTAGGAGGGAGGGTGATGACGTCGCCAGAGCCGAAGGCGACGAACATCAGCCACATCTGGCGAAGGACGCCGGGGTTCGTCTCCTCCCGGACAGCAGTGAATACCCTCTTCGGCATCCGCTGAAGGCACCTGAACTGCCTGGCGAACCGGGTCGGCACGTAAGGCTCGCAGATCACCTTCCCGTCGATCCGAGCCACGAGCACCCCGCCCCGCATGTTCAGGAAGTATTCATGCTGCTCCAGCGGGCCCTGTCCGTTGTCGATCATCTGGCCGACGGGAGTGGGGAACGGGCTGAAGTTGAAATTGGCATGATTGCCAATCCGAACCCTCACGCCCTCCTCACTGAGGGTCATCGGAGCGACCCCCGCAATGTTCAGCAGGGAGGGTCGCAGGCCGTTGCCCGGAGGACTGATGGCATTTGGGAACGTATACCCACCAAGGTGAGCAGCCACCCAGCCGTGGAAGAACTGAAAGGGCCCACAGATCCTTCGTGGCGACCCCCCTCGTGAGATGCATCCCAGAATGGCATACAGCCTCGCCAGTACTGGGACCCCGAGGTTGTACCTCTTATTGGCATCCATGGCGCCCGCCATCGCCAGCGTCGCCGGACGGACGCCCATCCTCGCGTCCCGCACTGGCAGGAGCCACCCGCTCAGAAAGGCGGCCAGGAACGCCGCGTACCGGACGTTCGGGTCCCGGGCCTCGATGACGCGGTACCCCCATGAGCGGTAATCGCCCGTCTCCAGGACCCGCCAGTACGACCCGTTCCGGCTCCTCTGAGCTGCGGTCGGGCACCGCTTCCCCCTGCCTGGCATCTTGACCGCGGGTCATGCTCCAGGAACTGGCCGAACCAATCCTTGTAGGCTATGTCCTTCTGGAAGTCTTGGATCCCGAGCCGCTGCGTAGCCAGGTCAAGAAGATGCCAGGTCAGAATGGGAGTCCGTGACCTGTCCTCCCAGATGTTCTTCGGTGGCAGGAACTCATCGTACTGGTAGCCCTCCAGCGGGATACCTCCGATGCAGTGGATGTCCCAGAGACCGATGCCGACCTCCCCATGGTGAAGATGGAAGGTGTTGGTATCCGGGGACCAGCGAAGTGAACAGCTCCGGCCCGAGCTCAGACTGCTGGTAGAAGTGGAACTGCGACGTCCACACCGCCTCGAACAGGCCGATGTACCGCAGCTCCTCTGCGAAGTGATCGCAAGTGTGGCGTACCCAGAACGCCCAGGCCCATTCACTGGTAAAGTTGCCCCCGGATCGCAAGTCCCCAGTCCTTCAGCCAGCCCTTGGTGTCGTCAGTGACACTCTGACGGTATGTGCTCGAGTAGAGGGCTGGAGAATTCTCCGCTGTAGGCTCACCCCCATCAATGGTTCGCGTCCTCGGGTTCAGGACGTAGACATCCAAGTGCCTGGTTTCCCTGGCAGGATGCCCATTGTTGGTGATGTTATAGCGGTGAAGCTCGTCCTCCCGAGTCACCCAGGTTCGCGGCGCATCAATCTCGAACCCTGGCACCGGAACCTCATCGAGGATGCCGAAGTTCCAGAGCGGCAGGTTGTCCGACAGTGGATATGTCTTCTGGGCCGGCGTTAGTAAGTCGAACAAGGATTGATTGTTGGAAACAATCTCCTTGGCTCCGTAAACCTCCTCGTTCGTCGCCATCTCAGCTCTGCGAGTGGCGGCATCCCCCTCATTTCCTCTGTGCGCGGCCATCTCAGAAGTTTCGGGAGTCGTGCGGGTTAAGGGACGAAGAGTGCGGGATCGGACGAGGCTGGTGGAAAAGTTTGAAGGTTGGCGCGCAATCCAAGTGGACGGCGCGCAATTGGGAAGACTGTCGCGCAAAGTTCCGGGTGTTCGCGCAAAAGCAGGCGAAATCCGGACGGTTTTGCGCGCCGATCGGGCGAATTTCGCGACCGGAAGAGGCAATTTCGCGCACGAGAGCTTGGGAGCTTATCGCGCGGAAGGCCAGAGTACGGAACGCGGGACCCAGCGCCCCTATTTATAGGCGAGGCCGGGCCCGCGCTGCGCGGAAAGCGCTTTGCGCGACCGCAGCGGCGAATTTCGCGACCGGTGCCCCTTTTTGCGCGCCTAAGTCCCGCGCCGCCCAGGACTTCGGCATTCCGGCGTCTCCCTCGGAACCCGATCGTTGCGACCTCTCGCCGATCAGATTCCGAGGGGGGGCTTTTGTAGACGCCGGAAAAGTCCGTTGCTCCCAAACGAAGCTCCGGATGCGGAAAGCGAGGTCATATTTGGAGTCGGAAGGATGTTTCGGAGGGCCCGGAGGCCTTGCGCGGAATTTCAGAGGCACGCGCGCAAAGGTGATGTCCCGCGCGGAAAACCCCCGGGATGCGCGCAAGGCGCCGGCTCGGCGCACAATTCTGCGCGCCGCGGGTCCGCGCGACTCCCTTACGCGCCGCGCCCGATTCCGCGCCCGCGAGAAGAATTTTGCGCTCGCACCCTGGATTCCGCGCCCGGGGTTGCCTATAAATACAAGGCGACCCCCAACGTTTCAAAGGTTGCTGGAAGTCGAAACGTCTCCCGTGCGCGCAATTCAACCCCTTCCGCGCGCAATGACGAACTTCAGGTAACCTCCTTTCTTTCGCGCAAGAAAGCCTCGGGGTCCGCCTTCGCGCGCAATCCCCGCTGGCTCCTTTCATTTGAATAAACACTCACCCTAAGGCCTTTGCGCGCAAAAGAACCCGCTTGCGCGCAATTGCCCCGGGGTGCGCGCAATCCGGCCCGATTGCGCGCACCCCCCTTCTTTCAAGTGGCCATTCATTAGAGAATGAGCCGTTGCCCCCGCGCGCTATCCGAAGCCCGGTGTGAGCAATCTCAAGCATCCGCGCGCAAGGCGCTGGCCCAATTGCGCGCCAGCCGCCCCGATTGCGCGCCGGCCCGCAGTATTGCGCGCAAAGCTTCCTTTTTGCGCGCAATCTGCCAGGGTCGTCCCCGTTGACCTCCTAAGGGTACCCGCCTGTGTGGCACCCGATGATCCTCATCCCGGGTGCCCGCACCGTGCGTTGTCTTCCCGTGCGGCCCTCCAGGCTTGCGCGAAGTGACACGCACCTATGTCCAGCATGACGTTAAACTGCATATATGTCCAGCATGACGTTAAACTGCATACTCGTCCAGCATGACGTTAAACTGCATATACGTCCTGCACGACGTTAAACTGTACATCGTCCGCGCTGCAAGACGTTAAACTGCCAAGTGCTTCGTCCGGCAACCTATGCCCAGCATGACGTTAAACTGCACACCCGTCCAAGCTGCACGACGTTAAACTGCCTAGCCCCCATCGTCCGTGCTGCAAGACGTTAAACTGCCAAGTGCCTCGTCCTCAACACATGACGTTAAACTGTACTTCGTCTGGCAAGACGCTAAACCGTCCGCAACCTGATCCCGTGCTCCGCACGCAGGGTCTCCCCCGGTTTGGACGTGGCCCCCACCCGCTCGTCTCTGCAGGGATGTCGGGATTGTCCCCCTTTTGGGACGATTTAATGGGAGTGGCTTTTCCCTACGGGGGCAGGGTATTACAAACCCCTAGTTTCTCGTGGGAGGCTGCACATGTGTATCTCCATTGCACCTCCCCACTGCCGAAGCCAGTAGAGGGTCTGACTGGGATCGAGGTGTCTTTTGCTTTCGGTCCAAGTCCCTTCCAACTGAGTTTTGCAGTATCCGGGCTGCCCCAAGTGCGTAAGTCCTGACAGATTGAACTACGTGGACTTTGATCCCTGTCTTCTATACAGGGTACGTAGGAAGCCTCCCTGAGGTCCAAGCCCACCACCTGGTCGTCCCGGTCGTATTTACGTCGGTTCGTCCATCAGTGGACCCCTCCAGGGTTCACGCTTGCGTTGATTCACCTATGAATCCGCCCCTGTGGGAGACCGCCCGTGTGTATCTCCACGGTGCCTCCCCACAGCCCCCCTTTTCCATTTCCCCTTTTATCGTCCAGCATGACGTGAAACTGTGATCCACCCGGCCGTTCCATCCCCCTCCGTGCGAGGTGGTTCGGTTCAATCCTCCGCCCGGCGGCCTCGACCTCTTCGTGAGTCGGCTTGCCGACGTCCAGCATGACGTTAAACTGTATGCCCGAACTACGTTGACTTTGATCCGTGTTAACGCGCGGTACGTAGGAAGCCCCTCTGGGGTCCAAGCTCTTTACTCCATCATCCATCCTGATCCTTACCCGGGCCGCCACATCCCGGTGGGGTCATGCCACTTCACTCCACTCCACGTTACTTGGGAAGCCGCCCATGTGCTGGCCCCAGCGTCGGAGGTTCCCCGCAAGGGGTTCCGTCATCTGATCCACTTTTCGTGTTGATCGGTCCGATGCCGTCCCCGCTGGACGTTAAACTCGCGGCATACCCCGTGTTAAACACGGGAAGCTGAGGAAAACCTCAGGTGACACAGTTCCCCGCACCTAGTACGGGATGCCTCAGGCCATCGTGCCTTCGAGAAGCCCTATTAGGGACGGAAGACAGGCGTGCAGAGCCGCAGTGTTACAACACGCCCCCAGCACCCAGAGCCACCCGGCCTTCTCACCGCAGGTTGCTGCCCCGCCCAGACTCCTTGGAACGTCCGGGCGGAAGCAGCGTAATTAACCGGTGTCCATGAAGATATGGCGCCGGGAACGAGATTCACGAACATTCTTAAGTCTATGAGGGAGACCCGGATTAGGCGACAAGTTCCGAGGAGACGTCCAAGGAAGGAGAAGCCGACATCCCATCATCCCGGTTTCGATCAAGGAGCAGACGCCCCTGAATAAGGGACGGATGCCGCCCGCCCTTGGAAAGCGGGACTGCGGGACCACAAGCCGCGCACCCATCCCCTCGGGTTGACGGGTGCACGCGCGAACGCGTCCTGGCGGAACAGCGTAACCCGACGCACATCCGCACCGAAACAGTATCATTCATAAATCCATCAATAATAATAACTTGATAATCCCATAGAAAATAAATGGTAATCCAATGAAATCAAGTAACTTTCTAGATAAATACAATTTAATCAAGATAAATAATTTGGTATTTACACTGTATAGATAATGGTTATTTGTTTAAGTCAATAATTTCCCCAATAAATCAATGTAAAAAGTCAATGTGAAAACCATTAAATAAATGGAAAAAAAAGGGTATGCATAGAGGAGATATATTAGAATAAAATTATGGTTATACACTGAACAAGCTTAGGAAAGATAAAAGAAGTGATAGATCATTTCCATGATAAAAAGGAAATTTTTCATGACATTTGGAGCATGAAGGTAGATTATATCATTTAAATAATATCATTTTTCAAGAATAATATGTATCAAATGAAAGTTATATATATGAAAAATACTTTTTATAAGTTTTAGAGAAACCACTTTGAAAATAATAAATATTCTTGATATTTTAAAATAATTTTAAAAGGAACATTTTATAAAACTAGGAGACAAATAATTTCTTTTATAAACCATAAAAATTTAGTAAAAAATATTAACATAAAATAAAAAAGGTGGTTGAATGAAGTGTTTACATGTAAACATTAAAAATAGATGCTTTTCACATTTTAATAAAATTGACTCATACATAGAATGTTAATAATTTCATTAAATATTTTAAAATAAGGTCAAGTAGTATAAAATGAACTTAATAAATTATTTAACTGTATATTAAGAAACTTTCAAAATCATCCAATGAATATTGATATGTATAAAGGGAGTTTCCAGATTGAGAAGAAGATATAGGGTCAATTTCATTTACAAGAAACACTTCGGGTAAAATATGTGTCAAGGGGAAATGAAATTTTGAGGGGACATTTAAAACAACATGTACAACTTAAGATAATGATTAAGGTTTTTAAAAAGATTAAAAATTTCCTATCAGTATTTTCTTTATGAAAAAATTTTTATTTTAAAATAAGGGTGGCGATCAAAGCCCCTACGGTTTGAGTAACATTTTAATCAAAACCCCCTACAACTATGGTATCTTGTAAATCAATGGAAATTTAATGAAATAAAATGATATGAATATTAAAACACCATGAATTACATTAATATGGTAAAATAAATTCATTAGGTAGAAATCACACCATATCAAAGATATCATGTTACACAATATGAAATTTTCCTTAATAAATTAAATTTGAGACAATGAACCCCTTACCTTGAATAATTGATTAGATGATCACACACTAACCTAATATTTTACAAAAATAAATATCTTAATAACCTATTTTATAACCTTATAAATACCCATAAGATTTTATAAAATTCATTTATAATTATTATATATATTTATATTAGTTTGTTGTTATCTTTTTTGAATATCAAGTGGGTAATCTTAATTGTTTCTAACTAGTTTCATAATATCAGTGTTGTTCTTCATTATTCTCCTAAAGTTAATCATTAACTAATAATAAAAGGTACTATGATTTATTATTTTGGATATTTTATAAAGTTATAATTTCATTCTATAATATTTTTTGTTTTTATTCATAAAGATGAAATCGACGATGACTATGTTTCAGTGATTTTTTAGCAAAGAGATGTTGGTATCTTAATTATTGAGTATAATATTAATTTCACCATTAAATAACCAAAATTAAATAATTATTTAATTATTTATATCATAAATCATCATTAATTAAGTTATAATATTCATTCATGATATTATTTCACATCTTTTATCAAGTTGTTGGTTAGATTGACCCAAATATGAACATACCATAATTAATGAATGATTATGGTTATGAAAATGGTTTATTTTGGGAATAATATATTTATCAATGAATAATAATGATATTATTTAGATAATTTTATCTTTTTTAATCATATTATAAGATATTGTAATAAATAATATAGAATCTATATGAAAAACAGGATACGTTCATGGAGGAATTACTTCGTACAATGCACATTTAACGTTTTCATTTCTCAAAGAATGAGTGGGAAATAAGGTGTATTATAATTTTAAACTTCATAATAATAATTTTATTATATATTTAAAATTTATTCCTCAGTTACACTTTTATAATCAACAAATATAGGAAAAGGGTAAAAACATAATTTGTCACTTTATAGAGGCTGCAGTCCGCACAACACATGAATGTTGGTTTTATTTTTCTTAATAGAAAATTGGAGAAGTGGTTAATTGTTATTCACTTAGAAAAATATCATTACATATAAAATAAATAATGATATAATTATATAATAACTAGAAAAATAGATTTGGGAAGGTAATATAGAAAGGAAAATATGTTAGAATAAACAAGTATACAAGTTGACAACTTTAGCTTTACTTTGAGTGACTCCTTATAAATAGAGGCCATAAGAAAATATATTATAACTAGAGACTCAAGGATAAGGGATAGGTTTATAAATAAAGGATAATTGAAAGATTTTAACTTAGAAACTAAATTTTTTGAGTGTTCTTGAAGTGGTGGAGAGAGACCCCTTTTATAAGTGATGAGAATGATATTTTTGTAAATATTTCTAATTAATATGAAGAGAGAAGTTGTTTAACTTGTGAACTGGATCCAAAAATGGTAAATAATGGAATGAAGGGTGAGATAAGGTGTATAATATCTCAAGAAATCAATTATAAATATGTTTTTAACATGTTTCAATCCATTTACCCCTTGATTTATTAGTTTTTCTAGTTTAGATTTTACTGTAGTAACTAGTTTTCAACTAAGTAATTTAATTTAAAATCCTAAAAATAAAATGGATGGTACTACATAATTTAGAAATAATGATTCCAAAAATTAAATCCATTTTATCTGATGAAATTTATATGTATAAAGAAAAATTAAATTTTAACATTAGAACATGTAAAACATAAAAACATATTTTTAGAAAAAGTGTATTTTTAATATTATATTTTATATATGGGATACAATTATCAATTTATTTTATTTTCATGATATAAATTGGTTTATTTTATAAAAACAATGTTATATGGATTTCAAAGAAATCTAAAACCAAATTCTACCAAAATAATAATTTATTAAAAGAAAATACCAAGAATAGTTTTTTTGGAAAATTTTACTTAAGTTGTTAATGTAATGAACCAAAATTTTATTAATGAAATTTATATTTTGAATATATAATTGTGTTATATTTATTAATATAATATTATATAATGCACACAAACCACATGATAAAACCAAAATCATTTTATTATAACTTTAATATTACATTTAGAGAATAAAAATATACCTAATAATTGAAAGCATTACAATGGGGAGAAAAATTTAAAATTGTATAATAATAATAATAATAATAAAAGTTGGATTTGCTTGATCCCCTAAAATAATCATACTCATTAAAAAATATGGAAATTAAGTAGAATGTTAGTAATCCAATATCCATTTTTAAAATGATAATATAAATAACCTTGAGAATAAAATATAATTGAAGGAATAATAAACTAAATGTTAGTTATCTATAGGAAGTAGTGAACCTATATAATGGTTATAAATTTGATTATTAGAATAGTAATATAACTTTTGGAATAGTAACCTAATCGTTGGAATAATGATAATACCATTAGGAATAATAACATGAACATTATAATATTATCCTATCCTATGGAAGAGTATAATAATATTTAGGTAACTTATGAAAATATTTAATGTTTATATCATGATACACATCAATAAGTATTTTAAAAATGATAAATTAGGTGTTTTTTATTTTCATAAAACAAAATTGTTTTAAATGATATTTTATAATAAATATAATGATTTAAAATAATTTTTTTTATAAAATTTATTTATAAATTAATATTATGTTTCATAATAATGGTAATATAATTTTATGAGACCAGAAGTCATTTTTCTATGGGTTAGAAAATTGATCATAATATTAAAATTGACATTTTTCAATTAAATGGGGATTTTATTTAAAAATTAAAATTCTCATATCTAGAAAATTAATTCCATAAAATGGATTTAATTTTTTTAATCTACAAATTGAAAAATGGTTAGGTTGGATTTTTAATATTTTTCTAAAATATATGAATTTTTAATGAATAGTAAAATATGACAATATATGATAAAATGAATTATATGCTAAATATAAGACTTTTTGAGTCATGAATGATATAATTGAATATTAGTTCAAATTAAAATGAACTATTTACTTTATATAGTCACAATAATCAATACTATTTCTATTCTTGATCCAAAATAATAATCTAATGAATATAATATTCAAAAACACCCCTCCCCTATAAATACCACCCCTCACAACCTCTCATCCTCACAACTTTTAAGCCTTAGGGATTAAAATGATTATGCCCAATTCCATTAATAACCTGATCCCCCCCATACTAGTTCTATTTTTCTCATCCAAATACCTTTTCAAGGAACCTTAATGGGTATCCTAAGAAGAGATAACCAATGGAAGAGGTAAAATTATCGACTCATCTCCTCCAATTTTATTCTTCTTCTGTCACCCCATTATGATCCCCATCGATATAAACATAACAAAATAATTATCCTAAATATACTAATATTTTATTATTATGGTTGAATATAAATATTATACCATCCCTTATTTCATTGTTAAAATGAAAATGTTTTTTATAATATGGTTCATTCAATGCCTACATGAACAATGTATTATGTTTTAATCTACCATCTTCAAGGATGGTTATATAAACAATATTATGGTTAAATATGATTATAATAACTATATTATAACTTATTTTTTTAATTAATATATAAACATTATATTAAATGAAACGAAACTAGTTCGTGATGGTTGGTAAAACCGCCTAAGTGAACTAAATAAACAAAATTGATGTTTTTAATAAAAGAATCATCCCTATGTTAGAACACAAAATGATATTTGGGACCATTTAAATTTATTGAATTATATGAATAGAATTTCATTTCACTTATAGAGTTGTAGCCTCATTTGATAAGAAATTCAAAAATTATCCACAAGTGACCCGACCTTGGAACCATGAAAAGAATGCCCTTAGAAGAGTGGAATTAAGCTTTATATCTCATTGAAATTTTTATATAAGATAATAATTAAATTACAATAAATAAAATATAAATGGAAAATGTTCTAAATTAAGTAATTAATTAATTTAATTTGATTATATAGTATATTAAGTATAATTTCAGAATGATTCTAGAACTTAAGATAAGGGATCTCTCCAAACCAACAATTTTTTAGATTATAACCATTATCTCTATAACTCACCTTTTCTCTCTCTATTTTATATTATGGAATCATTCTAAATACTGTATATATATATATATATATTTTATATATATATCTATCTTATTTTCCCTTCCTTTGATGGGATGATACATGCCATAAGTTCTTTTCTAAAATGTAGTCCATTTCATTCCATGGGAAATTCTTATGATATGAGGAAAGATTATGCAACTCATTTCTTTATATGGATAATTTTTTTGTTTATGAATTAATATTGATTTCTTTTTTCGAAAAAATAAGCATGTTCATGTTATTATGGGTGTTCCAAAATAGTTCTCCAATGAAATGGGTATTGTTTTTGTCTGATGAGACGTTATATATGGGATTAGGGAGTGAACCTAATCCATGATGAGACACTGTCCAAATTGTGATTTTTTTCTTGGTGTTTCGGCATGAATTATGCTTATATAATTTTATATATTGATTAAAAATTCCGATATTTCCATGCTCTTATGATTCCATGTTTTTATGTCATGCTCCCATATGATTAACCATGATCTTTGTTTTTATAGTATCATGTTATGACTTTTTATTGATATTTTACACTTATTTATCGTGTTAATTCCCTTAATAGGCTTTATAGCTCATCCTTTTTTATGTAAATTTCCCCATTTTATCCTTTATAGTTTTAGGAGGTCAAAGGGATTTAGGATCTCATTATGGAGATTAAAATAAAGATGTTTTTTTAGTTTCATATTGTAATTTTATATACCAATTCTTCAAAATACACTAGGCCTTTCAATCCTTTTGTTTTATTTAATGGATATTTTTATAAAAAATCATGTAATAATATGTATAAAACGTTTGGGTCACTATTGTTAAACATTGGCTTTCTAAATTAATATTAGTGTTTCGAAATTTATAGTTTTACTCCTGAAATAATTTTTTTATCATGATTTTCCCAATGTTTTTATGTTATAATTACTTTTTGATATAAACACTACAATTTTAGTAAAAAATTTATTTTTAACTATTCATATAAAAAACAATTATATTATAAAAATCTCAAATATTAACCCCTAATCTAGTTATGAAATTATAATTTCAAAAAATAATTTCTTTTTGTAAAATTTAAATTAAGACATTTATATATTTAGTTATTTAAATTAAATTAAAAATATAAATAATAACTATTTTTATTGAAAAATAACTTCTTAAACATCAAGTTTCATTAATATTATTCCATATAAATTTTTAATATTTTAAACATTGATATATCATTCTATAAATATAAATATTACCTATAAACTTTTAATTGGGGTCGATTTTATTTATTAATGTAAAAAATACCTTTTTAAAATGGTTCTTCAAAAGACCTCATTTTTATAATACCAATGAAAAATAATAATATGTAACAATTTTAATTAATTATCATATTTTTTATTTACCAAATATTATATTCTTAATGTAATTTCATTATGTTGTGGTTCATTTTAGTCAGGTGTTTCATTAGTTTGGTGTTTCATGTGGCACAATCCATCATAGATAGTATTAATTTAAATGATCCAAAATCTTGGGTTATAACATTCTATCCCCTTAGATAAACTGTGTCCTAATTTTTTTAATCATTCACAACTAATTAAATAGTTAAGGGTCTCTATAATATAGACACAACTTTAGAGTTAATTTCTAATGAGGTCTTATCATCACTATCTTTGGTATGATTAGTGAACCCATATTTTCTCATTTAATTGGAATATAACTAACATTGTTTCTTTATCAAAACACTTAATCCCTGAGTTTATTGTTATTTGGTATCAAGATCCAAATAATTTACTCTAAAGTGTGTTTATAATCTTCCTGGTATTAATCGAATTTCATTGAATGAAATTAAATGTTATTTCTTTATTTTATTAAAATAATTTTTTATCAAAGCAGAGAGAGAAAATATATTACATTAAATTAATATAATGGAAATATAATAAGACTTTAGTAAGTAAATAACCCAAAAAACTTGAATAATATTCATATACCTTGGATAAAATCATGGTACCACTTGATGTTTTTATTTCAACAACTATTAGTTAGAGGAAACATACTTGACTTGAGACATCCAAAAACCTAGAGTGATGAAATAGTGTACCTAACACCTCTTAATTACCTCTATCTACTTAAATAATAGTAATTTCATTGTATTTTCCTTGTCCCCATGGTTTAATAGGTTTTCTATGTTGATTTTCATCTTAATCCCTTAGATTAGCAAACTTTTTTGCATAGTGTCAAAATTAATCATATCTAAAACATCAAATTTATAGTGGATCTTTAGGAAGAACCTTATTTTTACAAACAATGTTAAATGAAATATTCCTTTTTTCTGGACAACTTGTTTTTTATTCCCTACTTTACCACATAACAAATATCTTCTAGTTACTTTGATGCATTCCTCTCGGTGTCTCTTCCCACATATTTGACATGAAAGAGATTGAATCTTATTTCCATTATCAACTTCATCACCTAAACTTCCATGAGACTTTATCATTAACTTATTTTTTGTGTTTCGAGACTAAATTATGTTGACATTTTTAATCATAATTCCTGATAGCTAGTTTTGAATAGTCATGTGGTTTCTCACTTAAGCTGTTATCTTGTTAGTTTGGTCATTTTTTTCTATGGAATCCATTATTAACTTGGTTCCATAAGGATTTGGAATTTACTAAAGAAAGGTTTATTTGAGTGATGAATAATTAATGTAATAATAGAATTATTATAAATCATCTCATGAAAAATAAACCTCAAAATTTCTTACTCTTGAGAACTATCAAATTAGATTTTTTAACCTAAATCACTATTGGTTCAATTTAGGTTTTTGTATGTTGGGTTATCTCATACTTAGTATAATAAATCCTTTATAGTGAATTATAAATATAATTTGTTTAACCAAAGCATATCCCCCAGGAGTGTCAAACAAGGTTTTAAATTAGGCCTCTTTGTCATACACTAGGTGACAACTCAATTAATACCCAACTTTCCCATTTTAGGGTTATTACACCTAGGTACATCTATTACATAGATTATACCCAATTTTAATGTCCTAAAAGGTATTTCATTTATAAGAAAAACACACAATATCTACTTTACATAAAATTGCATCATGTTATCTTATACTTAGAGGTATCCCATAAACATATTCCGTAGGGATTTCAAAAAAGTTATCCTATCCCAATCACTAAAGTATTCAATACTACCTAAACTAGCATAAAATGTTATTTATACCTTATAAATAAAGATAAAACATAACTTATCAACACTTAAATTGTCCTAACCTAACACCATAATCTCCAAAGTTATCTAAACCTTGATTTGATACTGGATATGAAATCCTATAGATATAATGGTTTCAACTACAAACACTAAAACAAATATTTCACTAAAATACATTCCCAAGACCTTTGAGGTTTAGAGTTTTATATAATTAGGGAAGAACATTAACAAACAAAACTCATGTATTTTTCAACCAGAGGAGAAGTTTTCCAGTATATAAACAAATTATTAACCCATAAAATTCTTCAATATTTCTGAAAAAAAATATCCACATGAGATACTCTTCTGTAAACATAAAAGATATTAAATTTATTCATAACCTGGATAAATTGAAAAATAAGAAAGAAGAAATCTTATATTATTAGTAAGGGTAAACATAGGTGGAAACAATCAATGATCATTGGTTAGCTAATAATAAGGCATACAAGTATAATAAATTTGCATAGTAAAATCATATAAAATAAAGATTAGATCATAAAACATAAATCATGGCATAAGACATGGAATAACATAAAAAATAAATCAAGAATGTATGCAAACAAGATTCAATAAACATGCGTCATGAGTGCATAAAATATTCATGAGAGTAAGCATAATACCATGTAATAAACACATGCATAAGGAATCATCATATTATGAGAATATCCAAGAAGGGCCATGATTTAGTTTGTGAGTATATACAAGGAGGATCAAACTTTAATTTCTGAGCATATCCATGAAGTCTCAACAATTAGTTTGTGATAATATCCAAGAAGTTTCACCATTTAGTTTTTAATAATATAAAAGAAGTATCATGATATATTATATCATGAGACTAAAAACATTAACCAATGAATTGGTGGGAAATATAGGACCCCACCCATCACCATTTATATATATAAGTTCCACTAAAAATAAATTCATTCACCATCTTAAGAAGAATCCATGTAAATAAATTGGGTTTCATATCCCATTAAAAATGTATTCATATAAAGTATCATTCCTAAATACATAAATAATCATAATATGATAAAACCATATAAAATAAATGGGTATAAAATGACATCAATTAAATTTATAGGTAAATAACATCGAATTAAGATAAATCATATGGTATCTACACCAAATAGATAAACCGAATAAAATTAATTCAATAATGTTTCCAATAAATAGATGTATTTTATCTATGTGAACACCCATCAATCAATGGAATAAAAATTAGGGTATTATCAGATGGAATTCATTGGAAGAAAAGTATGGTTATATAACAAATATGATTATGCATGACAAAGAAAATTATGGATCATTTCGATGATAAAAAATTACATTTCATAATATATATAGAGAAAGAATGTGGATGGTATAATTTGAATAATATCCTTGATCAAGAATAATATGTATCAAAGGGAAAGTATTTAAATGAATAATACTTTTTAGAAGTTTTTTAAAAAACACTTTGGAAATAAGAAATATTCTTGATCTTTTGAAATAATTTTAAAAGATTCATTTTATAAATCTAAGAGAAAAATAATTTCTTCTAGAAACCATGAGAATATAGAGATAAATATTTATATAAAATGACAAAGTTAGTGGAATGATTTTTTCATGTGTAAATGTTAACAAGAGAAGATTTTCACATTGTGATGAAAATGAACCATACGTAAAATGTTAAAAGAAAATGATGAGGGTTTTTAAAAATAAGGTAAAGTAGTATAAAAGGAAATTACTAAATTATTTAAGCATAGATAAGGACACTTGAAAAATGATCCAATGAATATGAATATAGAAAAATGAGGTTCCCAATCAAGAAGAAGAGATGGAGTCAATTTCACTTACAAGAAACACTTCGAGTAAAATACAAGTCAAGGGGAAATAAAATTTGGAGGGCATATATAAAACCCATGAATATCTAAAGAAAATGATGAGGGTTTTTAGAAATAATAGAAATTACCTTGTTGAATTATCTTTATGAGATAATCATTATTTTAAAATAAATTTGTTAATCAAAACCCTTATGGTTTGAGTAACATTTTAATCAAATCCAATTTAAATTTTGGTATCTTTTGAATTGAAGGTCATTTAATGAAATTTAATAATATGGATCTTAAAACCCAATCAAATACATAAATATGTTAAAAAACATTCATTAATAAGAAATAATACCATATAAAAGATATCATGTCACATAATATGAACTAAGTCTCTAAAAATTAAATTTGAGACAATGAACCCCTTACCTTGAATTACGAATTAGTTGATCACAAAATGACATCCTATATAAAAAACATAACAATCTTAATCACATAATCCATAACCTTATTCATATCCATACAATTTTATAAACTTTATTTATAATTATTATCTATATGTATATTAGATTGTTATAATCTATTTTCAATATCATGAGTGAGTAATCTTAATTGTTTTGAACTAGTTTTTCAATAGTGGTATTGTTATTAATTATTATACCAAAGTTCATCATTCCCAGATCATAAAAAGTACTGGAATTGATTTTTCTTTATAGTTTATAAAGTTATAATTTCATTATATTAGATTTATGGTTTTGATCCTTAAAGATGAAATTAGTGACGAGCATGCTTCAGTGTTTTTTAATAAATAACCATTGGTATCTTAATCAATGAGTTTTATATTAATGTTACAATTCTAGAAACAAAGTAAAATAACTATTTAATTATTTATATAATATATAATCATTTATTAAATTCTCATAGTCATTCATGATATTATTTTATAGCACTGTTCATGTAGTTGGTTAGTCCGACCCAAAGATGAACATAACATATTTAATGAATAAGAATGGTTATAAAAATGGATTATTTTGGGAATAATACTATTATCACACAAAATAATGATATTATTTAAATAAATTTAATGCGTTGAATCATATTTGAAGTGATTTTCTTAAATAGTAAATATACTATATAAAAAATGAGATATGTTACCTCATGGAGATGGGCACTCACACAACACGTAGTTAGCATTTTAATTTCTCAAAGAATGAGTGGGAAAGATAAAAAATTATAATTTTCTTCTCTGTAATTACAATTTTATTATATATTTCAAATTTATTCTTCAATTATAATTTTATAATAATATAAGATAGGAATAGGAGAAAAAATAGAAGTCGCCGCTTCATGAAGGTGGTAGTCCGCACAACACATCAATGACGATTTGTTTTTATTAGTAGAAAAAGAGAAAGGTGGTTAGTAGTTATTAAATTAGCATAGTTAAATTAATTCTACGACAGATAATTATGTAATTATATAGGAATTAGAAAACTATATTTAGGAAGGTAAGATATAAAGTAAAAGAAGTTAAGAAAAATAGGTTATCACATTGAGAACTTTGACTTTCCCTTGGAAGAATCCTTGGAAATAAAGGCCTTGAGAAACTTTATTATGACCATAAGATCAAGTATAATGAATATAGTTATAAATTAATGATAATGGGAAAAGTTTCAGGTGGGAACTTATTTTTTGGAGTGGTGTCGAGTGGGTGGAAATAATCCCCTTTTATAAGTCATGAGAATGACATTTTTTAAAATATTTCAACTTAATATAAAGAGAGAAAATATTTACCATGTTAAGTGGATCCAAAAATAAGAAATAATGGCATTAAAGATGAGATAATTCCAATAATATCTCAACCAATCAATAAGAAACATGTTTTTAAAATCTTTTAATCCCATTACCACATTATATATCACTTTTACTTTTTTAGATTTTACTACGATAACTAGTTTTTATCTAAAAAAAATTATTTTTAATTCCTAAAAACAAAATGAATATTATTACACAATATGAACCTAATTATTCCAAAAATTAAATCAATTTCATTAGATATAATATCTATGTCTAAGAAAAAATTAATTTTAATACTATAACTTGTAATGAGTAAAAAACCATTTTTAGAAAAAGAGTATTTTTAGGCTTAAAATTTATATGTAAGATAAAATTATCAATGTATTTTATTTACATGATATAAATTGGTTTATTATAAATATAAATAAATTTTATGTAGCTTTAAAATCAAGGTTGACTGAAAATTCTTTATTTTTTCAAGATAGCCTCTTTATGGTTGAGTGGTGACCAAAAACACCAGGAGAGATTCAAAATTCAATGGATGAAAAATACAAAACATGAAATTAAAAAAACACATAATATGCCTCGATCCATGACTCATCGATGTTGGAAAAAGTCATGTCACCTCATACTATTGGGTTCACAACCATCATCATCACCGCCCTATCACCGTCGAAGCCAATTACTGGATCAAACAACAGGAAGAAGACCCCTCCAACCTTGTCATCACCTTTTCATCACTGTTATCATCATGACTATCTTCCTAGAGTAGGAGAGGTGCCCTCAACAACAAACTACAACATTATTTCTCAATAAGACATCAGATCATCTTCCGCGTGGCATCATTTCCATCACAAACGAAAATCTAGAGAGACTTCATCAGAACAACCTTCCACCATCACACCTAACAACCGAATAAAGGTTTCGTCTCTTGGAAAACCGGTGGCCACTCTAACAACACATCCCAATGCTCTTGATAACCACCACACCAGATCACCGACCTAGGGAGGATAGATGGGACATAAGGTCAGGGTAGAGTTTAAGTGTTTAGTCTTCCATATAGAGTCAATACCTTCGCTATAACAAGCTCAGTGAAACCACCATCGACCAGAACAAACACCTCAAAGACAAAAGGAGTAGGCCTAAATTAAGCTGGAAACCACCACCATAGAGTAGGAAATCAACAATAGAAACCAGTGTAATCTAACTCCGAAATTGGGGGGCATTATCGAGCCCTCATTTGAAACTAATTCTATGATATTAGAGAAGAACCACCACTGCCAATGTATAATAGGTGAGAAAACACCAGTGACACCCAAGGAAAATAATAAAAATAAGAACTAAGAAATGCAAGTCATTCTCTCTGGCACTACCACTGAGAAATAGTCTCAAGAACAAAAACCCCATCAAACAATGCAAAGATGTAGAAGATAGGACACTATATTCTCTCCACAAACACAAACCCAATCCACCAAGAACTCCATAGAACTAGACTAGAAGTGCAGTCCGATACGAAGGCTCTGGTAGAAAGAGAGGAGGTGGGGAGAAGAATATACCTACGACTCTGAGAAATAAGAATGGGAAGAAACCAGAAGAAGAAGATGAAATACTTAAATTAAAATATCAATGAACCATATCCATATGGTTAAATCATGAGGAACATAGCAAATAAGAGGAACCACAAAGAATAAAATCCAAAATACCAACACAAGAAGACAAAAACAAAGAAAAAAAATTAAAACTTACAGGAAATTGAGAGAATTGAAGACAGAACATGATGAGGAGGATCTGCTGCTATCAATAATGATGGGGAGAAATCCTGGGGAAGGTTTAAATAATGTTTATCCACTCTAAAAAAAACAAAATCTAATTTTAAAAAAATTATATTTACTTAAAATAAAAGACCAAAACCAATATTTATTGGAAAATATTAAGATTTTTATTAAACATAGGTTTTTTAAATTCATAATAGTATTTTGAAATGTATATCCGTACTAATTATGTAAATATTTGATCATAAATTTTATATAAGTTTTTAAGTTATACTTACTTCTTGATATAAACACTACAATTTTAATAAAATCTATATTGCAACTATTCACATAAAAAACAATTATTTCATAAAAATATAAAATATTTACCCTAAGATAATTTTGAAATTCTAAATTCATAAAAGAAGTTATTTTTCATCAAATTAAAATTATAAAAAAAAATATTTAGTTATTTAAGTTAAAATAAAAAATATATAGAAAAACATTTTTTATTGAAAAATAATTTTTTTAAACTTTATGTTTCATTAATATTTTTTCATATAAATTTAATAATAATTGAATATTAAAATATTAGTTTATAAATATATATATTACCTATAAAATTTTAACAATTATAAATTTAATTTATTATGGTAAATATGATACCTTTTCTTAAATATTTTTTTGTAAGGCATCCTTTTTAAAATATCAATGAAAAAATAATATGTAACTATTTTTATTAATTATTATCTTATTATTTACTAATGGTTATATTATTCATGTAATTATAATATATTACGGTTTATTTTAGTCATGTTGTGTTAGTTAGGTGTTGTGTGTGGCATAAACTGTAACACCCCAGGTAAATAAAGAATATGACATTTTCATATTTATCCATATTTGTGAATAAAATATTGATATGACTTTAAAGGGGACACTATGCTCGATGGAGTACCCAACACGCAACAACGAGTTTCTTGGGAATCTTACGTTGCACTCTAATAATAAAATAATATTATTTTAAATGGTAGTTAACATGTAGCCGTTGTATTGGCGGGAATGGATATAAATAACTAAAATATTATTATATATGTTTTTAACTGTTTTTACATTTATCCAATAAAAGATAAAGGCTTAAAATACGGAAAGAATTCAATTTTAGGCTTTTATACCCTAATTTTCACTAAAGGGTCACTTATCACCTTTTGATGGCGAACTGTCATTAAAAATAGTTTTGATCACTCTTATACATTCTTTTGGACCAAATAAAACTCTTCTTTAGAATCGGGACATCAAATTTTACTTTGTGTAAATTTTTGGTATTTTTCCGATAAAGTTCATTTTTTTAATGAATAATGTAAAATGTTGTTTTTTAATTCAAAACCTCTTTTTAATCTAATTTATTTATATGATTAGATTATCTTTTGAATTGGTTTTAAAGTGAAATTAGAATATATTTTTACCATTAAATCCAATAGTGGTCATTGGAATTAATTTCACTTTGAAATCAGACTTAAACCAGTGTCAATCTTTTGATACTTATTGTTTCATAAAAACACGCTATTTGCTCTGACAGCGGGAATTAATTATTAAATTAATTAATATGACTTATATGTTTTGAATTTTGTAAAATAGACTTAATTTTTGAATTCATAATATCAAATATAGCTTAGGGTGAATTTTTGGGATTTTTCTGAAAAACATCAATTTTTGATGAATAGTGACACCACTAAGTGGTACTTATAAAAACTGATTTTTCCGTTTAAATGAAATTTTTCCATCTTTGTGTTTTGAATTTCAAAAATCCGACATAAATGGTTTTCATTAAGAAGTAAAATGTGGTTCAATGAGATAAAAATAATTTTTTGGTGAATAGTAACTTATTAAGTTTTTAATCGCGATTAGAGGTAATTAGTGTAGTTTAAGGTAAAAATAATGTTTTAATAATATGAAATGAACTTGAAACATGTCCTAACCTCATTGGATGTGTAATGGCCGACCAAGAAAATCCATGGGTCAACTTGGGGACCCCATGGAGCCACTTTGGTTGGGAAATGACATAAATAACTTTTTATTTAATGTAAAAGTAAAAATGACACAAACATGATATGTTTTACTAAAACAATTGTTAAGTGGGGTTATACAAGTCAGATTTTTTATTATAAATAGTAATTGGAAAGATAAAAAGATTTACTAAATCATAGTAATTTTTTTATAATTTTTAGACATTAAATAAATTAAATTATTTATGACATCATAATGATGCAGTGATGACATTATTATCTGACGATTTAAATAAAATGAGAAGATAATGTAAACTCTATAACTTACACATGTCCAAAACTTATTGGATTGGTGGATTTCGAACCCTTTTCACCTTATACACGAATTATATCAATGTGATACCTTTTAAAACCGAAACACATTTTCAAATAAAGTAATATTTCTAACTTTCCAAAAGTACCCCTCCTCTCCTCTTATAAAAGGCCCCCACCTCTACCTCATTTCACACACTCCTCAAGGCTTTGGCTCAGCCAAACCCTGCCCATTTACTCTCTCCACATCCCTATACTCATCCTAGAGGATTCCCTTTGGGAATAATCCTTTCAAAGGAAGCCTTTAGGCTCAAATCAAAAGGAGTTACACTTTTAAAGGTAATTCATTCCCTCATGTTCATTTGTTTTATTTTGCTTCTCCAACCCCCTAAACTCTTTTTATTTACTTATTTTGTAACCACACCAGTATTTTTAATATACTAGGATGTTGTTATAAGATTTATTTGAGCTACACGCTCACACAACTACATCAAATGGTAAAAGAACATACGATTTCCGTGGATGGCGAAATTCTGCCTCCCGAAACGATGATTGTTCAATACTCATTTAACACCTTCAAAGGTGGACATTATGGTGTCACTATTTTTATATGATATATAATATGTTTATGTTTTCCTTAATCTTCTGTTTTTTTTCATTTTGGGCATACCTTTATGGTTTCCATTATGGGTAAACACGATATCTTCATTTAAGGAAGTGCGGACTACCGCCCCCTCAAAGTGATTTGATTCGTTAAATACCATTTGTGGGACGTATAAAGGATGGAACTATGATATTATATATGATATTATACTGGAATTATAATATACCTTTATATAATTATTATTCCATTCTATAAAATATGAAATAGAAATGAAAGTAGTGTTCATGCGTACGTACGGCTTACCGTCTCCATGAACGGTGCATTTCATTTATTACCTCTAAATGATTATGTAATGTTATAAATGAATGAATGTACTGGATATATATTACATATATGATATCTACATCATGAATACAATTAGGGATATAATAAACATTTGGCCACACGAAAAACATGTAATTTTAAGAAGTCCACTTTCGACTTAAGAACCAAATATCGGCAAAACAAATATTATTAACTTAAATGATTACATAATGTTTATGACATGGTAATAAGTGATATAAAAGGAATAATGAACTTGAAAAAGGTTCTTGAGGAATTATAAATTAACTCAAGTTTATTATTCAGGAGATTAAAGAACGATAGAGTCAAGTCGGACCTGAGGTAAGGGATCATACACCTCTCTTTCTTTTTAAGTACACTCTTTTATGTCATTCCTTTTAAGCCCATATTTCTTATGATTGGGATGTTCTTTTATATTAATCCTACTGTACTTATTATTTTCATATGATGAGAGACCCTATTTCCTCTCATAAATCCATTTTGGAAGTTTTATGTGGCGCCGTTAGGCTGCCGAGTTTTCGTAAGAGATTTTTCATCTCACTTTTATTCCGGTGAGATTTACGCTACATTTCCACAATTTCCTTTGAGTGGTTTATGTACTGCCCATTATTAAACTCCTTTTGTAATATAATTCCATTTATGGGTATTTACATATTCATTGTATGACACTTCTTCAATGGGCTGTACTTTTCGAAAGTTACCCAAGTCGGTAAGGGAACCTTTCACCCTCCGCTTTTTTAAAAGACTTATTTTGTTGGGTCTTTTAATTTACATATTGTTATGTTGGGATATGTTCTAATATATCCTTATTGATGTAAATTTTATGTCCAAGTGATGAGATACACTTTTTATCTCTCATCAAATCATTTTTATGTGATGTCGTTAGGCTGTCAAGGGAACTTTTTAACCCAATTCCGATTTCTTTGGGTTCAACATGTAGTCATTTAATATGTCATCCATTGAATATGTGTGAATGACCTTTTATTGTTTTACACTTAATATCCACTTATATTGGGTGTATTTATATTTTTCACACATATTTTTGAGATTGATTTGTCCTTAATTTAAGGATACCTTCTTTATAAGGGATTTCCTCACATTTGACATTTCTATTGAGGGTTCATTGTTGTTATGCACCAATTCACTCTTATATGGTGTATATACTGTCCTTTGGAGTATTATATCATGAATCCATTTATTCTCATGATATTATAAAGTTCTGACTAAATTTTATTCCTCAATTATTGTATTCAAGTGTCTCTAATTTTGGTAAAACCCCTTTAACCAAAATACCGTTTTAAATGTTTTAATTATTTGTTCTTATTAATATCCATGTTTTCAAAATGGTTTTAAGGATTTATTTATATGGATATTAATGGTTTAAAATTTTAAGCTTCAAGGTGGTATGGGACACTTTGATTAAAAAATCTCTTTATTAAATGTTTTAAATGGTTTTGGAAGTGGTTTCTTTTTGAATGGATTCATTATTTCAATATACTAAAATGTTATATTATGATTGAAATGTGGAAATGTTATGTTTCCTTTATGAATGTTTTATGTGATACATTTATGTTATGGTTCTTGGGCATTGTTATGAAAACGGGTGGTTCCGTGATAAACTAAGGGCGGGTGAGCCCGATATAGCTCTCCAATGCATTGGGTAACACGAAGGAGTGAAACGTTAAGGTTTATCCGAAGAGATTTAGGGAATATACTGTGATGGGTATTCCAAACGTAACCAAGAGGGTTACTCCCTACGTAAGAATGTTATGAATGCCTCAAGTTACCTTTATGTCTTATGTTTTATATGATTTATTCATGATTTGATATGCCTATGTTTTATGGGTAAAGTGTGATTTCATTCTAATGTATATATGAACTCATGTTTCCTTTCCATATTTTTATAACTCTTACTGAGCTTTTTATGCTCATCCCAAGTTTTTGAAATGTTTTTCATAGGTCAAGGGAAAGGTACATGATGTGATGACAGTGTCAAGGATGTGTCAAGAAAGAATCCGTGTTATATTTTAAATATGTTTCCGTTGATGGGAAGAATGAATACTGTATTTTATGTAACCACTTTGTTTAAATGTGGAATGTAATGCAAGTTTCATGATCTAATTCTCTAAAACTCTAAACCCGAAAAGATCCTCAATGTGTAATCTTGTAATAACTCAATATTAAGTAAGGTTTAAGGCTAGGGACTTATAGTTGGTATCAAAGGTCGGTTTAGATAACTTTAGAGGTTAGGGTATTCTTTAAGCATAAGTGACATTACCATAATGGTTAGGATTTCAGAAAGAGTCACAGTTTTAGATAAATTGAATGAGTAAGTATATCTTAGTGTTTATCTTACTCACTAGTACATGATGATTTTTTTGATATACTCACACTGACCTTTTTGGTTTTAGTAAATGGCTGGATCTAGCAGGCACCAAAGTAACAGTGGATGTGAAGGAAACTGTGACAGTTTTTTGAGCAAGCAACTGAATGATATGGGAGCTGCAATGAGAACTCTTTTGATTATCCTCAACCAACTATCTGGAGTCATGATTGACCACCTAAACCTTGGAGATTTCTCTAAGTCATCATATATGCAAGAAACAAATCCCTATGGAAGTACAGGTAATAATCATAAAGGTAAGTGTGTTAAAAAACCTATGTGTCAAAGATGTGGAAAGAAACACCTAGGAAAATGTTTCAAAGGGACAGAAATATGCTATAGATGTGGAAATGAAGGTCATAAAGAAAGAACCTGCCATGGGAAAAGGAAGCATCCAGTTGACTCGAGGAAAGGGAAAGAAGTTCTTTCTGAGGAATCAATTGAATGTTTTAAATGTGGTGTGCATGGTCATTATGAAAACACATGTCCTATGAAGAAGTTTCGTGAATGGGGTCACCAAGAGCGTACCAATATTTGTTTACCAATACCTAATTCCATTCCGATTGAGGATGAAGAAACTGACAATGACCAATCAAAGGTATGTACTATTTCATAACTATTGTTTTCCTATTTTGGAATCTTAGGATATGATTCATGATTTTGTTTGTAAGAAAGAGGTATTTCGGAATAAGTTGGAAAGGAATGGATAATGGATCATGAAGAATGTTGAATGAGTAAGATGTCAACATATAAGGGCTTCAAGAGTTATGGTGAAATTCTTAAGAGTATTAAGTCTCTTTTGATGATGGGGTTACATTAGAAGACTTTTTATATTTTGTGTAACCCTGATGTTTAATATAGGCAAATTTTATTCAATTAATAGTTATCTTTTCTTTTTTGGAAATTGTTATAAAGAACCATTTGGGTTTATATGATCATTACATTTGAGGTAATTATGGGTTACTATATTTTATGATTGAAGTGAAAGGCATGAGATAAAATTGAGGTTAAATTATGTTATGGTTATTTTTGATGATTTTATCCCTTTTTGGGGAATGATTTGAGAATTATATAGTTTTGGAAAAAGGACAACACATAGACCGTGTGACTACCCGTCGCGTCGGACAAAGCTGCGGGAATCGAACCCACAATCAAAGTGCAAATGGTATTTATCGCCTACCACTAGACTACGTGAAGTCCCTAGTTAGTTTGACTGATTCTTTTTTTAAGAGTAAGTTGATTTTGGGTTATTTATGAAAATGATTAACCTATCATAGAGGGTATGTGATTAGGTTAATTACTTTTCAATACGAGACTTTAGGAGCAACTGATGTTGTTTGGAGATAAATGTTACGATTTAACTTGGAAGACAATGTGACTAAATCCTTCAAATATTTGTGTTTCAATCTTATATTGGTTTACTTTGAAGAATTTTATGGAAAAATTGTTTATTGGATGGTCCTCGTTGAACTTTGGGTTTTGTTGGACAAAATTTGGAGATTAAGCATGGATTTTCTTTTTAATGGGTTATCCTTTTCTGGATTATCTGACCTTGTACTAACCTTTTTGGTTTTGGTTTTGGTTAAAGCCTAAAGACATGGGATGTATATAGTTCTCTTTTGTGGATTAGGAGATTCTATAGAAGTTGATTATAGTACTCTTAATGCGAACAAGTCTCCCTAAATACTCGTCTTTTGGAAAAATTATGAGTTTGATTAAGGAATCTAGTAAAAGTTGAAAGTAAACATGATAAGTGATTATGTTTCCTTATGAATAAATTCCTCAATAAAAAGTAACTTAAAACAAAAATGTTGTCTATTATCTTTTCCTACTGGGGAATCGAATACCGTTTAACCCATCACAAGTTTGTGATTTTCTCATTGTTAACTTTCTCCTAGACATGTTTACTATCACTCTCCCTCAAGAACATGACCCTTTGCTTTTTCTTCCATGTCCATGTTTTTCTACATGGAATCCTAGTATGGGTTAACTCGGGTGACCTCTGTACTTATCTTCCTTTATTTTAAAGTGATTGTTTCACCGACTCTGGTTCTGATGTGGGACGTTCAAGGATGTTTCCAAGCTCAATTTTAAAAATTGCGAGGACGCAATTCCCAAAAGGGGGGAAGGATGTAACACCCCAGGTAAATAAAGAATATGAAATTTTCATATTTATCCATATTTGTGAATAAAATATTGATATGACTTTAAAGGGAACGCTATGCTCGATGGCGTACCCAACACGCAACAACGAGTTTCTTGGGAATCTTACGTTGCACTCTAATAATAAAATAATATTATTTTAAATGGTAGTTAACATGTAGCCATTGTATTGGCGGGAATGGATATAAATAACTAAAATATGATTATATATGTTTTTAAATGTTTTTACATTTATCCAATAAAAGATAAAGGCTTAAAATACAGAAAGAATTCAATTTTAGGCTTTTATACCCTAATTTTCACTAAAGGTTCACTTATCGCCTTTTGATGGTGAAATGTCATTAAAAATAGTTTTGATCACTCTTATACATTCTTTTGTACCAAATAAAACTCTTCTTTATAATCGGGACATCAAATTTTACTTTGTGTAAATTTTTGGTATTTTTCCGATAAAGTTCATTTTTTTAATGAATAGTGTAAAATGTTGTTTTTTAATTTAAAACCTCTTTTTAATCTAATTTATTTATATGATTAGATTATATTTTGAATTAGTTTTAAAGTAAAATTATAATATATTTTTACCATTAAATCCAATAGTGGTCGTTGGAATTAATTTCACTTTGAAATCAGACTTAAACCAGTGTCAATCTTTTGATACTTATTGTTTCATAAAAACACGCTATTTGCTATGACAACGGGAATTAATTATTAAATTAATTAATGTGACTTATATGTTTTGAATTTTGTAAAATAGACTTCATTTTTGAATTCGGAATATCAAATATAGCTTAGGGTGAATTTTTGGGATTTTTATGAAAAACATCAATTTTTGATGAATAGTGACACCACTAAGTGGTACTTACAAAAACTGATTTTTCCATTTAAATGAAATTTTTCCATATTTGTGTTTTGAATTTCAAAAATCCGACATACATGGTTTTAATTAAGAAGTAAAATGTGGTTCAATGGGATAAAAATAATTTTTTGGTGAATAGTAACTTATTAAGTTTTTAATCGCGATTAGAGGTAATTAGTGTAGTTTAAGGTAAAAATAATGTTTTAATAATATGAAATGAACTTGACACATGTCCTAACCTCATTGGATGTGTAATGTCCGACCAAGAAAAGCCATTGGTCAACTTGGGGACCCCATGGAGCCACTTTGGTTGGGAAATGACATAAATAACTTTTTATTTAATGTAAAAGTAAAAATGACACAAACATGATATGTTTTACTAAAACTATTTTTAAGTGGGGTTATACAAGTCATATATTTTATTATAAATAGGAATTAGAAAGCTAAAAAGATTTCCTACATTATAGTAATTTTTTATAATTTTTAGACATTAAATAAATTAAATTATTTATGACATCATAATGATGCAGCGATGACATCATTATCTGACGATTTAAATAAAATGAGAAGATAATGTAAAATCTATGCCCTACACATCTCCAAAACTTATTGGATGGGTGGATTTCGAACCCTTATCACCTTATCCACGAATTATATCAATGTGGGACCTTTTAAAACCGAAACACATTTTCAAATAAAGTAATATTTCTTACTTTCCAAAAGTGCCCCTCCTCTCCTCTTATAAAAGGCCCCCACCTCTACCTCACTTCACACACTCCTCAAGCCTTTGGCTCGGCCAAAACCTGCCCATTTACTCTCTCCACATCCCACTCCTCATCCTAGAGGATTATTGTTGGGCAGAATACTTTCAAAGGAAGCCTTTAGGCTCAAATCAAAAGGAGTTACACTTTTAAAGGTAATTCATTCCCTCATGTTCATTTGTTTTATTTTGCTTCTCCAACCCCTTAAACTCTTTTTATTTACTTCTTTTGTAACAACACCAGTATCTTAAATATACTAGGATGTTGTTATAAGATTTATTTGAGCTACACTCTCACACAACTACATCAAATGGTTAAAGAACATACGGTTTCCGTGGATGGCAAAATTCTGCCTCCCGAAACGATGATTGTTCAATACTCATTTAACACCTTCAAAGGTGGAAATTATGGTGTCACTATTTTTATATGGTATATAATATGTTTATTTTTTCCTTAAGCTTATGTTTTTTTTTTCATTTTGGGTATACCTTTATGGTTTCCATTATGGGTAAACGCGATATCTTCATTTAAGGAAGTGCGGACTACCGCCCCCTCAAAGTGATTTGATTCGTTAAATACCATATGTGGGACGTATAAAGGATGGAACTATGATATTATATATGATATTATACTAGAATTATAATATACCTTTATATAATTATTATTCCATTCTATAAAATATGAAAGAGAAATGAAAGTAGCGTTCATGCGTACGTACGGCTTACCCTCTCCATGAACGGTGCATTTCATTTCATACCTCTAAATGATTATGTAATGTTATAAATGCATGAATGTACTGGATATATATGAAATATATAATATATAAATCATGAATACAATTCTGGATATAATAAACATTTGGCCACACGAACAACATGTAATTTTAAGAAGTCCACTTTCGACTTAAGAACCAAATATCGGCAAAAAAAATATTATTAACTTAAATGATTACATAATGTTTATGACATGGTAATAAGTGATATAAAAGGAATAATGAACTCTAAAATGGTTCTTGAGGAAGTAGAAATTAACTCAAGTTTATTATTCAGGAGATTAAAGAACGATAGAGTCAAGTCAGACCCAAGGTAAGGGATCATACACCTCTCTTTCTTTTTAAGTACACTCTTTTATGTCATTCCTTTTAAGCTCATATTTCTTATGATTGGGATGTTCTTTTATATTACTCCTACTGTACTTATTATTTTCATATGATGAGATACCCTATTTCCTCTCATAAATCCATTTTGGAAGTTTTATGTGGCACCGTTAGGCTGCCGAGTTTTCGTAAGAGATTTTTCATCTCACTTTTATTCCCGTGAGATTTATGCTACATTGCCACAATTTCCTTTGAGTGGTTTATGTACTGCCCATTATTACACTCCTTTTGTAATATAATTCCATTTATGGGTATTTACATATTAATTGTATGACACTTCTTCAATGGGGTGTACTTTTCGAAAGTTACCCAAGTCGGTAAGGGAACCTTTCACCCTCCTCTTTTTTAAAAGACTTCTTTTGTTGGGTCTTTTAATTTACATATTGTTATGTTGGGATATGTTCTAATATATCATTATTGATGTAAATTTTATGTTCAAGTGATGAGATACACTTTTTATCTCTCATCAACTCATTTTGATGTGATGTCGTTAGGCTGTAAAGGGAACTTTTTAACCCAATTTCGATTTCTTTGGGTTCAACATGTAGTCATTGAATATGTCATCCATTGAATATGTGTGAATGACCTTTTATTGTTTTACACTTAATATCCACTTATATTGGGTGTATTTATATTTTTCACACATATTTTTGAGATTGATTTGTCCTTAATTTAAGGATACCTTCTTCATAAGGGATTTCATCACATTTGACATTTCTATTGAGGGTTCATTGTTGTTATGAACCTATTCACTCTTATATGGTGTATATACTGTCCTTTAGAGTATTATATCATGAATCCATTTATTCTCATGATATTATAAAGTTCTGACTAAATGTTATTCCTCAATTATTGTATTCAAGTGTCTCTAATTTTGGTAAAACCCCTTTAACCAAAATATCGTTTTAAATGTTTTAATTATTTGTTCTTATTAATATCCATGTTTTCAAAATGGTTTTAAGGATTTATTTATATGGATATTAATGGTTTAAAATTTTAAGCTTCAAGGTGGTATGGGACAATTTGATTAAAAAATCTCTTTATTAAATGTTTTAAATGGTTTTGGAAGTGGTTTCTTTTTGAATGGATTCATTATTTCAATATACTAAAATGTTATATTGTGATTGAAATGTGGAAATGTTATGTTTCCTTTATGAATGTTTTATGTGATACATTTATGTTATGGTTCTTGGGAATTTTTATGAAAACAGGTGGTTCCCTGATAAACTAAGGGTGGGTGAGCCCGATATAGCTCTCCAATGCATTGGGTAACGCGAAGGAGTGAAACGTTAAGGTTTCTCCGAAGAGATTTAGGGAATATACTGTGATGGGTATTCCAAACATAACCAAGAGGGTTACTCCCTACGTAAGAATGTTATGAATGCCTCAAGATACCTTTATGTCTTATGTTTTCTATGATTTATTCATGATTTGATATGCCTATGTTTTATGGGTAAAGTGTGATTTCATTCTAATGTATATATGAACTCATGTTTCCTTTCCATATTTTTATAACTCTTACTGAGCATTTTATGCTCATCCCAAGTTTTTGAAATGTTTTTCACAGGTCAAGGGAAAGGTACATGATGTGATGACAGTGTCAAGGATGTGTCAAGAAAGAATCCGTGTTATATTTTAAATATGTTTCTGTTGACGGGAAGAATGAATACTGTCTTTTATGTAACCACTTTGTTTAAATGTGGAATGTAATGCAAGTTTCATGATCTAATTCACTAAAACTCTAAACCCGAAAAGATCCTCAATGTGTAATCTTGTAATAACTGAAGATTAAGTAAGGTTTAAGGCTGGGGCCTTATATAAACTATCAAAGATAGTATTAATTTAAAAGATCTAAAATTCCGAGTCATTACATCTTGTTTTCCATATCTCACCATATTCACAATCATCAGTTTTAAAAAAAACACCTCTTTTAAGAGAATTAAATTTATCCCATATAAATCAACCCCCGTGATTAGAAAAATGATGATATCTACTTTTTTTACCACCCTAAAGATTCATTATAAAAAAAATTATTTTAAAAACATTACATTACTGTGCACTTATTTCAAGAAATTCTAATTTAGAAAGGTGTATTCATATTTTTTACTCAAAATACCTTTGTCATGAAATCTTATAAAATGTACTACTTCGATCAATATTAAAAAACATTAAATTTTTTAATTTTTTAAATTATACTTCTTCTTCCTCATGTTGAAACAATTCATGAACTCATCCTAGTCTTTAGCCTTCTCCAATGATACAAAAGAATTCGAATATAACTGAAAATATCAAATATTTATCCCTTGTAGACTTAAATAAAGGAAATTGATAATTAGATTAAATTGTTTATTTGATCTTTATAATAACATAAAATCGTTACATTAACATTAAAAATATAACATATGTAGCATATTCTTAAATAGGTTAAACTTCAAGAAACACGAAATTTTCTAAGATATTACATCTTAGATCTTCAAATAGATGTAAAAAATAATAATCATTTTCTCAATCTCACATGAATAATATTGAATAAAAAATTATATGTGATGTTTTCCACATTGATAATCGGTTCTTACATCATCAAATTTATTTTCTTTATAATATTTAAATTTTGGAATATTTGATTGTGTGTAGATGAAATTTTCATACATGGTTTTTGGAAACAGAAACCCTTACACAGATTTAGATCCATTATAAAATAAATTATATTGACCAAAAATAGATATACAGGTTTATATGTGATCAATATTCCCATATACAACATAAATGGGGTAGATTGAGGTGTTCACATATGAGGGAATTTTTCTTACATATAGAATCAGATATTACAAAAAAAATTACAATGTGCGAAAATTTATTATATATAATTCACTGACATGGATGCATTATAATACATGAGTATTCATGGAGCTTATTGTTTTCTTATGCATAAAAACTCATATGTGATACCAACAAACTGGACCCTTCAAACCAATGATTTCAACACCTCTTCAGCTATTTGAAAAAAACACTAAAAAACATTCCTTATGCGATAAAATTACACATCAACAGACTAAAATTACTCTCTATAGGGATTTTCATCAAATGGAAACCATTAACAACTCTAAGGGAACTTCACTTTCCTATTTGTTCCATGTTATATTGAGTAGGTATTTAGATGATTTATAAATGGGATCATTAATTACACAAGGAAAACATCTACATTGTATTAATTATATGTGGATGATATTCCCTAAGGATCATAATGATATGGATACATGACACCCTTACCATTTTCCTTTCATTATTCTGAGATGATATCAGGATTCCCTATTGGATAAAATTATTATAGTCATGAGAAGTATAAAACCCCATGATGTAAATAAATATATGTTCCTCAAAAATAAATAAATGTGTTTGAAATTGTATGATGAATTCAAAAATAATTTTTTTTAAATAATTAAATACATCATGAAAATGATAAAATAAATGATTTTATAAAATAAAAAAGGGTCAAATTCACCTAAGAAAAATACAATAAATACTATAGAATCTATTTTGATGAATTATATATTATTGTAATATTTAATAATTTTCAAGAATGATATGAATAATATATATATATATATATATATATATTTGAATATTGTAGTTGTGGGATTGCCTGAGTTGTAAATTCTCTATGTAATCCTACATCAAACTCGGGTTCAAATTCAGGTAGATGCAAATTTTCGCTGGTAGGAAGTGATGCAGGCATGATATTGGCAGGTGATGACACATGAATTATTCATGCAGATTGACATATGCATGATGTTGCCGTGATGCTTCATAGGGACTTTAGGCCAATTTGTGGGACTTTGGGCTATGAAATAGGCTTCATTCCCATCATGCCTTCGGGTAAGGTGCTGAATAAATAAGGCTTGATGGGTGAGCTATCCCTTGGGGGGCTATGGACTGTCTTTTCGGCCTATGTGTGTGGTGTGAGTGCGTGTTTACTGTAATTTTACCCCCAAGAACCTAATATATATATATATATGTAAAAATTATTAAAATAAATTAGGCATATCCATGAAATAATAGAGAAATTTCAAGGAATACTAATATAACAATTCTTTGTTAAAAAAGTATTTTTTTTTGATTTTATCTAAAAGATAACTTTACTTTATTTATAGTATTAATTTTTTTAAAATTATTATTTATACATGGAAATAGAAGTATAACCAATCATAAATTCATTATCAATTGGTTATAAGTGATGATAAAATCATTTGAAGGTAAAATGAGATATTTTTTAAAAAAATGTTTGTATTGTGAAAAATTTATTTATATAGTAATAAGTTAAAATAATAACCATTGATTAATTAATCTAATGAAATTTTTAAATAATATATTCTAATAAAAAACAAATATCCATCTAATGGTTATTATAAGTCATGGAAAAAGAATAATTTTATTTTATGTTTCTAAAATAAATTATCTCTAAAAAAATTTCAAGTGTTTTGTTCCCGAATATTATAATTAATTTCTACCTCATTTAGAAATTTATTCTGATAAAATGGATTCCATATTTGGAATTTTAATTTCAAAATTTAGGCATATGATCAATTTTATTTTTTTCATAAAGAATAGTTACCATGGTAAAAGTTAAGTCCTCATGATAATGTTTAACATCGTTAAAAGAAAGTAAACAAATGGATAAAGCTTAAAATTAAAAAAAATATTTATTTGATTTTTGAGTGTATATAAACTTACCCTTATAATATATTTAAAATTAAGCTAAATTGGAGCCACTATCCTTACGAATTACATTTATTACATTTAAAAGTTAATATTTATGAGGGTTCTACTCCTCTCACTTATAAAAGTGAACATCATATTCTCAGTTATTTACACACATTGAGAACCTTATATAGAAAACTATGTACCCAAATAACTTCCCAAATATCTTAACCATTTCCTAGAGGTTATAGTCTCACTAAAAGGCCAACTTGAAGAGTCTTATGGAGAGAACCAACGGAGGATACCCAAGGAAGAGGTATTCGTCTTAACCCAATTCATGTAAGTTTCGTTCTTCTTCCACCACCTATAAGTCTTATATAACCACCTAAAAATAATGTAATAATTATAATCAGTATAATTAAATATTATTATATAGATGGATAAATTATTACATATCTTTGTTCCATATAATGGGAAAAAGAAAACATTGTTCATGGGTACGTGCAGACCACCGCATCCATGAAGCGATTTATTTCATCTTTCATCATTACCAATATTGGTTGGATATATTTATATATTTTAGTAATATACATTTTATTTATGAAATAATTATAAATTTATAAATATAAACCATCATATAATTTTCTTAATTCACATCCATAGGAAAATGGTAACGTTACTCGTGTGTACGTGCATACTACATCCTCAATGAATGATGTATCCCATTTTTTATCACTGTATTACATGGATGATTATAAAAGTGTATATAATAAATATATATTATTTTTATGAAATTAATACAATTATAGAACCATGAACAATGTTTAAGGACCATAACCATCAAATTAAAACATATCTGGAAAACGATACAGTTAACACCCAAATATAAATTTTAATAAAAAAATTATGAATAAAAGGGTAATAAGAAATTATAAGTTAATGGTATTTAGTAATATAAATGTAAATAGGTCTATAATAAAGATTTATAAAACTAAAAAATTTATTATACATGAGGTTATAGTGTGTTCTACCAAGTGAAAGTCTGAAGTAAGGGTTTGGATTGCAATCTCACCTTTAATCAAGATTGTTCATGTTTAAATATCCATTGGGGGAGTAATATGATAAATATATCTTAAAACACAAAATTTTTATTCTCCATTTTTTATTATTTGGGTTTAAATTTCTTCATTTTATTTCATTCCCTATTTGATAAAAAATCAACTGAAAAGAAATCTTATAAGAGAGGCCGAACTTATCTCTTCGTTTAGATCGAGAATCATTTTCTTCATTGTCCGTGTTTTTTATATTTCTAAATAATGTTATTATATAAAATAAAATGGTTGTTTTAGGTCATTTAAAAATATATTTAACTTTTTAGAAAGGTTTAAAAATTAATATTTTTTACATTTTTTATACAGGTCAATTTTATCTTTCTTTATAATGGTATGAAAGGCATATTTTTTAACATTTATCAATTCACCAGATTTTTACACTATCATGACTATGTTTCGTTATGAAGCTTAAATTCTACGTTTCCAAGGTTTTTAAATGAAAATTATATTCCCATTATTATGTGTTTTTTTATTTTTTTAAAAAGCTACCAAAAGAAAAAGATATTTCCTTTTGTTTTCAAATAACATTTATAATGATTTTATAAAAGTTTTTTTCCTCTTTGTCAACACACTTTAATAATAATAATTATTAAATAAGGATATGATCTAATTATACCATACATATTATTTATTTTAATGGATTATGATGACCTTTTAAGTAAATATTTATGAAATTTGTTTATTTTCCATGGTTTAATTAAACTTTGATGGGATAATTAATGTTTTTAAGTTCAAGCAGAATATATATGATTTGTTCATATTTAAGTTATAGGTGAGTCTTTTATATCCCCAAACACATTGGGTAACATTTTTTATCTCATGATCTCAAAATTTCACAAGAGTGATTAGCCCAGGCCCAATAGGGTACACGGTCGGTTAACCCAAGCCCAATAAGGCATGTCGTTAGTTAGCCCAATCCTACTATATGATGATTATCTTGGTGGGGACCCTTGAAACATGATTTCTATTTTTTAATACAAATTTCGAATAGCTATGTTATGTTATCATGGTTCAATATCATTTTCTTATGAATCAGGTTTATGCCAAAAAAATTACTTTATGATTTGATGTTTCATGATTCATGTAATATTGGGGTTGAATATCCCATGTCATGTCATTTCACTATGATTATGTTATTATACCTACATGATCATATTATACTAACTTATGATCTTTGATTGATATATCCTATGTTTACCCTTATTGGGAATCTGTCCTCATTGTTTTCTTATGTTTCCATTCCTTAGGTTATGAATAATGACGTTAATTATGTTATGTCTAGAAAGGGTGTATTATGTGAAGTTTAATTATAAAATATTTTGAGTATTGTTCTTAAATTGGTTGACTATGTATGAAATCTCAAAAAACCTAATCCTTTTGAGTTCTCAAGAGTGTTTTTTAGGGAATATATTAAGTTTTCATCTAAAAGTATACAATATGTATGTATGTTATGCTCAAGATTCCTCAGTTGGTATTCGATAATGGTTTAGTTATTTTTAGGTAATAAGTTATAAAAATAGTAGAGTAAAAACTAAAACAAACTATTGTGAAAGTGATACAGGATGAACCAAGAATGTGATGGGTTGAATTTTTTTCTTCATAGTTTAAGAAATCTTAAGAATGATTTTCATTATCATATTGTTAATTTCTATGATTAATATTTATTGACACTCACACTAACAATTTTGGTTTTAGTCAATGGATAGAACTAGAATAAATCATGTTAATAATGAATGTGAAGACCAATAAAATGACTTTACTCATGGTAAACCAAATAAAATGGGACCTCAGATGAAAAATATTGCAACCATACTTAACTCCCTAAATCTATGACCAATAATGTATACCATGTCAAAATTCCAAAAAACCAAAGGTAGGAACTTCTAAAAATTTAGTATTTTATGTTGAAATTCAAACCTTCATTTAGTGGGTCCTTTGAGTCGCTATTTTATGAGAAATTAATTAGTGCAATAGAAAAGATATTTTTCTATCTCTAGTGCTTCAACCTTGAGAAGGTTTTTTATATGTTAATTGTTTGGATGTTGAATATAGTTAATGGTGGAATATTATAAAGAATATAAGAAAAAATTAAGAAATTAACTTCATGGGTTATTTTTCAATAATTATTTTTACTGAACTTCTCACGCTAAAATACAGAGGGAATTTTTGGATCTGAAATAAAAGGATGAAAAATCCATTAGTACATATGAGAAAATTTCACAATACATTCATGGAATGATTCTGGTGTTACCATTCAACCTAAAAGAAAAATTCAACGATTATTTAGTTTCTTAAAACTAATTATCCAAAATACATTGGATATATGTGACCTTGGTAGCTACGAAGAAATTGTTTGATGTGATCTCAAGGTAGAAATGAAAATCTGAGGCTCCCATTCTCCCACTTTTGGGGAAAAGAAGAAAAAAATAGAATTTCATAGAAACTCTAACAATAATAGAACCTATAAAATGCATAATTTCTAACTTATTATTTCCATTTTTCTTTGGAATAAACATGAAATAAATTATCCCCAAGGGATAGGTAAATGATTCAAGTGTGGAAGGGAATGTTATAGAGTACATTAATGTTGAGGATATATGGGTGAAAAAAAGCACAACCAAATGTACAACCCACACTCTAATTCTTAAATTATAAATATTTTGGGTTTTATGAAAAAAATTCACTTAACCAAGGTTAATGATGAAAATAAACATTACTTAATTCCTCAACCAAAGGGAAAAAGGAAGGCCTATGTGATCACAACTGCTAAAGTGAGTCATGATAATGAAGTAATGAAAGGTACACTTATCATCAACTCTATAAATGAAATTGTCTTATTTTATTATAGTTCCTTGACTTTTTTATATTTGGGGAATTTTATAAAGGCATCACATCTCCACCTCAATGATTATATATTGAAATATTGGCAAAACATTTTAATGGTATGATGATTGCATCTCATGTATATAACTCATCTCTAATAGAAATTCTTGTTAATGAAATTCTTGTAATTATCATTATTTCCCATATAGTCAAATTTGATTTGATTTTTCTAATATATTAAATTTATCAATAAATCACATATCAAATTCTAAATAAGAGAAGTAACTTTTGATATCCCGAATCAACCTATAATTTTATATCGATGTGATTATGAAAATGGAATTCCAATGGGAATTAGTTTAATTATATAGATCTTAATTCCTACTCATATGGAGTATCTAACACAAATGTTTGAGGAGAAAATCAATATTTAATATGTAAATATTTTTCAGGAATATGAAAATTTATTTCTCTAAGAGTTTCCTACTCTTCCCCTGAATCATGAAGCTAAGTTTTCAACACAATTGATACCTAGTGCTATAACTATTTCAAATAATACTTATAGAAATACCCTAATTGTGTTGCAATAATTTAAGAATAAACTCCAAGAGAATCTAGAAATGATATTTATGCACCCTAATGAATCAAAATGAGGTACAATAGTTCTTTTTATTAAGAATAAAAATAGATCAATGCATCGTTACATTGATTACCAAAAACATAAAAAGATCACTCTAAAGAAAAAGTATCATCCACCCCATATTGATGAATTTTTTTATCAACTTTATGAAGATTAACACTTCTAAGAACATAACTTCAATCTATATATCATCAATTAATGATCAAAAGGTAGTATATTACCACAGAAACCTTCCGTATGATGTATGGACACTAAACTTATAGTGATTCCATTTAGACTTACTAATTCACCTCTATATTCATGTATCTGATGAATAAAGTCTTTATATATTACCTTGATCAGTTTGAGATGGTACTTATAGAAGATATTATTATATATTCCAAGAGAAAGGAAGAGTATGTGATCATTTGAGGATTGTGATGAAGACCTTGATAAAGGACAAGCTGATATAAAAAATTATCAAATGTTCAATCATGATATAGAAAGTATCATTCTTGGGGTATGTAATTACAAGGGTATATTTATAAATCCTTCAAAGTTAGGGTTTATTGAGTAATGTTTTATACCAAACACCATGTACATGATTTATATTTTTCTTGGATTTTTCGGATACTATTGACACTTTGGGAGAAATTTATCATAACTATCAAATACACTAACCATGTTAGAAAGGAAGGGATCCAAGTTCCTTTAGAGTGATGAATGTGATGTAAATTTCAAGGAGTTAAGGAGAAGGTTTCTTAGCGCACTTATTATTACACAAAATTTTAGTGGATAAGGGTTTATGATATAAAATGATGTATCAAATTCGGTATTGGGATGTTTCCTCATGAAAAAATGACATGGTGGTAGAGTATGCCTCATTCTAATTGAAGGTTTATGAGAAACATTACCCAACTAATGATTTGAAAGTGGCCGTAGTATTTTTTTGCATTGAAAATTTTGAGTCATTATCTTTACTGTGAAAGGTATGAAAAATATAATAATCATAAAATATTTAAGTATATATTCACATTGAAAGAGTTGAATATGAACTAAATGGGATGGATTTATTTGACTAAATATTATGACTACTGAATACATTACAACCCAATGATGGTGAATAAGGTGGATGATACTCTATGTTGGAAGGATTATTTTAGATTTTCCATGATAAGGATTGAAAGGGATCTAATACTTATGGATTTGGAGAGGATAGAACTTGAAAACATGATGAAAGGGGATAAATCCAGTATTACTAAAATGAGAGTTCACCCATCCATCCATGTGATGAATCAGAATTTATAAAAGAAATATTTATAACTATAAAAGAATTTAATGATTATTGCAGAGTTCAACTTCAACCTCGATGGACTGATAAGATTAATAAAATAGATATGTATCCATTACATACATTAATTTAATAAGGAATTATTGATAATATAGATACCTCATCATTCTCTATACATCCTAGAAGAAAAAAGATGTATAGGGATCTCAAGGAGTATTTCTGGTGGGACAACATGAAAAAGGATATTACATAGTATATATATTAATGCCTTTTATAATATCAATTTAAGACAAAAAATTAAAATTCTAATAGGATGATGAAACCATATACCATACCTATATTGAAATGGGAAAAACCACTATAGATTTTATTATAGAACACCCTGATATATCTAAAGTTTATAACTCTAGTTGTATTCTAGTCATATGCCTTATAAAATCAGTTTATTTCATTTATATCAAAGAAGATTTATCACTTGACTAAATTTCTAGGATATACATTAAGAAAGTGGAAAGGTTTCATAGAGTACCACTCTCAGTTGTATCTAATTGAGATTGAATGTTTACCTTAATGATGTAAAAAAGTCTTAAAAAATAATTGAATATAAAGTTAAAATTTAGAACTGCAAATCATCCTCAGATTGGTGGAATTTTGATAGGACCATTCAAACCCTATAATATATACTAAGAGATTAATCTATGGATTTAAAAGGTCTTCATGATTGACATATTCCTATAGTTTAATTTTCATACAATAATAGTTATCACTCAAGAATTCAGATGGATATTTATGAATCCCTATATATAAAGAAGTGTAAAACTCTAACATATCGAGGTAAAGCTAGAGAAAAAAATCTATTAGGACCTGAACTAGATGAAGAAATGGAAGAGAATGTTAAATCTATTCAACAACTTATCAGGGTAGCTCATAGTTGGTATAAAAGTTATACTGATAATAATTTGAGAGATCTAGAGTTTGAAGTTGGTTATAAGGTATTTATTTGAATATCTCCTTGGAAGAAGTTTAGATATTTTGATTGAAGGGAAGGATGATACCTAGATATACCAGTACCTTCAAGATTCTTTATCATATTAGGGAATTATATTATTTATTAGAACATACACCAAACCTCCCTAATGTTCATGATGTGTTCAATGCATCTTTTTTAAGGAAGTACATACCCAATCCATTACATGTACTAAACTTATATGGTGTACCACTGAAGCAAGATCATTCTTATGAGGAATAATTGATAGATATTTGGGATCTAAGAGATAATGTTTTATGAAATAGGACCACAAAATTAGTCCAAGTTTTGTTGTAAAATCATAAGATTAAAGAAGCTATGTTGGAATTTGAGGGTGTAATGAGGTAAAAGTATCTTAATCTGTATTCAGCAGAGTAATGAAATTTCAAGGGACAATTATTTAAAGGGGATAGAATGTAACACTTTATAAATTTATTATATAAATTTTTCTCTAAAATTGATAAATGTGTTCGATATCTTTTGATGCATACAACATTCAACTTCAATGAATAATGAAATAAATTAGGAAAATGATAAAATAAATGATTTTATAATATAAAAAGGGTCTTATTAATTAAATTAAATAAATTTTTGAACTGATTTGATGAATTATATATTTTCATTAGATTTAATAATTTTTTCAGAATGGTATTAATAAAATATAATGATAATTATTCAAGTAATAATTAGATAAATCTGTCAAGAACATCCATGAGAAAATGGAGAAATTATAAGGAATATTAATCTAATAATTATTTGTGAAAAATAAATGTTTTCTTTAAAATCATTGTTTTTATTTTCTTTTGAAAAGATAGATTTCTTTTATTTTGATCATAAAATTTATTGAAAATCATTATTTATACATAAAAATACAGGGATAATCAATGATAAAATGATTATCCATTGGTTATAAATGATGATAAAATAATTTTAACGTAAAATGATATATTGTTTTCTAAAAAATATTTTTATTATGCATAATGAATTATTATATTAATGAGTTATTGTTATCCCAACTAGGTTAAATACCATAATGGTGGGGTGAATCAAGGTATGTCAGATTAATACAACCACCCCTTCAAATCTTATTTCGTTGTTAAATAAAACACTCTTCTCTCCCTTTACTATAGAAATGTATTAATAAAATTGATATCATGAATGAGAAATAGAAATTTTACTTGGTTCACCCTCACTGGGCTATATACAAGGAGCATATAATGGATATGTGCTGATGTAGAAAATCCCCTAAGGTTCACTGTCAAAATACAATGTTTGGGATATATCACTTATATGCCCAGGCTCACTACCTTTACAAGATTTAGGGTCAGCTCACTACTTTACCAAGGGTCACAACCTGAGTATATTTATCTGGTTCACTATAGATGGAAAGGATCACCTTCCTAATCTTTCTTTTCTCACTGCTCTTAAAAGGGATTTACCCACAGTTTATGGACATGTTGGTACCGTTATTATCACTAATGAATACATCATCAATTTTTGATATATGCTCTGTTGAATTCCCACTTTAATCCAATTTATGAATACCACATTACCATATATTTACTAGGAAATTTATTTCATAAAACTTTTCTGATTCTCACTACCCTCGCAAAGCCCAACTCTTTTGTGAAGCTCAAATTGGATTCAAGAAGAAACATCTTTTCATGATGCTCACTTAGTCTTCAAGATGCACAAAACTTTCTCAAATATCACATAGCCTTCAAAACACCCATTACTTTTTTGATGCTTGAAATTTTTTGTTTGATTTCATAACCTTTATGAACTTCCTTTCTACATAAACATTTTCACAAGAACACCCTTTATGAATCACCTTATCGAATTCGAAGACTTAAGATAATTATTAAGTCTCAATACTTTTATAAAGGGTTTAGAGGCCTATTTATTGGTGTTTCCACTAATTCTAAAGGCTTCTAGTCATGTCATCTCCATTTTTTGATGCTTCATCATTTCGTTTATGATGCTCTCTCTCTCACAAAGCACCATCAAAATTTCTCGTTCGTGAAGTTTTTCATAGTTGTAGAGATTACCATAATCTTTTTTGTGATTTCATGAAAAAACCTTGTCAAAACCTAATATTTGTATAACTCATGACTTTTCTATATTTTCATAAGGCCTTCTAGAAAATCCATTTTTTTATTATAGCTATCCTCCAAATTTTGGACCCTAAAAATTTGGAAAACACTGGGAAACAATGTCACCTTATGGACATAATTTCTTTGTACTACTTGTAATGAATCAATTCATTTGTCTTATATATTTGTTAACATTAATATTCAAAAATATCTCTGTACCTCCATAAATATCCTTAGAAACCTTCTTGGTCAACAAACACAATCAACCCAAAAATACTGCAAATTTACCTTAGATGGTTTTTTCCCAACAATTAAAATAATCAATATTGATGAATAATTTTAATGAAATGTGTTGATAATATATTCAATTAAATATATTAATATTAATATTAATTTTTATTTATAGTATTAAAGTAATAATAATAAATTCATTTAATAATTCCAAAAAATATATTTTTTCTAAAATTTGTTTTTTTGTATTTTCATGTAAGGATAGTTTTCCACCACCTTTAGAAATTTAATATAATAAAATTAGTTTCATATTTGAAATAAAAAATCCAAAATTTGGGTAAAAGTTTAATCTTATTTTTAGTCATTGACATTGTCCATTCCTAGGGTGTGAAAAAACCATTTTATTTTTTATGTTAAATGTAGTATTAGTGGGGGGAGTGGATAATAATTAATTTTCACATATTTATTAGTTAATGAAAATGGGTTTTGTTTTGAGTTTATTATTTTTTAAAATAAATTGATTCGATGAAAATCCTTTGAGATAACTAAAAGGTTTATAATTATCCTAAAATAATGTTTTCAGGAGAAGATTTAGGAACAATATCTGGAATATCTCCCAAAATATACCCTATTTTTTGATCATTCTCTTTGAAAGGATCAATTAATTTTTTTTCTTGTTAATGAGTCATGTTATTAGAAATGATAACTAAAGATTTTTCCCATCAATGGAATATATATATTGAAAATAAATTGGCAGTGGTTTCAATTCCATATTCAGTGGTTATTATAATGATGAAATCAAATTTGGGTTTCTGAGTCACACAACTTGTATTTTATGCAAACAAGATAACATATAAGATGATTCATTAATAAATAAACAAAAAAATACATCATGGTATTCATGGGTTACCTATTTATTCAAACTGAAGATAGATTCTTCAAAATTATATAAATCTTCATTTTCTATATAGGTCTCAATCATTGAGTGTTTTCCAAAAGTCAAGATTTCATAAATTATAATTAATCTTCAATAGGTTTAGCCTCTTTAAAATGGTAAAGTGTAAGGTGTGAATGGTCAATTAAAGGGTGCCTCATGTATTCAAGGATTTTGAAATGAACTATTCTATCTCCAATCACCAATAAAAGATTTCATACACGTATATTGATATTTTTATTAGATATATTCAGGAACTTTCTTCCCAAAATGATGGGTAAGTGCCCTGGTGCTCTATAATATTTTATATTAAGTATATAGAAGTTCTGTAGAATACTAACTAAAAAAATTGTAAGATACTCATTGTAAAAATATTAGATCTATTCGCAAGATGTACAACCTCTCTTATGGGATCAAATTATCCCATTCAAAAAAGATTTAAACATCGAGTAGGGAATAAAATTTATGGAGGAACCTAAATCATATAAATAATATAAATAATTATAGAACTAATGGTATAAGAGATATAAAATGTCCTTGGATCTTGAAATTTGGAAGGCAATAGCAGTGTGATAAGGGAAGCTACACTTCTCCCTAAAGTAATCCTTTCTTTCACTTAAAGTATTCTTTTCTTGGTGAATGGTTCTATTAGTTACTTAAAATACTTTGGGTTTTATTTGAGGGATGTATATTCATATCAACTTTCGGAAATCTTTCAAGAATTTCACTTTAAACTTATTCCTATTTCATATTCTTAAATTGGATGATTATTGAGTGGAAAAGAAGTGGAATTTATTTCTTCTCTCTTTTCTACCATTTTAATGGTGTATTTTATTATTTATTTTAGCCCTATATTTCCCCACTTCCTATATCTTTTATTATTTGGGTGGATAGATGTAAGGAAACTCTCTAGAATTTCTAGTTTCAATTTCTGCATGTTTAGGTGGTATTTTCTTATATTCCTAAGTGGAATTAGGTTTAATATCCTTTCCAATAGATGTTATTATCATGATCACATTATTTTTTTTGGGTTAAGGATTGAATGATATAGTGGTTTCCATAGATGTTTTTAAAAAAGGATCCACTATATTTTCAATTAGGTTCCTCAACTATCCCACTTATTTCCCTTTCTTTTCCACCTCTACCTCTTGAAGATTTTTCATTGGTGGTATTGTAATAGTGTTAGTCTATTTAATGTTTTTATTTTGTTGGAAAATGGGTGGATGTTGGTATGTAGGTTGTTTGTAGGATTTTTTATATGATTATTGAAAGGGTATAAGGTTTTGATATGGTTGGTTTTGCTAATTGAATAGGGGATGTTGTGGGTATTGGTTTTGATAAGGTGTCCTAGTATACTCTTGTTGATTTCTGAATCTATACTAGACCTGGGGTTTGGTCTTTCATCCCTTGTTTTTTTTTGGGAAATTTTCTTGGTTAAAAGGAAATGTCCCAAATCTCCACTCACTTCACTTTAACACACTGATAAGTGAAATGGTTAAGTGATGATCATAAACCACATACCTTAAATGGTGATTATTGTTCACTTTTTTTTTTCAAATATCCCTCTGTCACATGGATTGTAATATCTTTATGAATATATTATAATAAATAATATGAGTCACAAGTTCTTATACCAAAGTATTGGGAGTTTTGTGAAATCTTGTCAATAAATAACTTGGATTATTCGTGTTATTTACATCTTATATATCCTCTAAATGTTGTATCTAGAATATTATTGTCATTTTATATCAAGAATTTTTAAAAGAATATGAGAAAGTAATGATCAAGCACTAATTGATATGGGAAAATGACAGTTATCTTTTTAAACCTATCCTAATACTAATAGAGAGTCTCTTCAAAATATTTTCTGATGGTATACAACTCCATCCTGATGTATATAATCTAATATGTGGGTAAAAATATTTTCATGAATATTCTTTTCAGATCCTAATAGTCAGGGACCACTCTTGGTTGTAGGATTTAAAACCATTATTTTGTTTCTCCTTTAAGTGAAAATAAAAATTCCCTATTCTTTACTTGCTTCTAGGACACTCCTTGGGGTTTTAGTATAGAGTGGAACTATGAAAATTACTTGATATATTTTTTAAGGTCTTCACTTGTAAGAATATGGATCCTTGGTAAAAATTGTATTAAACTAGTTTTAGGTTCAAAATAATTTATAGAGTAGTCATGCCAATTTGATCATTCTAGTGAATGAACCGTGGTGCATAAAGATATCTAAGGGCCTATTTAGGGTTTATTTCCATGACATTAATCTTATAGTAAAAAATTTGAGTATCACTAGAGTTTGTAAAGGAAATTTCTTCTAAGTTAGTGACTGATATTATATTCATAGTCCTAGTTATGAAGGTTACTTATATTTCAAGATCTAGTGGGAAATGTTAATATTCGAGCACATACTCATATAAATTATAGGTTAGATTTTTCACTATCTCTTTGGAAACAACACCATGTTTTGATACTATCCTTACATTGGATGTGGAAAGATAAATTTATTTACTAGGTTAAATGTAGTGTTAGTGGAATAATATAAGGTTGTATTATAGGGAGGAGTCCATAAAAATCAGTTTCCACTTGTTGATTAGTTGAGTAATTTTTTTTTTCAGTTTGTGATTTTTGAAAATAAATACAAACAATGAAATTTTGTTTTAGTAAGATTATTATAAAGGTGATTTTTTAGGGTTAGATTCAAACCTAAAATTATACCATATTATTGAAATGGGGTTTCCCTTATCTTCTTATTGATAGATTAATGGAATACTACTTGATAGATTCATCAATCACCCTCATTTAAATGTTATGATAGATATTTTCCTAACATTATAACTTCCTGTTCAGTCCTACATCATGTGTGTATGAAGAATTATTAAACCACTCCCAACCCACCAAGGAAATCCCCAATTGGGTATTGGTGTTCCTAGGAAATTTATAAGTAACTCACTGATTCTACACTTGTACCAACTATTAGTAGACACTCAACACTTAACATAGTCTAATCCTTCAAGACAAGGTGCACTAAGTGGAAAAAAGGTGATAGATTTTCTACCTTAGTAGTAAATAATGAATAATTTTTAAAAACTAAAAACAGTTGCATGAAAATTAGTGAATAATAACTAGAAACCGAATTTATTGAATAAAAGAGAGTTTTTATTCAATAAAGCATGATGAATCAAGTGTTATAAGGGATAACCTTCCCTTCTCCAATCACAGGAGAATTAAACCTCAATTAGAAGGGTATAAAACATGAATATAGAAAAAGAAATAATTATAAATATAATAAAATAGAAAATAAAACTAAAAAAGGATAAAACTCCAACAATCCATATAATCCAAGTATCCAGCGCATAACACCATATCTGACTCAGGGATTTTCCAACTTTTATAGTTCATAATTTAATCATTTTTACTCTTTTTAAACCTCTAAGATCATTTAATTTTTTATTTTATAAATTTTCCTTCATTATTAGGCCTTCGAATCTAATTGTGATCCACAAATATTATTTCTATTTTTCATGTTTCATTTTATATAGTTTTTTGAAACATAATCATTAAGGAAGACTCATATTGATTACAAGCATGATGACATGATGGACCAAAACATTAGCACAACATGCAAATGAATTATATGAAGTATGAACATAATAATAAATCTATGATTTTTTTCAAAGGAATATATGTAACCTACACTAAAATATTTTCTATTATGGTGAAAAATATAACACCTACATTGGGATAAAATGTTACTTACACCTAACAACATCAGACATATGTCCGATAGATGAAACCTATAATCCAGTGATTGATACATACACTGGGATGATCACACTTATACCGAGTCACATAAAATATAATTTTAGGTGAAAACACAACTACACCCATATTACTGACACATACACTCAGCTATTTTTTCATTTTTCCTTCCATTGGCACTATTAATGACACCCATACAGGATTGTGATGACACATACGTAGAATTTCCCTTGCAAAATTTCTGCCTTTAAACATAAAATAATTACAGATATCCTTAAAAAACCATTTATAATAATAAATATCCCTTAAAACCTCCTAATATAATAATCAAAACATAAAACATAAAATATAGGTTTTATTATACAAAATAAAAAGATAGATAAAACAATTTAAATTCATGAATTAAACCATTTTCAAATTAAACCCAACATGATTATATAATCAAAATATGTTGTAATTACACATAAAATTATGAAACAGTGGAATTTAAATCTTTAAAATATCAAGACAAGATGTATGAAAATATTTTTTTTTTATTCATAAAGAATAGTCAGTATGGCAAAAGTTAAGTCATCATGGTAAATCTTAAAATTTGTAAAATGGGTTAAACTAAGGGATAAGTCATGAAATATCACAAAAAACTAACATTTATTTGATTGTTTTTGTGTATTTCAATATCACCTTAGCCTATATTTTATTTTCTTCTAAATTGTCTCCACTTTCCTTGAGGATTTCATTTATTATATTTAAAAGTTCTTAATATTTACAAGGGAGGCACACTTCTCTCTTATTAAAAGATACCTCATCTACTCACTTATTCACACAATTTGTGAACCTCATCTCAATAATTATCTCCAAAAATAACTTCCTTAATCTCCTCCCCACATCCTATATGTTCTGGTCTCACCAAAAGAGTAACTCCAGAAGGCTTAAAGAGAGATCCAAAAGAGGATACCCATGAAAGAGGTCATCATCCTAATCGAATTCTTTCAAGTTTTTAACAGCTGTCACCTACTTAAAATATTATATAACCACATAAAAATAATATAATGATTATAATTAGTATAAATTTTTTTATTATATTTATATAATAGTCCCCATCTTCCGTATTTCCTTCTAATAGGAAACGAATACATTCCTTATGCGTACATGCATACTACTCCCTCCATAAACAATGTATCCCATTTGTCATCAATACCATACATGGATGTTTCTAAAAGTGTATATAATAAATAAATATTATATTAATTACATGATACATATTTTACAACCTTGAACAATGTATAATTACTAGAACCATCGATCTAAAACAAGCATTGAAAGCAGAATTGTAAACACCCAAATATTGATTTCAATAAGAAATTATTTAAAAAGGATAATACAAGATTATAATTTAATAGTATATAGTAAGATAAATATAAATAGGGTTCTAATAACTATTTATAATAATTTTAAATTTATTATATATGTGATTAGAGTGTTTCTTACCAAGAATAAGTTAAAGGTAACGATTTATGTTTCAATCTCACTTTTAATCAGCATTGTTCATGTTTAAATTTACATTGGGGAAATTATGTGATATATATCTATTAAACAAAATAAATTTTATTCTATTATTATTATTATTTTGGGTTTATATGTTTTATTATCATTTTCATCCCATATGGTTCAAAAATAAACTGAAAAGAAATATTATAAGAGAAGTTCCACATGTCTTTTATTTTTGGCCGAGAATATTTTTATTCCATGAACATTTTATTTAAATTGTTCAAATAATGGTTATTTAAGCTCATTTTATACTATATTTTACTTTTTACAATGTTTTAAAAAGTAATATTTTTAACATTTTCCACATGGGTCAATTTTGACTTTCTTTGTAAAGGTATGAAATAATATTTTTTTTTAATTTTCACTAATTGAACTCCTTTTACTGAAATTAGGATTGTAATTCATTATGAAACTCCCTTTCCAATATTCTATTTTTTCATAAAAAAACATATTCTTATTTTTTGTGAAATTCAATTTATTTAAAAAGTACAAAAATAAATGGATATTTCTTGTTATTTTCATAACATACTTTTAATGCCTTTATAAAAGTGTTTTTCATCTATGTCAACATCCTTTAATGATCATTATGAATCACTTGGGATATTCACTAATGAAACCATCTACATTCTTTCTCTAGATGGATTATAATGATGTTTTAATTAAATCTACATGAATCCTACTTCATTTATATAAGTTAATTAAGATTTAATAGTGTGATAAATGATTTCATTTTATAGTGTAATATATATGAGTGTTTTATCTTTATATGATTAGAATATTTGATATATCTTTCTAATTCATTAGGTAATGTTTTATATCTTAGGAACTAAAATTTGTACATGAGCAGTTATCCTCAGACCAAGAGGATACATGAGCAGTTATCCTAAGACCAAGAAGGTACACTGGGGGTTAGCCAAATCATACATTGTAATGAATGTCTTAGTGGGTATCCTTAACACATGATTTCTATTTTTATGTTAATTACACTTTTTAATGCATATGTACTGTTATCATCAATCAAGTTCATTGTCTTATGACTCATGTTTACACTGAAATCTTTATTCCATGATTTTCTCTTTTATGATTCATGTGTTATATGGTATGAATATCCTATGTTATTTCATTTCATTCTGATCGTGTTCTCTTACCCACATGCTCACCTTATGATCACTTATGATCTTTTATTGATATATCCCATGTTCACCATTATAGGGCATCTGATCTTACACTTTTCTTTTATTTTCATTCCCTAGGATATGAAGAAGTATATTCAGTATTATATATGTATAAAGGGTATCTAATGTGATGGTTACTTATAGGAAATGTTAAAAATTATTCTTAAATAAGTTGATTATATATCTAGTATCTAAATACATGAAACCTTTTTGGTTCTTAGGAGTGAATTATTATGAAATGTATTATGTTTTTGTCTAAAATTATGGAATATGTATATATGTATGTTATGATCGGTTTTCCTTAGGATTGTACTTCCCCACCAACCATATGATATTATGATGATATGATTAATATTAATCTGATATAGTTATGATCACTTCATGAGTGGCTCATTTTGTACTAGAGGGTGTAACATTTATTGTTATCATTATTATTGTTTATTTAAAATTATTGTAATTTAACTTCAGGCATGTGTTCTACCGAGTTTTAATCACAACTTAGATAGACATCCTTATGTGCATGTAATATTTATGATTAGTGACCCGAGTAAGGGAAATGGCCCTACTGTGGAAGGATGAGATGGGGACCTATGGCTAGAGTTGGGAGGCAGGATCAGTTTTGGACACTGGTCTAGATTTATAATTTTTTATAGTCATTTTAGACCTTGTTTTATATAATCAACTTATAAGAAATCATTTTTTATTTATATACAACTCTTGTGAAATTATAATAGTTCATTTTAAAATTGAATGTGATATGTTTTTTCCTTATGATTAGATCATATATTTACTACTTGTATTCCACTTTTACTTTGTGTTGATTGTTACCATTATTTATTCTTAATTTAATTATTTTTATCTGTACTAAAGGGTATAACATTTTCATGATCACTTATAGACCCTCATGGTTAGCCAAAAGCCTATAGAATATAAGGATACATGCCTAAGTTTAATTATAAATGTGCACTAAAATAGGATGAATCATATTGAATGATTCATCACTATTATAACCCATAATATACATGTGATGCATATCATAGAAAATAATATGAATATATTATTATAATATTAGGGATACCTATGTCATATAGTATAACATATGATATGGAATATTATATGATATCGGTGTATGGTCTATTGAAAATTTTTGCAATGGTTTTTCCTTGATTTTTAATCGTAGATATGATTCATTTTTAGCATTGAAAACATGTGATAATCATTGAAAAATTCCTTGATTATAATATCTAATAGGAATTAATTATGGGTAATGTATGTGGGCTACCAAACTTTGGTAGTTGATGCTTTAATTAATTCATTAAATGAATAAAGTATATATAAATGTTTGGATATTTATATTGGATGTGTTTGTGTAATGATTGTGATATCCCCCCAATTCACTATGAATAGTAACTAGACTAGTTCTCCATAAGGACTCAAGAAAACCTCTCTATATGTTATATATTTTTAACTATAAGAAATGTCCTACAAGTTTACCATGGGGAGACTATTCCCTTGTTATCAGAGTATGCAACATAGAAGTAAATAAGTTGAATTAAATTAACATGCATGAAAACATCACAAAATATAAAAGTACCAATAAAATAAGACAAAATCATATGTGATAATAAATTATTGTTCAATACATACTATACTAGGTACCCCATGGGAAGATCATACACAAGAGTTACTAAAACAATGAAAATAAAAGTTCGGATAACATCCCATGCCCAACTAGTCCTGAGTCTGACCCAGTCACATTATTCATTCTCCAGCCTAGAAAGCTATAAAATTAATCATTGGGCCTTTCCAAAGTTTAATACTATAACCAAGTAGCATCTACTTAGGCAATCGAGTACCATGATAGCTTAAAAAAGGTGTGAGTACAACTCATCAATCTACCACAAATGGTGTCCCCAAATATAACCAATCTTATAAATAAGTTCATGAAAGGTTATTTAAATAAGATATAAATATGAAATAAATAAATAAACAGACCTGATGCCTATGATCCACTATGAAACATGGAGTCAGATCATACCTTCTTTGTTCAGTTTCAGGGTGTCTCTGAGTATAATCCACAAGTGACCATACAGAATCCAAACACTCATCTTAGAATTCCCCAATATCATATAATATCATTTGGAATCTGATTACTTATCCCAAAATTCTTATGTAATATGAGAACTCATCCATGTATTTTGACTGATTATGAAATCCCATAGAATTTAGGCACTCATCCTAGAATTCCTAAGAATAAGCATCATAAATAATATACATTCCCATCTCAACATTCCCACGCAAAAATCATCATGTGAAATCCAGTCAGTGATCTCAAATTTACCAAGCATCACCCATTATATGTAATCTATGTTATTATACCCACATTACCATGATTCACATGTAATATATAATCTAGGATCTCATCCAAAAAATTCCCAAACATCAAACATTATATATCATATTAAATTTAAAGACTTCATCTCAACATTCCTAATTAGTCATCTCATTTCATTCAAGTAATCGTTTAATTACATAACCTCTTAAAATAGTGATCCTATTTATTACTATGAAATTTACCAAATCCTTTTACACTTTATGTTTCAATCATTTTAAACCCCTCAATAAGGGTTACCAATTTTATCCACAAGGTCCACTTTGATTCATAAACCAATCATCACATTACCACATCCATTTAAAATTGAAAGGACACAGTTCACCAATTTTTAATATGTGTAAATTTTATAAATACACCCCTTTATTTAATAATATGCTATATTATGATCTATTTTACCACTTATACAATTCAAAAAACCATAATTATCTTAACTACAAAATTTAATTCACTCACATTATAATAGTAATTTCACATCGTAAAATATATTCACCTCCTCAATTTCATTATATAATAACAATTCCATTACAACTTATCATTTTAAATTTCAACACTTACCATTAATTTATGCCTACTCAAGGGCCACCTTCTAGCCTATATCTCCTTGAATTATAGGAAACTAAAGGGTCAAATTCTAGGTTTGGATATCCCTTTGGAATCACCCTTAATTTCAAAAGGAAACATTGAACCTTCTATTTTATTTAGAATATCATTGATTGTCAAAATCCATTTTAAAATAATTGATTAAAAAATTATAATTCCATTTCCAATAATCTTAAAACAAATATAAATTTAACGAAATAATTCCAAACCAAGTTTAAAGTTTAAACTAGATCTATCCCTTAAATATTATCCACTTGGTTTCTATAAAACATATACTACCAATCTATTGGCCAGTTCAATGGTCCGTCACTCTATAGGGAACTCTACTGGGATAAAATTTTTATAAAGTTAAAATCATATCATATAGGCATTTAAATAAGGGAAAATATATACTAAAAGTTTTATTAATTTCATGGTCATCGCTCAGTAAAATAGTGAGACTGCCAACACACACACATAGAAAGCAATGCAATTATATAGGTAAAATTTGGGGACCACCTACCTTATCCTTATAAGAGTCTTCATATTTGATATCAATATTTTATTTGAAAAAAATTAGAAGAAGAGAAAAATATGAAAAAATACTTGAAAATATGGCGTAATGAACATAAATAACATGAGAAATCTTGACAGTGAAAGAGATGAAGAATAGAAGGATGAGGATGCAAAGCCTTACCTATGGATCTATAATTCATCCGATGACAATAAAAACACCTATGAAAACAGGGAGATTAATAAAGAAGGTAAATAGGAATACTGGGGCATATAGGGGATGCTATTGGGGTGAAATGGGAGAAAACATTGGGTAGGGGTCATAAGGGGGAGTGAAAAAATAACCAAATTTACCCTATAAAAAATACCCAAAAGCTCACTATCTACCCTAAAATATTCCTCCAAATAGATGGTGATACTAGTATCCCAATAAGACTATTAGTTTGTCCAATGGATTATTGGGTGACATGTATTGGCTAGCTTGTGGGACTATAGCAAGTATGGTGTAGTCCTGACTCCTTCCCCTAGGACCTTGATTTGCTCACACGATCACTCCGATTGGCCATAACACTTCCATATCTAAAGAATATTTACCTTGATAGGATTCAATAAGGCTTGAAAAAAAATTCAATCAAAACCATACCTCAAAAAGGGGTGGGGTTTTATAATCTCCCCACAATTTAACTATTCGTACCTAAGTTGTTCCCCCTAGTATCTTAAAATGATGATTCACATAAAAAATATACAAGCCCCACTAGTTATGTTCATACCAAAACTATTCTAACAAACTTCACTATTTAAAACCCCATAAACTAGTGTGATATGTGGATAAATAAGAAATCAATTCCAAAATGATTCCCCACTTCCTACAGAATCTGTGAACTCTTGATTCACTAACATCACACCTCATGGGTTGATATCTCCTGTCTACACCAGAACAAATTTTCTTGAAACCGCATCCAAAGGTGAAGTCTTACTTTTGAAACAATTTATCTCATAAGGACTTGCCTCAATATTCACATTGGTGTTCCACCCTAAAACACCAGACTCGTAGACTCGGTCACCCAACAAACATTCCTTCTCATAATTAAACACGACCAGAATTAACACCTATACATGGGTGTTCTAATAAAATCAAACCCTTAAAAAGCTAGGATTTCCAATACATTATTATTGAATTTTACCAAAAAATAATTTAAATTAGAAAAACATGCTCAACCAGTCCATTGTGTACTCCCCACCATAGGACGTCCTTACCATTTTTCTATGAGCACAATCATGCATGATACTCACCACCAACCAAACATTGGTATTCTTAAGTTGAAACTAGTTCTCAGGATCTATCTACCACCACTATGCCCCATGTAAACACTTCCCAATTCCATAAAAAACCTACCACCATACACTTGTTCACAATGGATTTAGCTTATGGCCCATGATTGGTCTTACCAAAACTGCAACCTTTCTAACCTAAGGGTCAATTGTTTTTACAACTGATATGTAACTCCCCAATATAAGATTATTATCCTCATTGGTCCAATAAAATCAGGATTTTTATTTCCACAAAACTATCCATCCCATCACTGAACACAATGGAAAGACATGGTGTCCTATTTATATATGAAGGTTAAAATAAAACATTGATCAAAATTCATTCTTGAATCACAAAAACATCTTATATGGAATTCACCAAATCCTTACTCATAATTAGGGTCATACCCATAAACAAATAGTGGTGAAATAAAACCACATAAATTTACTTACACTTTTATTAGAGATAAATATCGAAAGTTTTAACCATATAATCGGTCTATCATCTCCCAAGAGCCAAAATCAACACTTTATATTGTCAAATGGAACTCTTGTGAGGTTCATCCCAGATCAAGAGTGTTATGGTGCCTAGATACATCCACATCATTATTACAAAAATAAAGGGTACATTCTCCATTCCAATTAAAACTTTAAACCACCATGCCAGAAGTTCTACAAAGCTCCAATCTACCTCACTTTGATAGGGACTCGTTAACTAATGTCAACTTCATCCACTGACTCTCTACCAAGAAGTTGGGAGCTAATTTTCATCATGGAACTATTCCCACAAAATATCCTGAGAGACCCTAAAAACATGAATGTTTATCAAAAGAACCATATGTAGCTTATTAAACCAATCTATAACTCAACAGACCCCACAATTCTCCATGACGTATCACCACAATCTCACTAAAAAACAATGGGTTCTTTGTCCTGATCCTCCTAACCACATAACCCAAATGACATTGTTCATCTCTACCACATAATTTAAAAATAAATATCATTAAAAAAATGGTTAAAAGATCCCTTATTACCATTTTTCTAGATTTAATCAGGGTCCTATAAGTTACGAATTACCAAACCATACTTATGTGATAGATCAATCATCTGACCATGCCAACTGCCACACTAGTGTCATCGCACTTGAGGCATCCTTGATGATTTCATCTGACAAGCCTATAATTTCTAATGATTAAATACATAAAACATTATCACCCATTATCATGGTGTAGTTCTATATTATAAAACTCCCACCTATACTCTAACTACCCTAGATTCATCCATCTATGGTCAATACTGAGTACCTCTTCAAAACCACATTAGAAACAATAGGGTCAATCATCTGAAAAATCTTGGCATTTAAAACTGTTCTTAACACCAATACACCATCACTCAATGTGTTTTTTTTTGAAAATATATAAGGAATAGCTATGACTTTACTGAAAACATGATAGCACATCCTTTTCATTGATCCCCCAATCCTAATCATCTACCCATGATTCACGTATCTAAAAAATCCTTAACACTAGGATAACCCCTATTATGGTCACTCCTAACCACCAAACACACCGAAAAACACTTTACTGAAAATAATTCTAAAGGATACTAGGTTCTCACACCTATCACTTTAGACTAGGCCTTACACAATCCACTGCACACATGTGAAACTCCTACCCCTATTCCAAAACACTGGAATCTAACACACTAAAGACCAATTCTAACTCTAGGTCCCACACACCCACTGATACACACTCATTGTCATCATCACTAAGTGACAAGATACCCCCTCTATGGTTTAATAGATATCCAGGTTTATAATAAACTAACATACCCAATCTTGGTTTAGGTGCAGACGTATGCGGGTTATAAGCAACATAGATCACCGAAACATATTAGTTATGACACAAGGGTCTCACAACCTTGGGTTTATCTCTATCTCTCTAGCCCAAATTACTAATTTCCAAGGGTAGGTAGCACAAAAATATAATAGTTTTAAGAATCAAACTTAATAGAAAGTGATATCAGGATTAAAATCCTCTTTTCCTTACATAACATATCATAAGAACCTCAAAACTAGGGATTTATCAATAACCTAAATCACCCATACATAGTGTAAAGTCATACCCAAAAAGGATACATATAATCATGTTCCCTAAAGGTTCCATCATTTAGTATTCAACTTTAACTAAAAGTCTATAATTAAAAATAAATTTCATGCCATAACCATCCAAAGTTTTTATAAGTCAGACACTTTAATGATCCCCATTCACCATTCAAGGCCACTCATTATTATTTCCATAGGATTCAAATTTTATGTCTTTTAAATACTCATAATTTTATAATTTCCAAGATTTATTAGGTATCATGTTCCATGGATTGGTTATATAGAATTACATTTAAAATTTATAAGCTAAACCACCATATTTTTTGCTCAATAGAACATTATTTAACAAAAACAATCACTTTAATAACTCATTTATATCTTCCCTTTTAACTAGAAGTCACTTGTGGAGTTGGTCAAGTATAATTAAACCATGTAATTATATGGATTAATTCCATATAAATCATTTCCGAAACATTAAATAGTAACCCCTCTCAATTATTTAAAATCATAGGAAGATATAACTTACTTTCAGATATAAACCACATATAGTAAGTAAAACAATGATACATGTGAATCCCAAGAAGATATAAATCATAGGAAACAAAAGATGACATATAAATAATATGTGTGTAGCATGATTCATGAATGTAATCAGAATCTTTTCATACCATTGAAGAATAAAAACATCATGGATCAAAAACATCAGACCCAAGTGAACCAACCAAGGAGGAAATAAATGAACTATAAAATCATAGAGTGATTAAAATAAGTCACATATTTGGAAACTTAGATATTATACGATGTAATAAATCCCATAAAAAATATCATTAAAAAGACCTAACAGTATCTTATTCTTCTATCTACTATGCCCAAGTAGCAACATAAAAGAAAATACACTTATCATACCACTTTGCAATGTACTCACCCCAGTTCACTATAAATAGTAACACGAATCAATGGATATAAGGCCTTAAGAGTGACTCTCTATAGACCAGAGAATGTCAATTAGTAGAAAGGTATTTTGAGGTTACTGTGGAGAGACTATGCACTCATTATTAGAGTTTACAATATTGAATAAAATAAGATAAATCAGATACACATCATGATAAACATAATAACCAAGTAAAGTGATGATAAAATAAAAAAATGGATGAGATAATAAATGAATGTGACATACATACCATACCAGATCCCCAATGGGTGGATCATAAACAAATAGTATTAAAATGAACAAAAGAAAAACTCAAACTAGTATCCCATATCCAACTTGTGAGTATAGCTTGGTCCCATCATCCAAAATCTAGCCAAGGAAGCTAAAACATCATGTGTCATGCCTTGCCCAAGTCTAGTCATATGAAAAAGTAGCATCTTCTTGGGTACCCAAGTGCCATGAAGACCCAATCAAAGTGTGAGTTAAACTCAGTAGGTAGCCACCAATGGTTATATATAACAAGTTTAATGAATAAGTGAATGTGGTGTGATCTAGAAATGATGGAAAAATGAAACAAATAAATAAACAACCCTGATACTGGGGATCCATACTAACACCTAAGGTCTAATCATACATGTTTCTGCTAGTGTCATGGTGTATGTGAGTACATTTCCATATTTTCCTCTATATGTAACCACACAAAATCTATGCACTCATCTAGGAATTCCCCAGTATCATAGAATTTCATCTAGAATCCAAGATCTCATCCTAAAATTTCCATAGAATCCAAGCACTCATCTAATTTTCCGAACCTCATGAAATCTCACGAAATCTAGTTTATAATCATATAATTACCAAGAATATGCATCATTTAGAATATAGACACTCATACCATCATTACCATGCATCACATCATATAGAATCATACTACTCATCCTATAATTCTTAAACATCAATAATTATAAGGAATTTAGGTTCTCATCCTTGAATTCCCAAACTACATGTATCATATATAATCTAATAGAACATCTCATAATTACCAAACATAAATCATGATATATCACATGGAATCCAAGGATCTCATCCCAACATTCCCAATTATTTAAACTCGTATATCATATGAAATCCAAGAAGCTCATCTCAAAATTCCAAACTAACCATCTAATTTATTACAAGTTATCATTTATTTACATAACCACTTATAACATAGATCCCATTATATACTATGATATTTACCAATTCAATTTACCATTTAGGATTCAAACATTTTAAATCCCTCACCAGGGGTTACTATTTCAATCCATAGGGGATACTTTGATTCATAAATTAATCCTTACATTACCTTGTCTATTCACAATTTATATATTATTGTTCACAAGTTTTTAATATGTGAGTATTTCATAAATCTACCCATTTATTTCATAGGAGACCATATCATGATCTTTCACACCACTTATCTAATTCATGAAATAATAATTAGCTTAACCATAACATTAAATTCGTTAACATTTCAATTATTATTTATTATCATAAAATCCATTAGCCATATTGATTCCATTATATAATAACAATTAAATAAAAATTTATCATTTTACAATTCAATGATTCAGATACATTAGTCCTAATCAAGGGTCACCTTCCACCCTATACCTTCTTGCCTTATAAGCAACAAAAGGGTGAAATTATAGGCTAGGTAATCACTTTGACATCACCCTTTATTTCAAAAGGAAACATTTAGCCATCCATTTGATTTAGAATCTCGATTATTTTGAAATTCCATTTCATAATCCTCAATTAAAAATAGATATTTCCCTTTCTAATCATTTTAAACCTATAATAAATTTAATGAAATAATTCTAAATCAATGTTAATGTTTCATATAGATCTATCCAATTAATATTATCCACTTATGTATTATAAAACCTAGACTACCATCATACTGGACAATTATAAGGTCAATCCCTCACAAAGAAACTCCACTAGGATAACTTTTTTATAAAGTTCAAATCATATCAAAGAGGAATTTATCTGAGGAAAAAGTCAGTCTACAACATTTAATTAATTTCAAGCTCATCATTTGGAAAACAAGAGAGACTGATAATATTCAAACATTGAACGTAATGTGAGACTATGGGTAAAATATATGGACCACCTACCTAATCCTTAGAAGAGTCGACACTTTCGATATCAAGCATTGATTCAAACTAAATCAGAAGAAAATAAGAATTATAAAAAATCCATAGAAAAAGGTCATAACACATATAAATTGAACGAGAAATATTGAAAGTGAAAGAGATAAATAATATAAGGAAGTGGATGTGTAGCCATACCTCTGGATCTCCAATGCATCTGATGGAAGACCAAACACCAAACAATCCAAGAGGATCTATCAAGAAATATGAGAGGGAGAATGGGGAATGTGAGGGATACTATTGGGGTGAAATGGGTGGTAAAATCATATAGGGGTATTATGGGGAATGAGGAAAAAATGACCAAATTTACCCCTAAAAAAACACCAATCATCTCATTGTATTTCTGCTGGTCTTCCACCAGCTAGCTAGTGAGCCTAGTAGCCATTCGAGGCTACTAGTTGTTTTTATCTAGCTAGTGGAAATATACCAGCTAGATGGTTGGATTGAATTAGAATGTTGAATTATGAGATCCTTCCCTTGGATCCCTGGTTTTCTCCCATGATCACTCTGATCCCCCAAAACACCTCCATCTCTAAAGAATATTCTCCTTGATAGGCCTTAGAAAGGCTTGAACAAAAATTTCAAACAACAATGTACCTTATAATGGGGTTTAGTTTTATAACGAATCTATCAAGATAAATATTATGATCCATATTCCTTCCTTTTTGTCAATTTATATTTCAGGAGAATATTCTAGAACTCCTTTGATGTTATTATAGATACAATCACACCACATAAAGTCTTTATAAGCTTATGTAATACCTACTAAGGTGAAAGTTATTTGATGATTGCTAACTGGTCATAAAAAATATACTAAATATTTTTATACATTACTAAAAATATGGTACACATTTTTAGTTTATATTTTCAATTTATATATTGATTTAATGATGATATAACATGCAATTTATTATTTTTCTTTTGTTCTAGTGAGTAAGGGATGTTCTTGAAAAAATCATCATTGGAATTACAGACACTTTCATTATTGAATGAAAAATGTTTTTATAGTTATTTTATAAATATCATATATGTATTTTAATTTTTAAGTTAATATCATAAGGTATGACATGACATAACTAATGGTTATCCGATAGATCACTCTATCATGGTTTTTAATATGGAATATCATAACTTATAATTCCATGTTTTTATTTGTTTCAATGAATGTATGAATGAATCATTATATTAAATTAATAAAAACCTATGTTTTTACACTATGTCTTAAGCTATTATAATAGTTATCATAGGTTATAAAAATTGTTTTAGATTTTACAGAACATTGGGTCATGTCATAATGCTAATATTGAAGATATCGCTAGATATGATTGGATTCTAGGACTGGGTTTCATTATAAAATAATTCTTATCATAAAATACATATGGAACCCTATGATAATGATTATCAAAATAATTTATTTCATACTAGTTGAGTATAGATAACATCTCTGTCTATCATATAATAAAATATAAAGTAGAATTTAAAAATTTTAAAAATTTCTTATAGAATCAATTTTATATTATAGATTTTTTTATAAAATATATGTATTTGGAATTATAAATAAAATATTATTATACCTAAATAAGATATGGAAAGTTAATTTTTATATCTCATGTTTGGAAAATAAATAAAAGTGATTATTTATTTATTCTTATTTAATTTTCTTTATTAAAATTGTTAAGATAATAAGAATGTTATATGTGATTAATTTATATGATAAATTAATTATTTTTAATATTAATATTATGAATACCTATATGAATAAAAATTGATATAATAAGGATTTCATGTGATTCAATAGTTTGGGATTTAATTTATAGGTGATGTATATTAAAATCATGAGAATAATAAAATACCACAAATACAATGTGTATGTATGATCCATTCTAAAGAAACAAATGTATTGACCATGATCATCCAATAATATAGTTTCAAATTAAATTTGGATACCCCTTGATTATATTATGTATGGTATGGTGGAAATGGATAACCATAGGAGTTAGGTAACCAAATCACACTGTAATATTTGGGTGATAATTATTTGGGAAATCCTATGATATAAGATACCAGGGGAATAGAGTAAAGTTCATCCATATGATGGGTTTGTAAAAATGATTATATAATAAACTATCCAAGATTCATATAAAATATGATTATCCTAATGTCCTACCTAAATAACTATTTTTTGAGATGAATTCTAAAGTGGATTCAAAACATAGTGAAATATTTATCTTATCCCACTATAGGTAATAATGTTGGGGGTTATCATTATAGTGGGGGTACATTCATTAAAATTACTTAATGATAATATATAAAACATGATAATCAAAAATAAATATCCATTTATTTTATATTATGAAATTCTTCATGATTATCATTTTGAGGTCTCTTATTGATATGACCTATAATATAATTCTATATAGGTTTTTATGGTCGAGAAGCGTTCCCAAAGATAATTGTTCTAGAAATTTAGATCTAAAATATATATAAACAAATAAATCCAATTACAACTCATGGGTATTAGATACTAAGTTTGAATCATACATTTGTGATGATAAACACAAACTAAGAAATAAGAGATAATTGAAGAAAAATGAATTAGATCTTCTTTCTTTAAATAGGTAAAGGGTTACTTAATTGGATGTTAGAACCTATGATATTAGTATATCTAGTGGATTTATTCTATAATTATAAAATTTTTATAATGTTTTTTCCATTAATATAAAATTTATTTCTATTTCTTATTTTGTAAATATGGGATTTTATTAATTATTAAGAACAAGATCCATTCTATATATGCGAATGAAATTTTTTATGGAATTGGGGATATAGTGAATGGTTTATATATTCTTGATATGGATAATCATATATATATATATATAATTTGAAATAATAATGTTAAGGTTGATTCTAATTCCACTTATGTTTGGTATTTTTTTCTTGGACACATAAATGAGAAAATCATATAAAAATCTATAGAGATGTATTATTGGGTTCATTTTATTATAAATAATTTGATACATGATTATCTTATTTATTAGGAAAAATGAGAAAAAAACATATAGTGGAAAAGTTGAGATGGATTGTGGAGTATGGGATCATATACATAGTGATGTAACTTGTTGAATGAGAACTCAAGGAAGTGGTGGTAATAGGTACTTCATAATATTTTTTGATGATTTTAATATATATGGTTATGTGTTTCTTATTAGACATGAATTTGAAACATTTTAAAAATTTAAAAAGTTTCTAAAAAAAGTATAGAAAAAACTATGAAAAGTAATTAAGATTTTATGGTTATAATGGGTTGGTGAATACATAATACATGAATTTAATCATTATATGAGAGACTGTTAAAGTTTTTCACAACTCACCCATATTAGAACACAATAATGGAATAGTGTGTATAGGACAAGGAATCAAACCTTGTTGAAAATATTGATGATCAATGTGAATTTCCTATAACATTATAGGGATATAATCTAGAAAACACTATATTTTTAATTAACATTGTTCCATCTAAAGTAGACAAAAATATACCACAAGATATATCAAATGTGAAAATATGTGATATGTTTGGATTCTAACTAACATAACTCATAATTTAATAAATGATTATTTTTTACTTATACCAAGGACACTATGGGACATTATTCTTATAATTACACTGGAAACAAAGTCTCTATTGACTACTATGGTGTTTTCCTTAAGAAAAAATATTTGAATCAAGGAGTAAGTGGGAGGAAAGTTCATTTTGAAGAAGTTAAAAATAATAAAAAATTGAATTTTTTCCTAGGATGGATAGTTATTCAGTTCTGTAATGGCTTATTGTAGAATAGATGAATCAAGTTATATAAGAACTTTAAAGGCCTAATAGGATCTAATAGTAACCTAAGAGATATGGATTTATTATGGAAATATTTGATGAAGTAATATTATTAATTAATTAATTTACTTTCTACTGTGAGGGTATTTTTTATTCTAATTATGGGAAAGGGATAAATTCCCTAAAATTTGAGATGGATAATGCTGACAATAAGGTTGTCGACCTAGATTAGAAATAATAAGGTCATCATTATTGGAAAATAGCCTTATACCCAGGGTTTTGGAAAAAAGCATGTGTACATGTACCCCTATACCCATGGTCTTCCCAAAACAATGGGTATAGGTATAGTATGGGACTATATACCCATGGTTTTAAACAAATGTGGGTATAGTGGTGCATGTACCCACAGTTCTTGTAGAACCACGGGTATATATAGGTTTTCAAGACCTATAGAAATGTTTTTATAGAAAACATTGGTATAAAGTTACTTTTCAAGACCTATACCCAAGGTTTTTGTTAAAATGTGGGTATATGGTTGTTTTTTAATGACCTATACCCATGTTTTTTCAAAACTAGGGGTATAGCTTTCCCGACTTATTGTGGGAAATTTTTTTTATGGGACACAATTTTTTTTTGCGGGAACACCTATTCCCATATTTTTCTACCTATAGACATTGTATATATAAATATATATATATAAATATATATTCATATACTAGTAAGAAAATTGGAGTATTGGTTAGGAGCAATAAGAATAAAGGCACAGTCTATGGATCAAATCCTACAACCGCGTATATTTCAATAGCTATACCCATGGTTTTACAAACCGTGGGTATATGTTAATGACACGGTGGAATTGGTAATTCATATCACATAAACAATGGTTTCCAAACTATTGGTATGTCCAACTATACCAAAATTTTCCCAAAAACATTAGTATAGGTCTATACCAATGCCACGATAGACCACTGTCACCCAAACCATTGGTATATGTCCAATTTCTAGAAGTGCATGGTGATTCTTGGAGGATTTTTAACAATGAGATTAATTAATTGATGTAGGATTTGATAACAAGGAATTCATGGTTGTCGTGTTGGATACATTATCCACAAAAATAAAGGAATGAAGTTTGACGGAAATTCAAAAGTGAAGATAATGGATGAGAGTTGTAAAAGAGTGAAACACAACTGACCAAAGAATTCCACACTATATTAGTGTCCACAATGCATGATTAAAAAGAGATTTATAGGTGAACCATGCCATATAACATGTTATGGTGGATAAGAAAATTTAAAATATGGGAAACTAAAGAGGGACCATGTTGTGGTATCCCATATAGTTTTATACCAAATCATATATATAACATGATCAAGCCCATAATGGATATAATATTAAAGGAGTATCCATGGTCAAGTATTGAGAAGGAAAATATGAATAGTACCATGATCTAGAGGTCAACGTGTTTATATGGAGGTGTGTCCGAGAAAAATGGGATGATGGAGACTATGGTGGTGTTTGTAGTCAATGTGAAATAATACATTGAAGACCTATAGTTAAAATGGGACAACATGAGAAAAACCATTCCATAGATCAAGGCATAGTCATATTAGGGGATCCTTGTGAAACTTGAGTAATATAATTATGGAAATGGTGGTGTTTAATGATTTTCATGGTTGATAAGAAAAGATTCCCACAGTGTTTAATGTGTTGAGGACAAAATAGCCAATGTTTTAAAACATGCTATTGTGGTAATCATAATACAATGATAGAGTGCTTGTGAAAATTTTGTAACATAATAGTACATGTCGTCATTCCTAATATTTTGGATTTAAAATGGGTAAAGTTTTTTCAACACTATATGGTTAATGGTGTGTCAAAAGGTGATGCATATAATTCAATATAATTCATTGTGATGATGAAATAACGGATCATCAATGCTTCATGCATTATGTGTCTTAGTTTTAGGACATGATTCCAGCCCAAATTGAAGGTGATTTCATCAATTCAAATGGTGAATTAAATAAGGATTTAATTAATGCTTCAAGGAGAGAGAATGATAGTCCATGAATCAGTTACATTGACTAAAAATGGAGGAGATTGAGGAGTAGTTTTTAGAGGGGTAATGGGTGGTTTTATTATCCCCTAATGATGCTAAAAGGTGTCCAATATTGGGTGAATAAACTCCCAATTTTAATATGGGAGATCAAATAAAATAAATGGGTTTGTGAGAGTACAAAACATATTGAATATAAAATTCCCAAATTAAGAATTAAGTTTCATAAGAGGAGTTTGAAACTAAAATAATAACTTTAAAACCATTGAAGATCTAAAAAAAGTAATAGAAGAAGGGATTATTGTGTAATAGAAAAGTAAATGAGGAATTGTAGATTCATTTAACAAAGGATATTTTATAAATTATATATTCAAAATTCATAAATCAGAAGCTCGACAGGACTATAATATATCATCTATCTATATTTGAGTATTCAAAACATGCAAGGGATGCTAGAGAAGAGATAAAAATGTCCATAAATAATGTGTTTATGATCCTTTATACCAGTAGTGAGTGTATGAATGAACATTTAAGGGAGTTACCCTTGGAAATCAATAAGTTATCCCTAATCCATTGTAAGGGGAGTGACCCCTATAAAGAGTAGTGTGCTTTATAGTAATTTGGAACATGACGCAATGGTGATGCATGGTCCTTGGACATAGCCCAGTGAGGGTGAGCCAAGTAAATTCTCTTAACTATATTTACTCTATGCCTGAAAATAAAAAAAATATAAAAAAATATAATGTATATCTAGTAGAAGATAATAAAAATTGATCCTCAAGGTTGATAGTTCAAGATACATTAGGGAAAGCGGGGAATTAAAAGGAATGATTGTTTAAATTGGGATAGACTTTATATCCCATAATTAACCCCTATCAGGGTAATTTCAAACTAATCCCAGATTGATGGACCAATAATTGGTATTAGAGATAGTTTTATCTTTACTGTATTTGTTATTTCTCTAATATGGTTTTAATTTTTAAAAAATAAATGGAATATTCTATGAAGTCTTTGGAGTATGATGGAAAGAACATTAAAGACCTGAAACTAGACTTTATTTCCTTTATGGAAGATTATCTTGGAGTTACATGAGATTTTGTGGAGGAAGGAATTTCTCCATTGAGTCAATATCAATTTATCTTTGAAAAAATTAAAGAAACATTAAAATTAATGCCTTAGTCAAAAAGACATTAAACAGTCTATTAGAGAAGACATATATAAGGAAGTTTAAAATGGAATGTTCTCCAATTATATGGGGTTAGAAATGTAAGAACTCTATAGAAAATATGATGAAGAGTGATTCATGTCCAAATTTAACAAGATATTGAAGGATTATAGAAGAAATAATTCTCATAAAATGGTTACCAATTCTAAATATAATGTTATATATGATTCTAATATAAGTTTGGAGAAAGTATGTGTAACTTTATACTTTATTTTGGAGTAAAAAAATATGTGATAAAGAGGTGGAATGAACATCATGTTTCCAATAAATAATGTGTTTATGAAATATAAAATACGTGATGCCAATTCTAAAAGAGGATTAGGAACTATGTGAAGTCATACAGAATTTTTATTTTGTAATTATTGAATATTTTTCTTTAGAGAACAAGAGGAAAAGTGAGAATAATTGGAATTAAATTTCATAATAAATAAAATGGAACAAAAATTAAATAACAATGTGATATGATTGAAGAAACATCCTAAGAGTTCATAAAACAAATGGGAAGGGAAAAGGAATTGGAGATGAGTATCATTCCACTCAAAACCCAACTCAAGGAAATAATACAATTGAGAACTAATGATAATTCACATTTAAAAGAGCTGGTTTATAAAATTAGGAAAAGGATAAGGATGTCAAGGGGATCAAGGAAAAGATAAATAATTTCAATGAAAAGAAGAATATCCCCTCTATGAAAGCCTCAACATGTGTAGAAATTCTAGATTTTAAATCTAGAAGGAAAATGATGTTCCATGTAAGAGTTGATCCACATTAGAAGGAAACACAAAAGCACTACTATTTTGGAAGAATTAGAAACACGATGAGTAAATATTTATAATACAAAAAGCCAAATGATGTGAGAGGAACTCAAGAAGTGCCAATATCCAAAATAAGGAGAGACCACATGAGGTATGATTCTTATGGGAAATATTATATATTTTTTAATATTGGTTACATGGAAAGATATGAAAATAGAGAAATGAATTTAAGGGAAATGATTACATATGGAGACACTCCACTTATATTACATACAAATAAAGAGTTTATTCAAGGAAAAGGCATATTAAGTAGAAAAAAGTTTTAATGTTTTAGACAATAAATACAAGCATAAAAAAGATTATATCATTCACCAAAATCCATATTCTCACACCAAATATCTTGAAAGTAAATAAAAAAATCTAAAAGAAAAATAAAGGAGTTGTTCTGGTCGTGAAAGAGGTAGAAGTAAAGATAAAACCACCTAGTAAAAAGGAATCCATGATGACCATAATATCTATAAAGGAATATAGGTGACTAATTGGTCTTTAAAAAACCCCTAAAATGAAAAATATGAATATTCAATAGAGAATAAATCTTGGGGTGAGATCCACTAATGATGTAAATCAAGAAGACACTTGTTCAAGTGTGATGGATTCTAAAATAGTAAAAAATCCCAAGACAAGTAAAGATTATAATTTGCACTTCTATGAAGATATGTTTGTGAGTGGATTCCAAAAAAATGAGATTATTTGGTAATATTTTGGGGAGTCCAGCAATTAGTGATAAAAAAGATAATGAGGTTGAATAGATGATGATATTATTTTCCCAAATAATTGAAAAAGGGAAAATTATAGATAAATAATTAAGGGTTTATCTATCATGATCATCCAATTTCTACCACTTCAGTAAATTTTAGGTACCCCTATCCTCATATTATATATAAATTCTAACCATTTTTAAGAGGTTCATAATTATTGTGAAGATATGATCCATGGGGTGATAGTGTTAGAAAATGAACATATAATAAAGGTGAATGAAAATTTGATAAAACTATATCAATTAGAGTCATTTATAGGAACATAAATAATTAGTGGAAATAGATTATGTCTTAGGGGGATTTTTTATATCAAAATTGAACTGCTTGTTAGCCTCATTTGGAATTTGAAAATTCCAATTAAGAATTGAAAGGATATAAATTTCAATTGGTATCAATGTGCATTTCAAAATTAACATGAGTTTTGATAAGTGGTACAATCCTCACTATCAATATCTTTATTGTTTATCTACTAATTTTTGGTATATAATGAAAAATAATAGAGGTTTTTTGAGAAGTGATAGAGCCAAAGATTATAGATCATTCAATGCTTTTCATGAGGGATAAGGAAAAATTTGAGGTTATTTTCAAATACTATTGTTTTCTACACTGAGATCAAGATCAATAGGATTAGAGTATTTATTTACAACCTAAATTCTAAGTTGGAGTCTCAATCAATGGATCTATTAATTATTGTGGTTTTTATAGAGATTGTTTTATAGACGTTTTCAGCAATTGAATATTCCAACCGTAACTTGTTTTCAATTGGTTTAAGAGGATTTGGATGAAAAAAATGTGGTTGATGCAAAATAATAGAGAAAAAGAGGAGATGATAAAGAGATTAATAATCCACCCATATCCAAAAAGGAGTATTTAGATCCCATGAGGAAGACCTCTTATAATTTCAAGTAAAATAGGGCGTAAAGATTTATTAGATTTTCTTACCTCACATAAAGGGGGATAAAAGTTCAAAGATGAAAAGATATAACCCTATTAAAAGGGGGAGTATGAGATGAAAAGGTAAGTATAACACATCATGATTTTAATTTATGAATTACTTTAAATGATCCAAATGTGTTCGATAGCTTCCTTCACACTCAACACCAAACTAAAACTATACTATACTATATTTGTATAAAAATATAATTTTCAAGTATAAATGTTAAAACCTAGACTTTGAATTAATAGGAATGAATAATAGAAACCAATTTATGAAATATTTATAGAAATATAATAAATGATACTTTTAATATGAATGAAATTTAATTGGTATAGTTAAAATGACTAATATGATCAATTTATATGCATGCATGGATTTTTCTAAATATTTTCTTTTCATGCGATATGAAATTCTATTTAAAGATACTTATGATCAATGATGCTAAAATATATTTTATATGAATAATTTTTTTAATACTAATATAATTAGAAAATGATAGGATATACCAATGATAATGGTTAATATTATAAAAAAATCTATTTATATATAAAACAATTGTTCATTATATATCATTTTTATTTAGTATTTTATAATTTTAATCTGAAAAAATGAAAATTATTTTTGGATTCATCATAGTAAAATTTTATTAAGATTAAGTTTCATGATTTTTATGTAAATATTTATTTTTAGGTGAACAATGCATAATACCATTTTTACAAATAACATGAATTTTATAATGCTATTGGCATATAAGTATGACATTTAAATTAATTTAATATTTTTATAATACTAAATATATATTTTATAAGTGAATTAATAAGCTCAAAAGGTTTTTTTTAATTTCACAAACCCTTATTTTAAATTTAAAACTTATGTTATATTTTTCAAAAAATTATTTTTAATAGATTATACATTTAGTGTTTTAAAATTAATTTTGTCACTTATATAAATTTACCCTGATAAAATAGATTTAAAATTTTTAATTATTAAAACTAAATTATTTAAGAAGGAACATTTTATATTTATGAATAAAAAATGATTTATTAATTTAAAAAATAGTTACTATGAAAAAAAACTAAAATGGTGAAAGTAATAATTCAAGTGGTAAAGGGATTAAAACTTGAAACAAAATTGTATATAATTGAGTGTTTGAGGTTATTATTAAACTTAAATATTCCACAATCAATTATTTGTAATGTTTCCCCTAATTTCATCTTGAGTGACTTCCTATAATTGAAATGTTTTGGGTATTTACAAAAATGCCATCCATTTTCACTTATAAAAGGGGAACTCCTCTCCTCATTTATCCTCACACTAAAACCCACTTTGTTTGGTTAAAAATATACTCAAAACTCTCTTAAAAATTTCTAGAAACCTTTAATAGACTTTTTTCTTCTCAAAGTACCATCCCTCAAAGTATTAACCCATTTAAAAAGGAGATAATCCAAGAAGCGAGGTATAAATTTTTGATCTCTCCTTTCTCATTTCTATTTTTTATTCACACTGATTCTTCATAAAATTTATTTAAAGCAACATAAAATGATAATATAGGTTCCATTAGTATTTTAGTATGTTATTATAATGATGTTATAAGAACTAACCACCTTTCCCTTTTCTATTAAGAGAAACTAAATTGTCATTCTTGTGTTGTGTAGACTACCACAAGCATGACACAACATGTTTCATTTTATTTTCCTGCCCTAAATGGATGGTCCTAATAGGAAATTTAATGTATATTTATGATATTTATAACATATTTTATATTATTAAATGTTAAACCACATTTATCCTTTTCCCCATTTTATGGAAAATGAAATCCTCATCCATGATTATGTTTGTGCCGCCACTTCTATGGAACGATTGATATCCATTTTTCATTTCATAATTTACTTACATGGATCGTAATGAGAATGTTTTTAATAGAAAAATATTATTTTTATGACATCATTAAGGTTTTTATGATAATTTTTAAAACCTATTAATAATATGATCAAAAAATGATCATCGTTAATTCAATTGTTTAAAATAAGCATACTAAGTGGAAAACATTTTTATTCATATTATGTATTATTTTATATAAATTAAAACTTAAATAAATTCCTTAAAATTATGATATATAACAATAATAAACACTAAATTATATCATTATTCTTTTGTTTTAATGATATTTCAACTAAAATACCACATAATAATCCATTAACCAGGGTATGCTTGTGTTTGGGTCAGTTTAACCACCTAATTGAAAAACATTGTTAATTTATAACATATATGATTATTTGAAACTAATTAATGATATAATATTATATAATTATGAAAACAATTTTTTATATTTTATTCTATAATTGTAACATTATATTAAACTCACTAATTAATAAGTCACTTTTTGTTTGTTATGAAATATCAAAACATGATCATCATCGATTTCATCTTCATAGATTGTAACCAAAACTACCATGGAATGAAATTATAACTTTATGAATACAATTTAATATATTTTAAAATATGTTGAATGGTATTATAATTATTAAATATATAACAATAATAAATACCAACATCGTTTTTATGAAACTAGTTGAAAACAATCAAGATTACTTACACTTGATATTAAAAATAGGTAATAACTAACAAGAATTAATATAGTGAATGAATATATTTGAAGAGTATAAATAAAAATGGATATGATTAAGTTTATTAATTAAGTTATTAATATATCTTTCTTCGTGATACTAGAGGTCAATGTATGTTTATGGAAGTCAGGATAATAGGTTAGGGTTTTCTTGATCTCAATTTTGGTTCTTTGAGACATGTTACATGTCATGTACAATATTTATTTTTTATATAGTTATATTAATTTAATATAGCATGAATATTATATAATTAATTACATTTCAACACATGGGATATACTAATATATATCAAATTATTTTCTTTAAATGTCTTTTGAATCAAGTGTTACCCCAACTGTAAGAGTTTTTGCTAAATTAATTTCCATTCATGGATTTATGATCTTTATCCAGAACTTATTCCAAATAAGTTGAGAAATTTATTCCCTTTTAACTAATTATGTATTATTTTCTCATTTTTTACTTTTTACCCATAAATATATATTCAAATGTATCATATTTTATGGATTATGTTTCCCGTAGAGTATATTTATAACTTAAATATCATTCTTTTAGTTATAACGTTTCATCTTAAAATTTTATTTTCCATGATTGGGTTATACAACTATAATATTTTATTATATGATATTTTATAATATTTTTTGATAAAGAGAAGTTTTAATAAAAATAATGTTTTATTACTCTTTTTTTAAATGTGGGTTTTCAATAAAGGTATTCTCAAAGTATTAAAAAAATTCATTTCCTATCATAATCAAATGTTTTATCATTGGATATATATTTATTATAAAAATAAATATTTCATTTTCAAGGATCCATTGTTGGAGATTATTTTTAAAAATAAACATTTTCAAAATCTTTCACTTATCCTTTTTAAAAACTACTTTTCAATGTGACATGCATGTTTTTATTTTACATCAATGTTAAAAGATATTTTCTAAAATATCTTTTAAGTTTCCAACTCCTCTTTAATTTTAATATTAAAAGGATTTAAAATCATGGGATTAATGTTAAATTACTTATTCTCTATTATATATATATATAAATATATATATATATATTATTTTTTGTGATTTAACTCATGATATCAAAAAATTTGATTCTTGATCTCCTCTTATGTGCTACCATTTGAATCATTACTTTACAAGACTATTTTCATCCATGTCGACATCCTTTTGATTTTAATTTGTTAAATTGGGTATATGCACATTTTCAATCATCCACCTTACTTGCATGGATGGATAATGTGATTTTTATTTTTATCAGAAGATATGATCCATCACACTCATTTTTTACCAAACTTTTTGGTTCCAGGTGTAGCAAAATCATGCAGTGGTAGTCGATATATTGAAATTTATTTTAATATTGTGTTTCCAAAACCCCAAGTGATGATCTTGTACATAAAATTTATAATTAATTTATTTCAATCGGAATAAATGAATAAATGATATAAGGATTCATTCTTCAATGTAGACATCGATGATCTGAAAAGAACATTCTGGTTTTCCTTCAATGATTTGTGAGGATCAAATGATATAATCCCTCTATAAGTGATCCACAAATACTTATTTGGTCTCTATGTAATGCCAATTGATCTACAAGTGCTAGTATGGTGAAGTGATTGTCTTGTGTTATCCGTGTTGATCGCTCTTCATTCGGTCTTGAAGGAATCAATCTTCTCTTTTTCATTCTTTAAAGGGATAGAGAAGGATTAGTCAAGATAGAATTAATTTTTCACTCAAATTCTCTATTTTTGAACACACACCCAACACATCATACATAACCATCTATTTATAGAGCTCAAGTGTAGGTGAAATAATTATTATATTTTATTCCAACCTTTAAATAGTATTATAACCTTTAATAAACCCCATTCCATATAATAACAATAATATATTATTATTATTATTATTATTTATATTATTAATATTAATATTAATAATATTTTCATTATTTTGTGGCATGCACCAACTTTCACAATAAAAAATATTATTTAACTGGATTTCCAATTAATATTTTTCACTGGACACAATCTTGATCTATTCAAACTCCTCTAGAATTTATTGAATACCTAAATAAATTTTAAATTTAAATATTTAATTCATAAATAAATATTTGTGATTGATAATTTGAATAAAATTATCCATTGATGTTGAGACTAATATTTATTCAATTAATTAAATTCAAATAGAATTTAATTGAGATCATCAAAAACACTTAGTGTGTGAACCTCTTGGATTATTTCTCACTGACCATAGTTGGGCTTGCCCAATGTCCAATATTATTGTCTAGAAATGGGTCAAGGAACCCAAGAGAAAGAACGTACTATTATAATGACAAAAATGACATATTAATTATCATAGTGTAATATAAACCCTTATCATAATATCTCATCCAGCAGGTTGCACATCAGTTTTACCAACCTATATGTTCGATATGTATTTATTTGACTATATGTAATAAATAGATCATTTGACTATGGAAATGGAATTTAATGGGATGGTTATATTATAAAAAAGGTCCAAGATATAAACTTCCATAAATATGGAAGGGAAAAATCCTTCCTCAACTAATCCAATAATGACACGTCAATCATGACGCACCCAATGTACCCTAGCTCATAGTGAGCATTTGTCTTCACCTTTTTCATCATAAAATCTAACTTCATGAGTCATGAAATTTATTAGTAGTAATATTAAATTATAAGGACCATTAATCATTATAAAAAATAGGAATATTTGATGATACCAAAACATGAATAATTCCTACTAGCCGGTCTATTCTCATAATCTCCCATCTTAAGATTACCAAGTGAAAACCTCCTGAGAAGAAGCCTCATATTCACATGATCACTCGCACATGACAATGTATATACTATTTATCCCATCATAGTATGTTATTTTAGTGTAAAACTATATTTAAAAATATCTCCATAGCACTGCAATGTTCTCATCCTATCAGGGAACTGGTATGACCTTATCAGTGCGACATATACTCTATGGCATAATTACATTAGAGTCATGAATAATAATAAAAAATATGTAATAATAGTTTTAATTAATATTAAATACCTCTAATATACATGTAATTAAAGTCCAAAAAGTTTTTCCTAGGACACAAAATCCAACAAACTCCCACTTATACTAGACCCAACTACCAATGAATTTTAGTTTTCTATACCTCACATGATAAAAAATTTTCTATTGATTCAAGGATTTATTAAAGGGATCATCCATGTTTTCTTCCATGGAAATACTGCTCAATAAAACCTCACATATTTTCAAAAAATCCCTTAAGAGATGATACTTCTGAAATATTTCTTCATCCACTAATGTGAAATTGGCTCTTTTAAGAGATCCACTAGTATAGTATTATCACAATAGAGTGTGACAAGATATTTACTTCTAGGTACTACATCAAGAACGTGAACAAAGTTTCATATCTATAATTATTATTTATCTACCTCAGAATCCATAATATAATTGGGATTTATTATAGAATCTACAACCATATACTTATTTGATCTCTTCTATCTCACAACACCTACATTAAAAGTAAAAAATGTATCCCATTTTTGACTTTATATTATCTTGATATGTTTGAAAACTAGTATATGCATATCCTCTGATGATCAATTCCTCATCTCTTTCATAAACTAGGAAAATATCCATAGTATGCCTTCGATATTTAAGTATAGTCTTGACTGTAATCCAATGGCGATCACCTAGTTCAACATGATATCTTCATACTTCACTTAATACATAGATGAGATCTACCCTAGTACATAGATTACCATACATTACTGACCCAATAGCTGATGTGTATGGAATAAATTCTATTATATTTCTTTCCTCATCTATTTGAGGACACATTTTCTTGGAAAGCTGAATTCCATGGGACACTAAAAACAATCCCCCCTTGGATTGTTCCATACTGAATCTCCTCATTATATTGTCTATGTATGTACTTTCACTTAGGCTAAGTAACCTCTTAGATCTACCACAATGGATATTGATCCCAAGAATATATGTTGTGTCACCCAATTCCATCCTAGACAAGAATTTATTTAACCATTACTTAAAATAAGTCAAGACTCGTATTTTGTTTCCAATGAGTAATATGTGATCAATATATAATATTAAGAAAATGAATTCACTACCACTTAACCATTTGTAGAAAAAGGCTGACCCTCAATCTTTTTGAAACAAATTTTTTTATGGATTCATCAAAACAAATTTTCCATGACTCAGATATTTCTTTATTCTATACATGTATTTGTTTGCTTTGAATATCTTATTGGCATCATATAGAGTCAAAAAAACATTAGTTTATGTCGTATAGAAATCCTCTTAAAGGATCCCATTAAGGAATTTTGTTTTTAAATCCATTTTACAAACCTCATAGTCATGGTAAATTGTTATGGAAAGTAGAATTCTGATGGATTTTTTCTTTAAGACTAGTGAGAAGGTTTCTTCTCACCCAATTCCAAGATATTGTTTAAACCTTTTTGTAACCAGTCATTCCTTATAGGTATCAAATATTCCTTCCATATCCAATTTCTTATTGAATACCCATTTGTAACCAATTGTATTTAAATCCACTGGAGTATCTACCAAAATCCAGACTTGGTTTTGGTACATGGAATCCAGTTCAGAATTCATGGCTTCTTTCCACTTGAAAAAATCTGTGCAAATTATAGATTCATTGAAGTTTAGAGGATCATTATTATCAACTAATAATGAGTCACCATCCTTATTGACTAGAAAACCATATAGTTATTATTATCTATCATCTATTGTACTCTTATGTAGTACTTGTGTATCTGTAACATCTTCTTCTTCCATGGGTCTTTATGGAATATGTTAATATGCCAACTATTATGTACCTTAAGGATCAAATTCATTGAAGTCTATCTCACTCCCACTATCAATTTATAGGTGTGATACCCATTAGTGAATATGGTGTGTACTTCCATTATTACTTTTTTTATAAGGGGTCATATAGGTGATATCCCCTTGTTTCTTTGGGGTATCCTATAAATCCACACTTTGTTCCCTGTGGTGAAAGTTTTTTACCTAAATAGGCCATAAAAATGATTCTAAACCTCATAGATATATGTATGAAAACACAATCTTATTTCCATTCCATAAATGGTATGGTATACTATCTTCAAATTTTGTTAGCACTTGGTTTAGTATTTTTCTTCTCTTCATAACGTGTAACCCCAAACAATATAACGTAAGACTTTCATGACTCATCTTGGATATCACCATGTCCAATATGGTAATGTTCATCCTTTCAATTACAACATTAAACTAAGGCGTATAAGGAGGAGTGAGTTGATATAGGATCCCAAAATTCTATATGTAATCAATTAATTATTGATTAATATATTCTCCAACATGGTCTGAGTGGAGTTCCTTATTCTTCTTACCAAGATGGTTCACAACTTTATTATTGTATTCCTTTAATTATCAAAATAATTTGATTTATACCTCATTAAGTGGAAATATCCATATATTCTAAAATCATTAGTAAAATTAATAAAGTATGAGTACCTACCCCTTTCTTAAATAAAAAATGGTCCACACACATCTGTATGAATAAATCTAATAAGATATCTGGCCCTGACATATTTTCCATTAAATGGGGGCATTTTTCATTTTACCTTGTAAACATGTGTGACTATTCCAAGTGGGTTTAGTTCAAAATAATATAAATATCAATCTTATTACAATTTAGTCAATAAAGTTTCATTTACATGACCTAGTCGGTGATGCCATAGTTTGGTGTGTTATGAGTCATTTGAAGAATTTTTTTTATCGATTATAATTACTTAGTTTGGGTAGTTCAACATATAAAGACTATTATTTAAATGTTGCATACAATAAAAAATTATATCTTTATAAAATAATTAACATTAATTTCCAAACATGAAAATAAATCCATCTGTGTCAAATCAAGAGACAGATATATTTCTTTTGGTAACTGAAGGCACATAATAATAACCCTCTAAAAAATACCATTATAGTTGGAAACATGAGGTGGTAGTCCCCGATAGCTACAAAATCAAGTTTAGCTCTATTGTCTACTCATATATATATACCCCCCTCAATAAATTTTCTTGAATCTACTTGGTTCTTATATTTCAATACATATGTGAGAACCATAAGCTATATCTAAAACCCAATCTTTAGAATTAGATAAATTTCCATCAATGAAAAAAATCACTTGAATCTTCCTCGTACTTCTTTGCCTGGGTGTATTTTTTCTTCCAGTGGAACTTCTTTCCACATGAAAAACAAATAGTATCATATTCTCCTTCTTTCCTCTTGATATTCCTCTTCTTGGAAGGGTGTGAAGATTATTTTTACTTAGAGCTCTTGGATTTCCCTTTCCATTTGTTCACCATAAGTAAGGAAGGATTTTCTCCCTTTTTATACTTATATAATTGGAAAAAGAGATTATGTAGATTTGGGAGAGTCTTCCCAATGTTGTTCATATTAAAATTTTAAAAAAGATGGTGTAGCTCCAAAGTAGTGATGTAAGACTGATATCGGTGCCCATTTCTTTAGGTTTTTAAAACCCTACAACCTATAGGTTCTCAATGTAGCCAATGAGGTTGACTATGTGAGGCCCATCTGGGGAACCCTCTCCAATCTTACTATGAAAGTGTTCCTTTTAAATGTAAAACAATTCCTATTTAGATATCTCTTTGTTAAGACCACAAAGGTACTCAAGCATGCTATACACATACATATTTTCATAAGAATTCATGAGTTCACTAGAAATAGAAGAAAGTATAAAAAATTTAATGTCAATGGCATCAATCAATTTTTTCCATATATAAGGAACTATTCATCACTTACCTCCCTAATAAGTGGATCAGACATTAAGGATTATTTAATGTAATATTTCTATTCAAGGAGTATCACAACACAAAGGCATTTAAACCACTCATGGAATTTAATGATAGTGGGGAGGTTTCCTTTATATAATATTGATCATAGGGATAATATGTATGATTATATTTCCACTTTACTCAACAATTAAAGAACATATTATTATTAATTTTTCTTCATTAAAAATTATGAGATAAATAATAAATTAATTGATTTTATATTAAATATCCCACTATTTTATCAAGTCATAATCATCCTCACATTGAATCTAGAATGTATAGTTTCTAAAAAATTATAGTGTTAAGGATCCATATTACCCTTCACATAACCATAATGAGAGTTGGTCAAGCTACTTGAAAGTATTTAGGTAGGAAAGTATTTTCCAATTGCGGGCTTGCAGCTCCTCGATTTATTGAGTGAAAACTCATATCCTAAAATCCAGACTTGGATTTCTTCAATAGTTGCCTCCAAGATACATCAAGTCTGGAAAGGGATAATTTTCTTGATGTAATATTGTTAGGTCATCCCATAACCTTCATAATACCCCCTGTTAAAAGTAAGTGTCCCAATAAGGGTTGGTCAAACAATTAGTTGTAAGGATTTCATTCCAAATAATTTATTGTAAGCCTATGTTTGAATTGATATTTAATTGAGATATTTTAATTTATTATGCATAAATTTTATCTTATTTTATGCTTTACATGTCTTGTTAATATTAAGTATATTTTACTTAATTAATTAATCATACATTATAAAACATTTACACATAATCCATTTATTTAACTTTCTCTCTTTTCACATTTATCCATTTATTTATGTGATCGTGGTCTTATATCCATAAAATAAATAATTTCATAGATAAAAATAAATAAATCATTAAATGACTAGTTTATGAGATTTATCTAATGGTTGAATTAATGAGTAGACATTAAATCAACTTATGACCTATGGAAAATAACACCTCTTTCCATTCTTGGAATGAGTTATATTATTCCACCTGTGCAACACGTGGGTTGGCATTATTATGGTTTTGTATTGAATATCTTTAATGCTCCTAGGGTAACTTCATTAATTACAAGCTTTTAAAACTCACATGTAGATGAGGGGAACCAAAGGATTGGTTAAAGGGGGATTACATAAATATCCTTGGACACACAAGTCTTACATAATAATGGGGGGAGGGATGACTCACCTGGAATTATATTTAATTTAATAATAAATAATTACAAACCCATGAAATATATTATATTAGAACATCAAACTCATACACATGTCTTTTTCAAGCTAATAAAAATTCATACATGCAATGAATACACAAAATTAAATGAACAAATTTCATTTCTTATCCATTCTTTAATTATTAAGATAAACTCTAATTAATTAATTAACTAATTAATCTCTTTTCATCTTAATGATTATCAAAATCCTCTAAGAGATAACCATAATAAATCCATTAATGGAAAATAAATGAAAAAACCAATAGTTTAATATTTATTACAATAAATTAACTGAGGATTTAAAATTATTTATAACCCTTATTGAATTGTCAAACACATAAAGTTACAATCAAAGTAATAACGTTTTAATGCTTCAATTTTCAATTTAATGTAATTTAATTCTACCACTAATTAGGATACTACAGAGAGTGTACTATCATGTTATGCATCATGTACCTCTATTGCTGTGTATCCAGGTCACACACCTGGGGTTTCAGAATGTTGAATCAATGAGACTATACAGTGTGTAAATTCCAGATACATTCCATGTATCTGCTTACCGTGTTACCAAGATACCCATCTGGGTCTTTGGTATGTATCTCAGTAGGACCACATGATGTGTACAGGACAAATATGTGTTATTTCTTCTAAATACTACATACCTATGGAACCCATTTAATGACTCTGCGTTCTATCATATGAGATACTACACGACATGTGCCACTAGCTACATTCCATTTATCTCTAATTCAATTTTTCTAGATAAATTTTCATGTATATTGGATGAAAGAAATGATGAAATACAAATCATGTACACCACATACAAGTCATTTATATAAAAAATACTCCAGGTTTTCTGTATGATGTGGTTTGACCATGTATAATGACCACACAAATTATGTGATTTATGCTACTAACAAGCGTAGACTACATGTCATGTACATTGAATACATGATGTGTGATCAGAAATATGTCTATCAGATTGGCTGGTCAATACATGTTATACAACATGTGTAATAACTTCATAGCATTATGTGTATCCTACAACATGGCTAGGGTCAGCTTACTAGTGTACAAAATGTGTACCTCAACTACACACCATGTAACATTGACTTACCAGCAAAAAATGAGCAATTCCTGTAACATCCCTGACCCAAGAGTCACTAAACCAGTGGTCCGAGCCGGGTTGTTACATGACCGTAAGTGCACCTCTCCATATGCTAAGGGTTTACAACTAGCAGCGGGGGTCTAAATAGTCAATTGGGGAGGCTATACCCTCTTTTTATCAGTGAAAGACACAATAGAAGATAAACAAAATAACAGAATAATAACCAATAATACAAGAGCATTCATAAACGACCATTCCCAAAATGGGATACAACAAAGTCCAATAGTAAATATGCCATGTTTTTCTATAAGTGAAAAAGTAGACAAAACCCAAAATAAAGACAAACTACAAAATCCCCAAAATAGCCCCAAACCATGTTTGGTTCCTCCTCCACATACAATTGTGCCAACCCAACTATCTAGCAAGATCCCTTGCCCTTGTCCTGAGCTGCAAGCATGAATTTTTTCAGGTACCCAATGGTGGCCTGAGAATGGTGTGAGTCAACTCAGTAGGCCACCACCAATGGTGTCTACAAAATATTTAGTATAAAAAATTGTTCATGAAAAAAGGGAAATGAATAATAAAAGAAAAAGTAAAGATTAAGTGCCCTTAACTAGTTTTGGTCCATTACCAACATTTATTACCATTTACATAACTTACCATTTCATCCCATTTCCCATTACTTACCATTTCCAACACATTTATCATGGATTCATCACACAAAAAGTTACATGGGCTCAATGTACACAATCACATACATGAGGAAAAACACACAGTTGTCCTATCTCACTAGGAACAACTTCTTCATGTCAACCATAACCTCACCTCGAAGCCTCAGTCCGGGTGGGTGCAACTAATAGGTAAATAGAGCATCAGTCTTATTCCTATCTCCGTGTATTAGGGGTGGAGTTTAATTCCTCATTCCAACTTGACATGTGGGTTTATAACCTTATTCAATACCCCCACACTACCAAGCTATGTGCATATGCTATACATATATATATATCCATTAACCATTCATACAACATCACAACTATTTCCCAAGGAAAACATAAACCATAACAATAACATGAGGGTAACCACCATTCCTTAACCCATTAGAACTTTTACCACATTACACATATTTTATCCATTTATCCCAATTCTATTTTATTACACTTATCTTACTAAGAATTCATTCATTTTGTCTATCTCACTAGTCTTGTTCATTACCATGCTCACAACCCATTCATTTATAGTCTTTAATCCCTTCCAAATATTAACCTAATATACCTTAGGTTATTATCAATCCTATGTGAATCACCTAGCTTCTAATCCAACACAAAAATTCACATCAACACATTTATCAAGGGATTTACATGATTACACAACAATCTCACTTGTTCTTCACAAATCCCTAGGTCTGGGAGAGTCGACTCACCCCATGGGTGGCCCTAAATTAGTCTCATCAACCTCGATGCATCTCATGGGGATCGTGAGGGTATCCTTTTACATTTTAAATAACCATTTCACCTAAACATGACAAGGGTGATAAAAACATACCAAGAGATACCCAAGAACAAAACTACACATGAAAAAGTCCACAAATAAACCATGGGATATAACTTATAGACCACCTGCCTCGATTCCGTGGGTGAATGCACTCTTCATCAAGACCTTAAATCCCACTTCAACCATAATTTAAATATTAAACCTAAAACTTACCCAAAGAGTAGGGTTTTAGAGCTTCAAAAAGAGGGGAGAAGAAGATACAAACCCTAAACTTGAAAGAGAAGCAAGGATGGGATTAGCCTTACCCGGATCTTTGATCCACAACCAACGACACCAAAAACACATTAGAAATGTAGGAGATTGATCTCTTGGATCCTTTAGGAGGTTTGGTTGGTTCCTAGGGTGAATAGGGGAGAAATGGAAGGAAATCCTGAGTTGGGGTTAAAAATCGCTAGGTGGAAAAATTGTAATTTTTAAAAGGTTTTTAGGACGCACAGTTTACTAGTATGCTTTGCCAAACCGTGCGCAAACCATGTGGATGATTCTGTCCAAAAAAACCCCCCCTAATGGTTTACCCACATGGTTTTCCAAACCATTCACAAACCATGTGGAGGCCACTGTCCAAAAACACATCTTCCGCATGGTTTCCTGGGTTGTCCACACGGTTAGTACTAACTGTGCGTAGACCGTGTAACCTACCCAAAACCCCCCTTTTCTCCACTTTTCATGTCCTGGACCCTTGGAACACCTCGAGCCTCCTCTGGGACTTGGGTAAGAACATAATTAACCAAAACATGGGATTTAAACCAAAACTTAAATGAGAACATACCTTTCCAAGATTTGAGATCTTACAATTCCTGATGGCATATCCAGTCATTATTTATTTTTTATTAGAACTTTAAGAAAATTAAACACTAAATGAACATGAATAATATGTCAATAACATGATAATTAAAATTATATTAAAGAAAAAATAATATGAAATGAAAATTCAACCATGATTTTGTATGGACCAACAATCAAATAATTAGTTATAAATTTAAAAGTGACCACTATGATACAAATTTCTGGATCTGGGTGCAATGGATGTTTGTGGTGGTGGATGATATATTAAAATTTCTTTTAATATTTAGTTGACCAAAACCTTGAACATGGATCATGCATGCCAAATTTATAATTAATTTATTTATATTGAATGAAAGGAATACCTGATCTATGGATTATTTCTTCAATGTAGATGCCAATCATCTAAAAATACCCTTTCAGTTTTCCTTCATTGAGATATGAGGATCCAGGGATAGAATCCCCTGAGTGGTGATCCACATGCGCTCCTTTGATCTTTAATTAAAAATAATCAATCTATGAGTTCCAGTATAGATAAGTGATTGTATTAAATTATTCATGTTGATCATTTATCCCTCGATCTTGAAGTAATATCTCTTGTTTTTCTCATTCTTGAGAGGGAGGGAGAAGGATGAGTCAAGAGAGAATTTTTTGAGCACAACAATTCTCAATTTTTGACAGCACACCCTACACAATAGACATAACTGTCTATTTATAGAGATAGGATTTAGGTTAAAATAAAAATTTAATTTCCTGCAAGCACTTAAATAATATTATATCCTTTAATAAACACTAATGTACGTAATAATAACAAAAATAATATTATTTTGTGGCACATGAATACTTGGGAAATAATAATATTATCTAACTAGCTTATTAATTAATATTTGTCACTAGACATGGTATTGGTCCATTCGAACTCCCCTATAATTTATTAAACACACAATTAAATATTTAATTTAAATATTTCATTCATCAATATTTTTTTTCAATTGATAAAAACATTAATAAAATTATCCATTGGTCTTAATAATAATATTTATTGAATTAATTAAATCCAAATAGAATTTACTTTAGATCATAAAAACACTTAGTGTGTTACCCTCTAAGATTCATTCTCATTAGAATTAGGTAGGCTTTTCTAAAGTCCAATATTACTATCGAGAAATGTGTTAAAGAACCCAATAGAAATAACATAATGTCACAGTGATGACAACCACATACAAAAACATACTATGTAATATAATCCCTTTATCAATATATTTGATCAGGAAATATGAACATTCATGTCACTAACCAATATACTCGATACATATTTCTTTTACTATTTGAAAAAACACTTCGTTTAACCACATACATTGAATTTAATGTGACAGTTCTATTCTAATCAAAGGGAAAAGATATCAAGTTCCATAAAGAAATTGGGGATAAATACTTACTTGACTTTTTCCTTAAGGACATGTCAATTATTACACACCTAACATACCCTTCCTCACCATGAATGTATTTCATCACTGTTTTCATTAGAAAATACAAGGTCATGAGTCATGATATCCATCAATGATAATATTAAATTCTAAGGATCATTACACATGATCATAGATAGGAATATTGTAGAGGCCCGAAGCTTAACGTACATGTACATTACATTACTTTTGCGGAATACTTAGTATAATACAAAAACACACACACAAGGACCGTAATAGTTTAGTGTCTTTGGAAACTCGGAACGTAATCTTCTAATCGTGGTGAAAGATCTTCAATATCTCCCATAAAGATCTTCCCTTTTTTTCCTACCTAAAACCTTTCTTTATATCCTGGGGAAAAGAAAACATAAAAGGGTGAGCTCAAATGCTCAGTAAGGGTAAGCAAAAGAAAAATCAATCACATCATATTCATAAGAACATAACTTTTGGAAATCTTAACCTGTAAAAGAGAGCATAATTTCATATCATGGGATAAATCATAGTAGTGAAATTAAATCCCAATAAGCATAACTTAAAACATGAAACTTTGTGGCATACATACATAATCATAGAGAATCATTTCTTGTTAGTCAAGACTCATTGCCAAGACTATCTTAGTGGACAAAGTCCCTTTCTGAATCGAGTAACCCTCGTTCCAGTCCTGTTTCACTGAACCGGTATAACCTACCATTCCAGCCATGTCTATCTCATGAGATATAAAATCTTTACCCAATGCATTGGAAGGAGATATAGGTCCCACCCATCTTATAATGAATCCTTTCTTATGTGTTCCACATAATCATAAAACATACATCATCGCATAATACATGTAACAAAAATGGGATTCTTGAAACATCATGACATCATAAATCAATTCATATAAGATAAAGGAATTCATAAAAATAATTCCATCACAACATGATCAAATCAATGTAATAATAGGGATAAAAACAGAACCCTTTATTATCTTAGATGGAAAATAATTTTGATAAAACACTTGAACTCCATTCTTGAGGAAAATATCCCTTCTTCTTCAAAAACATTTTTCCTTTCATAACATGTCATACAACTTTAAAATAAAAGAATTTGATTAAAAATAAACTTGAAAACTTGTAAAGTAAGCTTCTTGGAAATAATGTTTTAAAAATCCATTCATGCCGTATAAGTTAAAAAAACATTCTTCGTACTTTTATCGGAAAAGTCAAAAAGTACCTCGTACGACAAAAGATTCCTTTCATAGATATTACTAAAAACTCACCGAAGGGTAAAAATGGATTTAAACAATTGTAGGTGGATGTAAATAATATTACATATAGATGAAACATGGATGTGGATGATAAAATACACCCTAGTAAATACTTACGAATAAACAATCTCGGATAAAAATGAGATTGTGATATTTCCCTTACCTTAGGTCCGACTTGATTTGTAAGTGTCCGAACCTCCTGTATAATGATTTAAATAATGTTATTGACTTATTCCAGAATCATATTCATTGTTATTATATCATATATGGTCCACTTATGACTTTATATTACCCGTTCTTTTGTAAATTCATGTTAAAGTAGCGTTTTGGGTAAAATCGTCTCATTTGTCGTTCGTGTTTTTAACTTGTAATTATTCATGTTATTACTTAGATCATGATTACTTAATTCCAGAATATAAAACATGATATATATATATATTCAGAATATACATATATAATAAATCAGTAAATGGAAAGAAATACACCGTTCATGGAGACGGTAGTCCGTACGTACGCATGAACGATGTTTTCGTTTCCTTATTGAATTGAATGGAATTAAGTAGATGACATAAATATAAATATAAATAATTCCAGTATCATTATTAGGTCATATATTTCATTAGTAATTATTATATATACTTTATAATCATTCATGAATGGTTAATCATTGAGAATGAATCTCATCGCGTCGTGGAGACGGTAGTCCGTACGTACGCACGAGCGATGATATCGTTTCCATAATTATTGAATTGAATTAGAGTGGATGATACAATATATCAGAATCAATATCACTTTATAATAGTCATATATGTTCATTATTTACACCATTATACTGATCCAAGTAAGGTGGTGGTGGGAAATAGATTTCACCACGGCGTGGAGACGGTATTCCGTACGTACGCACGCGCGGTGATTTCATTTTCCGTAGGATGGATAGAAGGTGAATTAGGGTTGTTTCATATTTATAATAACATATCAGTATGTAAGTAATACTGATGTTATTACTTTATCATGAAACAACTAAAGAAGAAGAAGTTTGAAGAAGAAAGAAATTGAAAAGATCGGTAATGGATATAGCTCTTCTTTGGAACGCCTCTTTGAATCCTCCACTTAGGGAACTAAGATTGGTCTTTTAAGAATACCAGGACCTCTAGGATTATTATAGGGAAGTGGAGAAGGGATTTTTGCAGGGGTTGGCCGAGCTTGAGTGCTCAATTTGGTGTGAGGAGGAGGGGAGGAGGTTCCCTTTTATAAGGGAGGAGAGGGGCACCTTAGGAATATCTCAAAATATTATTTTATATTAAAGTCCAAATCGGTTTATAATGGTTCCAAAGGGTCTTATTTCGAAGCTAAAGTGGGGATGGGTCGAAATCCTATCAACCAATAGGATTTAGACAAGTTTAGGGTATTATTTTAACCTTATCAATTAGATTTAACTCTAAGTTAAATAATTTAACTCTTACCGTGTCTTTTTGTTTTCTTTCACTATATGGTTAATACACTTACTATAACATGCCAAACGAACCCCAAATTGTTTATTATTAATATATATATCCTTATCTAAGTCATTTGGCCGAACCATATATTTTTAGGAATAAAATAACAATTAGTAATATAATATTTGATTTAAAAACTATTTTTTGTCAATTTTGAAACTATTTGATATATGATTTTTGTGAAAGTCATAACAGAATTATATGTTCGAACCAAGTTGATTAAATCAACACTAATATATCATAGTAACCTTGAAAATTAGTGGAATTCATAAAAAATCTCAAATTACATTTATTGTGGTGTTTATAACATCAATTATGTCAATATTTCATTAATAAGATAATTATTGCATCATCATTGTGTCATAAATAAATTAAATCATTTATTGTCTAAAAATTATAAATAAAATACCATTATGTAGGAAATCTTTTTAGAGTTCTAATTAATATTTATAGTCGAATTTATCTTATGTATAACCCCATATTAAAAATGATTTACTTATTAAACTTTGATTTTAACTATTTTAACCCTTCTTTAAATAAATTAATAATAAATGTCCTAATCTAATCCAAGTGGGCCTAAATGATAATATTTTACACTTAAGGTTGTTTTTGGTCGATATACACTTGTCCAATAGAATTAGGACATGTGTTAGGGTAATATTAATATCATTCTTACCCTTAATTACCCTATTTACTTTTAACCGTGGTAAATAAAAGTAAAAAGTTACTATTCACCAAAAATTATTTTCATCTCATTGAACCAAATTTTACTTACTGACATCAATGGTGTCTCTCGGATTTTTGAAATTCCATTCACAGAAGCGGTAAAATTATGTTTTATGAAAAATTCAGTTTTTTAACTACCACTTAGTAGTTTCACTATTCATCAAAAATTGATGTTTTTCAGAACAATGCCAAAATTTTATCCTATGCTATATTTCATATTCCGAATTCAAAAATGAAGTCTATTTTACCAAATTCATAACATAGAAGTTTCATTAATTAATTTTATAATTAAATCCCGCTGTTAAAACAAATAGCGTGTTTTTAAGAAACAATATCTATCAAAAGATTGACACTTGATTATGTCTGGTTTAAATGTGAAATTACAACCAATGACCAACATTGTATTAAATTGTAAAAATATATTCTAAATATACTTTAAAACCACTCAAATTAATAATTTATCACTATTAATTATTTCGATTAAAAAAGTTGTTTTTAATTATAATTTAGTAATTTTCACTATTCATCAGAATATGAAAGTTATCCGAAAAGCACCAAAATTTCACCTTAGGATAAATTCGATACTCCGAATCCAAAAATGAAGTCCATTTTGAGATTTAAATTTTCTAAAATTTAAAAAGTGGTTATTACTATTCATAACGGCTAGTTTTAATAATATGTTAATAGCATATCGTTGTTTTGTGAAACTCAGTATTGCGTACTACACACGCTATCGAGGAAGGTTGCGATTGTGTGTAATGCAAGGCAAGTCAAGGATGCGTGTTGTGCAAGCTCCTTTTGGTGTAGCGTACAACACAAGACATTAATAAAATTAAAAAGAATATTTTTCATAAAATTTCGGGCTGTTACAAATATCTGATGAAAAAAACATATAGAATTACTACTAGTGGGTCTTCTCTCATAATCTCCCTTTTTGGGATATTACCAAGTGAAATATCCATGAGAAGAATCCTCAAATTCTTCTGAGTACTCACACATTATAGTCTATATACTATGTGTCCTATTATAGTATGTTATCCAACCACAAAAATATATTAAAGAATATTATCATATCACTCGAAGGTTCTCATCATATCTATGAACCACTATGACCTTATCAATGTGACATAAACTTCATGAAATTATTAAATTAGATTCATATAGAATAATGAACAATATTTAATAAGGTATTTTATTAATATTCAATAAATTGAATATACATGTAATAAATGTACATAAAGTTGGTCCTAGGACACCAAATCCAACATAACCATCCACCATGAATCGACATAAGTTTTCTTCAAATAACTTTACTTTGAAAATAACCTATTTTCTATTTCATTGATTGAAGAGTGTTCACCTAGATTTCATACATCGATTGATTGGGGAAATTAGTGAATTAAATATATACCCCTTTTTCTATGCACTGTTACTTTGATGGATTATTAAATAGAAATCTATTCAATTTATTGATTTTGGATCTATTAAAAATACTTATATTTGTTACTCTAATAAGAAAGTTTATTGATTAATTATAAAAGTCAATTGTGTATTATTTAACCATCCACCATCTTTCTCCATATGTATTATGATCTTGTTATCCCTTCATTAACGTGGGTAATTTTGTTGTTGTTCCATATGTTTTTATTCTAATGTGAATGATTATTTTCTAATTTGATTATGATTTGTTTAATAATTATCTCATTTGATGAATGAACTGGACTGAAACAAGTGATGGGTGGAGTATGACATTATATAGCCCTTCAATGCATAAGTAGGTATGTTGATACAAACATGTTAGGGTATTTTGGTCTATACCTTCCCAAAAAAAGATATTTATTTGATGGTACATTCATGATGTCTAAGATCACAATGTATTGGCTTATGGTATGGAATTATCTATCCAAAATTATGAATTCCATCGTTAAAGAACTGGTTATTTTTATCGATGTTATGTTTTCATTTCCATTATTATCCATGGATATATCATACTATCAATTTCATTATATTATGGAATTATTTTTTATTATATATTCTTGTCATAATATGCATGCTATGTTATTTCAATATTTCCTCATTTATATGTTTTCCCTTACTAAGAAATTGAGCCCACCCCATCTTATGTTTTCATTTTTGTAGGTTATAAAGAAAATTATTACACATGATTTATATAATTGGATAAATTGTGTAGAGAATTTGTGTTTGATGTTGAATACTTATTATAGTTTAATTATTTTCTTATATAGTGTAAAAAATGTCCATTATTTGAGAAAGACATGGGCTTTATTAGATTATGTTTTTTCCTAATTCTTTTAAAGCACTAAACCTAAATGGTGTGGGGAATGTATATAATGAAATAATTTTTAAATTCATGTAAATATTGGATAATTATGTATGAGAATATATATTTGAATTTGAATCTAGTATATAAAGTATGCATCCATGAAACTAGATCTAGGAGTGTGATTACAAATCATCAAAGTTGGCATCAGAGCATGATTTAGATAAATTTAAAGATTAAGATGTTTGTTGAGGATAATTTAAGTGTTGGTAAGTTAATTTTGAATATAATTTAAAAGGTATAGATAATAATTTGGGATAATATATGATTTAATGTTTAGGTAATAATGAAATTTTATTTGGGGATTATGATAAGATAAATTTAATAAAATCTTAAGGGATGAGTCTAAGAGATAATTATAAGTATTATATAACATCCATAAGTTTTGGTATAGTGGATATTATGTTGTTATACTAGAAATTAAATCCCTATTTGTATACTATAAGTGGACACAAGATCTATCATAGATGTACCCGGGAGAAATAACCCTGGAAAGGGGGGATTAAGTATTAAATCTACTGTAACATGGTCAATGAAATAGAGGCCTAAATGCACACCTAATTTAAAACTCTTGGGGTATATTATTTGGCTAATAAAATTACCTTTATAAACCATTATGAAGGATTTGAGTATGATTTTAAATAATTATGTTATAGAACCTAATAGAAAATCTTGTATAACAAAGGATTTAACAAAGAGAGTTATTGGTTGAATTGAAAGTATCTTATGTTAAAAATAAAGGTGTCATAGGGGAATACAACCATAGATTTTTTTGTTTTCAATTTTATATTTTTTATATTATCAAAACCATTTTGGTTATAGTATTTGGATGAAATAGGATCAAAAAAAATGAAGCTAAGAAATGTACGTATCCAGAAACCATTATGTATTATAATATAATAAGGGATAATAATTTGTTATGAATTTTACAATATACTTTTTATGATGAAAAAAGGTGAGTATCCTTGTCTTACCTAAGGTAGTGGGGTTGATATCTGAATAGAAATTAAATATTTAATAGTGATTGATATTTATCAATGATATTCTGGTATATTCTAAAAGCTATGAGGATTATGTGTGACATCTAAGGATTTCATTCATTATTTCTACTTTAAAGGTTTGGAAACATATGTTAAATGGTGTCAATAATATTTAAAATTTATTTTATGGCATGGTTATATTTTTGGGGATAACTATTGAAGAACACATTATTTAGGTATTGATAACTTGTAGGTTTAGTACACTCTTGATGTTTGATAATAAAGGGTTTATTTATATTGAAAAAGAAACACAGATAGTATTCATAGCCAAGGGATTGATAACTGATTCATGATTTTTGTGTTAATTTCATCAAATTTTTTGAGACTGTGGTATATACTGTTTTGTGTGTGACTTCATACCATTTTAGGTTTAAATATAGAATTAAGTTCTAGAATAATATATAGTTTCACAATGGTTTAATGCATTATAGGTTCATATGGTTTTAGGAAGGGTATATTTTTGTGAATGTATGAATTGGTTATATACATTCCTGAGTATATAATTTCATAAAATATTAATGTTGTTTGAGTAAATATTAGTAACTTAATATTTCCTAATAGAGTTAGGTACATGTCATATTATAATTAAATATCTGAAATGATAAATATGTTAAAAATACCCTCACAAACTTTCATCAGTGTGTAAAAAATAAAATTATGAGGATGTATTTTATTTATGGGGGGGGGGGGAATGTAACACCTTAAGATTTTAATATATGAATTTCCTTAAATGTTCTAAATTTTTTCAATATCTTTCTCCACACGCAACACCAAACTAATAAAACCAAGATATATTTTAATAAAAATATAAATTTTATGTATGGCCATTAAAACCTATCCATTGAATTAGTAGGAATAAATATAAGTAACCACTTTATGAAATATTTATAAAAATAAAGTAAAGATGCTTTTAATATGAATGAAATTCAATTGTTATAGCTAAACCATCTAAAACAATCATTTTATACTGAAAAATAATTTTATCTAAATATGTTATTTTTATGATATATACATTTCTATTTTAGAAAAAATTTGTTTAAAAATGATAAAATATATTTGATCTGAATAAATTTTATTACTAATTTAATTATTAATTTATAATAAATTTGAATGTGAATGATAAATATTTTTACAAAGATTTTTTTCTATAAAAACATTTTCATTATATGTCATATTTTTCTATTTAGAAGTTAAATTCATAACATTTATAATTTTAATTTGAAAAATGAAAATTCTTATTGGATTATTAATAATAATATTTACTTAAAATTATTTTTTTATAAAAAAATGATGTTTCAGTGAATAGTGAAAAATAACATTTTTACATATAGCATGACTTTTATGAAATTATTAGAATATAAATATGAATATTATACTCATGAGGCCTTCTTCTAAGATCAAACATGCCTTTTACAAGTGACTTTATAATTCTAAAAAATATTTTTTAAAATTTCAAACCCATATTTTACATTTAAGAATATAAGTTATAAATTTTTTAAATTATTTTTAATACACTATACATTTATTATTTTAAAGTTATTATTTTTTAATTTTAAAAATTAATTATCATTAAACGGATTTAAAATTATCAATTATTAGGTCCAAAATATGTAAAAAGGGACATTTTAGGCAAAAAATGATTTAATACGTTTAAAACTAATTACCATGTAAAAAACTAAAATGATAAAAGTAATAATTCAAGGAGTAAAGGGACATAAACTTGATAAAAATATGTCTAAAATTGGGTGTTTGAGTTTTAAATAAATATTATCTCTTTCCACTCAATTATTTATCAAATTTTGATTTACTTTCCTTTAGAGTGTCTTCCCATTATTTAAATGTTTTGGATATTTACAAATAATGTCATCCCTTTTCACTTATAAAAGGGGCACTCATATTATCACTTCCCTTATATAAAAATCCAATTAGTCTAGAAAAAACTCTATGAAAACTCTCGTAAAAATTTCTATCTAGATTATTGAGGTTTTTGTCTACTCCAAATACCATCCCTCAAAGTATTAACACCTTTGAAAATGATATGATCCTTAAAGTGAGGTAAAAATTTCTAACCATTACTTTCTCATTTTTATTTATTTAGTAAAAACAAAAAACATCATTCTTTCTTTGTGCGGACTACCACCTTCAGGACGCAACATATTGTGTTTTCCTTAACTTACTTACATGGATAGGAATATTATATAATTTAATATATATGTATTATATTTATGAAATATATTAGATTTTGAAATAAAAAACCCTATTTGCATACGCATAGACTACAACCTCCATGGAATGATTGATTTCCATTTTTTATTTTCAAAATTTCCTTACATAGATGAAAATAAGAATGAGTTTAGTGAAAAAATTTTATTTTTATGATATCAATTTGTTTTTTTGACAAATTTGATAAGCTATTAATAATATGATAAAAAATTATCATCATTAATTCAATTGTTAAAAACAAGTGCACTAGGAGGTAACTATTTTTACTCATATTAAGAAATATATTAATATCCATTTATTATTCTTCCACTTCCTTAAAATTATGATATATCACAATAATAAACTATAAATAATATTAATATTATTTTGATAAAAGGTATTATAACTAAACCACCATATGATAATCCATTAATTATGGTATGTTCTTGTTTGGGCTGGTTTAACTGCCTACATGAACAATACTATGAATTTATATCATAGATGTCTATAGGAAATTAATTATTCGTATGATATGATAAAAATAAGTTAATTATTTTGTTTATTATATTATGGTAACATTATTATTAAACTCACTAATTAATAAAACACATTTTTTTCATTAAGAATCTCCTAAACATGATCATCATCAAGTTCATCTTCATGGATTCTAACAAAAACTACCATGGAATGAAATTATACCTCTATAAGAATCATGAAAAGTCTATCATAGTATCTTGAGTTATATTTTTATGATGAACATTGTAAGAAGAATAAATACCAATACCTTTTTTATGAAATGAGTTTAAAACTATCAATATTACTTACAATTGATATTGAAAATAAGTAATAACTAACTATAATTCATATATATAATGACTATATATGAAAAATATAACTGAAAATGGATTTGAGTAGGGTTCTGAATCAATTGGTTAATATAGTTATGTTTGTGATACAATAGCTTTAAGTATGTTATTAGAAGTTAGTACAAGAGGTAAGGGTTTTCTTGGTCTCAATTATGATTCTCTGAGACATGTTATATGTTATACACTGGGTTTATTTTTTATAGTATTATATTGATTTAATACCCCATTAATATCCTATAATTTATTTACTTGTAATTAATGGGACAAACTAATCCAAATAAAATTATTTTACTTAAATTCTTTTGGCAAAGTGTTACCCTAGTCATAAGAGTTTTTGGAATCTCAATTTTCTTTCATTGAGTTATGATCATTCTATTGAAATTATTTCATATAAATTGTGTAAATTATTCTATTTGATTGTATTATGTTGAATTATATCATTTTTTATTTTTGATGCACATAAAACCCTTTTCAAATGTTTCATGCTTCAGGGAGTATGTTGCCCATAAGGTATATTGATAACTCAAATATCCTTTTTTAGCTATAAGGATTCATATTGAACCATGATTTTCCACGCATGGGATCTTAAAACCTAATATTTTATTATATTTTATTTCATAATAGTTTTTAGGAAAATGATGTTTCAATACAAAACAAGTTTTAATATACTTTATTTGTAATGCGGGGTTTCAAAAAAGGTATTTTCAAAGTATTAATAAGGATATTTTTGTTTCATAATCAAATGATTTATATTTGGATCCATATTTATATAGAAAAATTTATGTCATGTTAAAGGGTCCATTATTATAGATTATTTTCAGAAGTAAATGTTTTCAAAATCATTCACTTAGCTTTTTTGAAGTTACTTTTGAAAGTGACATGCATGTTTTCGTTTTAAATCAATGTAAAATATGTTTTCTAAAAACTATTTTATGTTTTAACCTCTATTTTCCATTTAATATTCAAAAGGATTTACACTCATGGGATTTATATCACATAACTTATTCTATAATAAATACCAAAATAAATTGTAATTTTGTGGACTGAACTTAAGGTATCAAACAATTTTATTTTTGATCCCCTCTTGTGTGATACCACTGGGAGAATTATTTTTCAAGGATAATTTTCAAATATGTTAAAATCCTTCAAAATTTAATCTGTTGTGATGGGGATATATTCTTTTATATCCACCCATATTATTTATCTATTTTTATTATATAATTTTCATTTCAATAAGAAGAAATGATCCATAGTTTCCTTGGTCTTACATAAACATCTACCGTGAATTGGCATAAATTTTCTTTCAATTCCTTTACTTTGTGAATACCCTATTTTCCATTTATTTTATTGAATGGTGTTCACATAGATTCCATACATCAATTTTCACGAACCAGGCCGGGTCGCCATCCGACCCGGTCCGCGGCATGGCTCGAAGGGAGTTCCCAATCCCCACGGGCTGGTACAAGTTCCCGGGTATCAAAACTAACACATGGGAATGATTTACCCGAAATAGTAAACACAAAACAACTAATAAGATAGAAAAACTAAAACTGAAAATAGACAACCAAATAGGTCCTTAAACTAAAAACAAAATTAGAGGTTTACAACTTAAACCAACATCCAAAAATAAACTACAAAAAATAAACTAAAACTCTAACTCAAACCTCCAAGCATCAAGAGAGGCGCAACATCCACACGCAACAAACACCAACCTGCACGAGAAGACCATCATCGACCAAAACCACCGTCGCTGAGCACGATGTCACAACTTGGAACACACAAGACAAAATGTCTACATACACCCAATGGTTTATGTAGGGTGTGATCCAAGAGACCTGTAGGATGTCACTCGACGAAAAGGTTCCACAGGTAAACATTAAATGACAAATACATTTGCAGTCTTAATAAAAGAAAGGACACCAAAGCCTGAACAACTTTAGAAGAACAGTTTTTATAAAGAAAGTACTTTCAACAAAAACAACTTAAATAAAAAAGAATAAAACACCCTTGCAGTTAAGAAAAATCAAACCTTCAAGAGAACCCAAAAGATACATCGTATGTCGATGGTGAGTGTATAACAGTCTAGGAGCACCAAAAGTGGGAAAGGCCCTGTAGGTACTAGCAAAAGAAATGGGACCCTATAACATCACGTCTTGGTGAACATTAGTATAGGAACCAGAACAAAATATGTTCTCGTGAACAATACACTAGTAGGGAAATACATCCGTAACCTAGTGGTCTCCAATAATCATCCAATGTTTAGTTAGTGTTGTAATCATCAAATTAGCTAAGTGAAACCGGGCCAAAGCCGCTTTTGTATCACTAGCACGCTAGATCTAGTCTTCCCACCTAGTACCCAGGCCTCCCCTTTTGTGCTCAAGATGTTCCAATTTCACATTTCATGTCAAACTCAGACAAATAAAACAAAAAGGGTGTTACATAAACCCAACGCAATACTTTCACACACACAGGAAACCATTTTACAAAGTACGCATGCCAAAAGACATTACCCAACTCAAATAAAACAATTTCTGCATTGCTAATAATTGTTTATTTGAAACATGTTAAAATTTTTATCGTTAATAATTTTATTAAATCATATTAAATTCTTTGAAAACAAATTATTTAAAAAGAAACATGACACGAATTTAACAAGAAAAACTAACTCAACCCTCCTCCCTGACCAAACATACCCGACGCCACATCAAGAACACAACCTACACCACTTGCATCAATAAATAATCCAACCGCATTGTTAAAAGAATATTTTTCTGATTAAACAAAACACTAGTAATTGTATTGAGCAAATCGAGAAGATAAAACATGATTTTAAAAACAAAAGACCCACTCAAATTCCCTTTTTGGACAAAACACATATGAATGCTACATCATAACATAAACTGCGCACTTTGTGCATTTTCACAAAAAAATGCAAAATTTATTAAACACTAGGAGACAACTCAACAATGGTTTTCACATAAATGACCTACTCAACCAACACAACAAATTCACTTATGACCAAGAACATGAAACGCTATGTCAAAATGAAATTAACACCACTTTCACAAATGAAAAGTTAACTGCACATATTATTAAACACTAACAATTGACTAAAGATAAGTTTTCATCCAATGAACGCACCCACCCATATAAGCATACCACAAAACAAATTTAACACATGAAAAACATCAAGAAAACCAAATCCACACCCAAAACAATTAATCAAAGAACATCATAAATTAACCAAGGTAGCAAATTAATTCATTAAATAATGTTTAAACGTGGAACCACCTACCTTGAGTGTCGAAGACCCCAACCCTCAGCGTGAAACGTCTGTCACCTGACGTTCGCGCCACAAAGAACCTAATGCGAACCCGCAAACACGAATTCAAACTGAAAAATTCAAGTTAAAACCCCAAAATCAGAACATATACCCACTAGAAAAAAACAACAAATCTCAAAAGAGAAGAGATAGAAAAAAAAAATAGCGAGAAGAAGACATAACCGGGGGGTCGATGTCAGAAAAGGGGAGGAGAGGGAGGCCGTTCGGGAGTTGCAGGGTGTGCCGACCAGCATGGGGGTTCCAGGGGGTTGCGCCTTGAGCTGGAAAAGGGGAGCAAGGAGGGTCTGTGTGGCGGCGCGAGCCGGGAATAGGGGTGCGGTTGGTCTGGTGAGCGGGGCGCATGACGGGGATACTAGACGGTAGAGGAAGGAGGTTGGCTGGTCCGGCAGACAGCGTGTGAGCCGCAGATAGAGGCACGCCGGAGGTGTCGTCGGGGGGGGGGGGGGGGTGGTCATTTTGCAAGGGAGGCATGGCGCAAGGTGGACGGTTGGGAGAAATGGGAACTGTGTGGCGCGAGCCCACCTGGACGGGAGGGAGGAGATCACCCAGGTAGGGTTTGGGACGCTGGTGGATGAGCGCGAGGGAGGAGAGGGCGCACATGTTGGATGACAGCATGATAGGTATAGGAAGGGGGAGGTGGTGTGGTACAAGGGGGAACCGAAAACCTAAGAAAAAATGGAGGAAAAAACAAAGTAATGAAAAAGAAACAAAGTAATAGAAAAATAAACAAAGTAATTAAATGAATAAATAAAATAAGTAAAATAGAAATAAAAAAATTAATAACATTACATAATGTTAACTATAATAGTTTTTATCACAAAATTAATAAAAATTTAATAAATATTATAACCTTAACACTATTAATAATAATAGTACTATTATCTCAAACAAAATTTCTATTATTACCATTTAAACAATTTTCATAAATTTTATTAAACTTCTTATTTTTGTTTTATTTCTTTTTCATTAATCATTATTATTTCATTATCGTGTTATGTTTTTAACTCTATTTTTTTGAAAGCCGGGCAGACCGCGCGGTCTCAAAATCGCGCGCTGCCCATGCGTCTGGTGAGGCTAAACCCGAAACAGTAATAATGATAATAATAAAAATAGTAATAGTAATAATAGTAATGATAATAATAATAATAAGTTATAACAATTGTAATAATAATAATAATAATAACAATAAGATGATAACAAACTTAATAAACTAAATAAAAAACTATACAATAATCAACTTAATAAAATGCTATTAATAAAAATAATACTATAAATTAAATTGTCATCCATGATAATAATAATAATATTCTCAAGTGACATTAATATTATTATTATTAAAATCATTCTTAATTCATCTTATTTCATTAGTTAACCATCAGGCAGGGTGTGCGGGGAACCGAACAGGGTCATGCGCCGACCTAGGTGAGGTTGTGCGGCTTCAACCGCGGTGCGCTGGACATAGTCAAGGACAAAACACACGTTTTAAAATAAGAACTAAAAATTTTAAACTGGGTCCGACCTGAACCCTGGCGAAAAAATTTACAGGGCCATAAAATAATAAAATAAAATAAATGTTAAAAAGTGAGAGTGTGGAAATTCTCCCCACCATAAAGCTTTCTGTTCCCGGAAATCCACAACTAAGGAGGAGACCTAAAGTAGAAAACAACACCCCTTAAGGTCCAAAGAGGATCCCCACAATCAACAAGTGAAAAGAGGAAAATGCATCGTGCTCAGAGAAAGTGACCCAAATGACAACTTCACGAAACTCTAAAAAAAAGTCTTTCTGATATGTGTCACCCACCCTAAAGAGATAAAACACCTCCAGTTGACTGATCAAGAAAGGGAAATCCCACACCAACAAAAACCAACGTCACAAGCCAAAACATCTAAATCACCATTGAACGAAAATGATGTCGTTTGACTGGAACGAACAAACAAGGTCAAGCACGTCCAAGGAATACTCTTATCATATACCACCAAGTCATCTCTTGGAACATAACTAAAATGCCAACACGAGAAAGCCCGAAGGGCTCCCCACCATTAGATACCTAGTGACGCCCGAGACAAGATTGGAAAACCGACACGGGGAGGCCCAGACAGACTCCCCACCATAAGAATAGTGCAATATCAGTTTATTTATGGGGAGTTCCAGTGAGGCCCCTAATGGGTCTCACAAGCGTTTACACCAATGAAAACACAAGAACTCAGAGGCTTTCGGACACTGACCCAACACCCCACCAAACGAGCGGGGAGGACGGGGCCCAACCATCAGGCGTCAAAACCACAACCACAGACAAATCAACATCTCAAAATCCCTGGATGAGCACCATTTAACTTTGACACCAATTCACCCAAACAGACCTCATAAGGACTGCTTAAAGAAATTACCTTTGATGAGACGCCACCCCCAGGACTTTAAGATAACTAGACGACCACACCTCCTCATAACCACAAGAAACCCCACACATACAAATAGGTCGTTCGAAACAGAACCACATGAAACAATTTAAACCTCTTTCATCTTCCGAACCGACGACAAAAATAAAGTTGGGGGTCACATACTCTCCCGGGATTTCTGACCACGTTCCAGCTTCACTTCGAGGCCTATAGCTGGAGCCCTGATGTTTGAAGCATCTCCTTCCTTGCAGTCAGGCGTGGAAGACTCCCATATACAGCTTCTCCTATTGGTGTCACTCGTAACCACACCGTAACCAAGACAACACCAGAAAACACAATGCATCATGACATCCAACTACTCCCTCACGTCACATACACCAAAACATAGGTTTAGATAATGCACATGTATCACTTTTTCACCTTAACCAAGAAACTTCAAAAGGGAAGACGCACGACAAACACTCCTACTTTGATAGAAAAAATTAGAACTCCCTAAGAGGAGGACGCACTCCTTAAAAACATGGATTCCTGAAGGGTTTCATGAAGTCCACCTTTACACTTCGATGAAAACTCACATTGAAAGATGTCACCAAACATGACCCTTGTGGTTGATGTGAGCAGTACAAACCTTTCAAGTCATCAGCCAGTGCAGATAATTCTGAACCACCTTCACCCTTTCCCGCTGGAATTTCTTTCAATGTTTCTAGGGGGAAACTTCAGACGCAACAACGTCAAACTTCATACCTGATGAATCAGACAATTCGAAGAGACCAAAACTCCCTTCAACTCCCCTTGCATCCGTCATCCCGTTGTGAGAGGATCCTCTTAGTTGTAAAAAGGAAAGGTGGGTTCAATTCTAGAATTCAAGAAGAGAGTCCTCTGATCAACTGGAGGGTCGACCAATGACGAATTTCCTGTGGACACACTTTAATCGCATGTCAACACTTTATGGGGGGCATACACTAGTCATGAAAGAAAACCATATACCCAACCAAACTGGTCCAAAGGTCAAGACATACCACAAGCGAACACTAGACATGCAGGGGGAACCACTGCAGGGGCTTCCTGAATCTCTTTTCAAAAGAATTCAGTAACTACACGCTTTCACACCAACTTACAAATAAGAATTAAAACTCAAGACTCAAATCAATACAAAGGATCCTCAGCTCAAAGCTCCTCACATCTGACATTTCCAAAACACAAGCACACACCACACAATCACTAATTATTAACACAATGAATTTTCATTTAACAAAACTTTTTGAAAAGAAACGAAGCTGGTGGGTTTCACAAACACCAATGGCATCCCATGAGCCCCGCACATGCATGTTCCCGTGCCACACCGGCACCCACCTCATATCCATCCTGGAATTTATTCGCTCATGCCATTGACCATTTCTCTTTCATATACACTCATGCATGTGGTTTCCCATGAGAACACCAAGGATCGAAAACAAACCTTTCCATTTTTCAAAACCAAAACATTCAACTCACACCTTTCAAAACTCATACATTATTCCCATTTTAAAGAGATTCATTTCAAAAAAAAAAAATTCAAGAACAAACCATTTTTACTTACAAACCAAAATTCCACAATTCCAAAACAAAGAAACGAGGAACGGTGCAGGAGAAAACTAGTGTCAGTGGGTGACTGGAACATATGGTTGGAGATCAAACGCCAGTCACGCCACCGCAACAAAGGGTATTCTAGGACAGCGTCCCCGACTACACATGGATTTCCAGACCCTGTGAGCCCACTAGGATCACTGATCCTACACACTTTTAATTTCCCCTAAACAAGACTAATCATGAGGACGAAAGACTCAACGGACCTAAACTTACCCTCGTAGCTCGAGTCCTGCCACGAGGAGTGCTGGCCAAGAACCTTTCTCGTAACCAGAACGTCGATTTCCGAAACCCTTAACTTTGGTCTACACTGACTCTATCCCAAAAGAACACAACCTAAAAGAGAAAACCTGCTCTGATACCATTTTTTCACTAACCAGGCTGGGTCTCCATCCGACCCGGTTCCCGACCCAGTCCGCGACATGGCCAGAAGGGTGTTCCCAATCCCCACGGGCTGGCACAAGTGCATGGGTATCAAAACTAACACATGAGAATGATTTACCTGAAATAGTAAACACAAAAAAACTGATAAGATAGAAAAAGTGAAACTGAAAATAGACAACCAAATGGGGCCTTAAACTAAAAACAAAATTAGAGGTTTACAACTTGAACCAACATCCAAAAATAAATGACAACAAAATAAACTAAAACTATAACTCAAACCTCCAAGCAACAAGAGAGGCGCAACATCCACACGCCACAAACACTAACCTGCACGAGAAGACCATCACCATCCAAAACCACTGTCGTTAAGCACGTTGTCACAAGCTAGAACACACAAGAAATAAAGTCTACATACACCCAAAAGGTGTGAGCCAAGAGCCCAGTAGGACATCACCCAATGAAAACATTCCACGGGTAAAAATTAAATCACAAATACATTTACAGGCTTAATAAAAGAAGGGACACCAAGGCTTGAACAACTTTAAAAGGACAAATTTTATAAATAAAGTACTTTCAACAAAAACAACTTAAATAAAAAAGAATAAAACACCCTTGCAGTTAAGAAAACTCAAACCTTCAAGAGAACCCAAAAGCTACACCGTATGCCGATGGTGAGTGTATAGCAGTCCAGGAGCACCAAAAGTGGGAGAGGCCCTGTAGGTACTAGAAAAAGGAATGGGACCCTAGAACATCGCGTCTCAGTGAACAGTAGTATAGGAACTAGAAAAAAATATGTTCTCGTGCATGAGCCACTAGTAGGGAAACACATCCATAACCTAGTGGTCTCCAATCGTCATCCAATGTTTAGTTAGTGTTGTAATCATCAAACCAGCTAAGTGAAACCGGGCCAAAGCCGCTTCCGTATCACTAGCAGGCTAGATCTAGTCCGCCCACCTAGTACCCAGGCTTCCCCTTTTGTGCTCAAGATGTTCCAATTTCACATTTCATGTCAAACTTAGACAAATAAAAAAAACAAGGTGTTACATAAACCCAACGCCAAACTTTCACACACATAGAAAACCATTTGACAAAGTATGCATGCCAAAAGACATTACCCAACTCAAATAAAACAATTTTTGCGTTTCTAATAATTGTTTATTGGAAACATATTAAATTTTTTATCGTTAATATTTTATTAAATCATATTAAATTCTTTGTAAATAAATTATTTAAAAAGAAACATGACATGACGTTAACACGCAAAACCATCTCAACCCTCCTCCCTGACCAAACATACCCGACACCACATCAAGAACACAACCTGCACCACTTGCATCAATAAATAACCCAACCACACTATTAAAAGGACATTTTACCGATTTAAAAAAACACTAGAAATCTTATTGGGAAAATCCAGAAGATAAAACATGACTATAAACATAAAAGACCCACTCAAATTCCCTTTTTGGACAGAATGCATATGAATGCTACATCAGAACACAAACTGCGCACTTTGCGCATTTTCACAAAAACAAACGCAAAATTTATTAAACACTAGGAGACAGATCAACAATGGTTTTCACATAAACGACCTACTCAACCAACACAACACCTTCACTTATGACCAAGCACATGCAACGCTATGTCAGAACTAAATTAACACCACTTTCACAAAAGAAAAGATAACTGCACATATTATTAAACACTAACAATTGACTAAAGATAAGTTTTCATCCAATGAACGCACCCACCCATATAAGCATACTACCAATAAAATATAACACATTAAAAAACATCAAGAAAACCAAATCCACACCCAAAATAATTAATCAAAGAACATCATAAATTAACTAAGCTATAAAATTAGTTCATTAAATAATGTTTAAATGTAGAACCACCTACCTCGGGTGTCGAAGACCCCAACACTCGGCGTGAAACTTCAATCTCTTGACGTTCGCACCACAAAGAACCTAATGTGAACCCACAAAAATGAATTCAAACCGAAAAATTCATGTTAAAACCCCAAAATTAGAACATATACCCACTGAAAAAAACTAAAAAACTCGAAAGATAAGAGAGAAAAAAATGGTGAGAAGAAGACATAACCGAGGGGGGGTCAACGCCGGAAAAGGGGAGGAGTGGGAGGTCGTTCGGGAGTTGCGGAGTGCGCCGGTCGGCATGGGGGTTCTAGGGGGGTTGCACCTTGAGCTGGACAAGTGGAGCAGGGAGGGTCCGTGTGGAAGCACGATCCGGGATCATGGTTGTGGCTGGTACGGTGAGCAGGGCGCGCGACAGGGATGCTGGCTGGGAGAGGAAGGAGGTCGGCTGGTCCGGCGGACAGCTTGTGAGCCGTGGATGGAAGCGCACCGGAGGTGTCATCGGGGGGGGGGGGGGGGGGGGTCATTGTGCAAGGGAGGCATGGCACGAGGTGGAAGGCTAAGAGAAATGGGAGTTGTGCGGCGTGAGTCAGCCTGGACGGGAGGGAGGAGATCACCCAGGTAGGGTTTGAGATGCTGGTGGATGAGCGCAAGGGCGGAGAGGGCGCACCTGTTGGATGGATGCACGATAGGTATAGGAAGGGGGAGGTGGCGTGGTACAAGGGGGAACCGAAACCCTAAGAAAAAATGGAGGAAAAAAACAAAGTAATGAAAAAGAAACAAAGTAATGAAAAATAAACAAAGTAATGAAATGAATAAATAAAATAAGTAAAATAGAAATAAAAAATATTAATAACATTGCATAATGTTAACTATAATAGTTTTTATCACAAAATTAATAAAAAATTAATAAATTTTATATCCTTAACACTATTAATAATAATAGTACTATTATCTCAAACAACATATCTATTATTATCATTTAAACAATTTTCCTAAATTTTGTTAAACTTCTTATTTTTGTTTTATTTCTATTTTATTAATCATTATTATTTCATTATCATGTTATGTTTTTTTCTTTTTTTTAAAGCTGGGCAGACCGCGCGGTCTCAAAATCATGTGCTGCTTGTGCGTCCGGTGACGCTAAACCCGAAACAGTAATAATGACAATAATAACAATAGTATTACTAATAGTAGTAGTAATAATAATAATAATAATAATAATAATAATAAGTTCTAACAATTGTAATAATAATAATAATAACAATAAGATGATAAAAAACTTAATAAACTAAATAATAAACTATACAATAATCAACCTAATAAAATTCTATTAATAAAAATGATACTATCAATTAATTTTTCATCCAAGATAATAACAATAATATTCTCAAGTGACATTATTATTATTACTATTAAAACCATTCTTAATTCATATTATTTCATTATTTGACCATCAGGAAGGGTGTGTGGTGAACCGAACGGGGTCGCGCGACAACCTAGGCGAGGATGCACGGCTTCAACCGCAGTGCGCTGGACGTAGTCAAGACCAAAACACGCATTTTAAAATAAGAACTCAAAATTTTAAACTGGCTCTGACCCGAACCCTGGCGAAAAAATTTACAATGACAGAAAAAAAATTAAATAAGTGAGAGTGTGGCATCGATTGATTGGGAATTTTTTTTACTTAACCATATATCCTTTTCTCTATATATGGTGTTAGTTTGAGGGATGATTACATATAAATATATTCCATTTAATGATTGGTAAACCACTAAAACCCCATATATTTGTTATTTGAATACATATATTTATTGATTACTCTAGAAGGTCAACTATGTATTGTTTAATGATCCCCATTATTTTTTAGGAAGGGTTGTGATCATGTTATCCCTTATTAAAATGGTGAAAAGTATCGGTGTTATGTATATTGTTATTCTAAAACTAATGGTTACTAACCAAGTTCATTATATTTTCTTTACTGATTATCCAATGTGATGAATGCATTAAAAAATTAATGGGTAGGACTTGGCATTATATTACCCCTTGATGTACCAGTATCTCTCACAAGATAGATATGTTTGAGTATTTTGGTGTATGCCATCCTAGAATAAGATATTATCGTGACAATAAGATGATGATGATGCGAAAGATCACGATTTCTTGTTTTATGGTATAAAATTAGACGTTCTACATCGTTCATATCATTACTAGGGTGAAAATTAGTGTTATTGATGCCGTTTTTTTCATTTCCATTTTTATACATTGATATATCATGCTTTCAGTTTCATTATATTATGGAATTATTTTTAATTATATATTAAAATCATAATATTTATGCCATGTTTATGTGATTATCACTGCTGTTGTATGTTTTCCTTTACCAAGCATTTGAGCCCACAACTTCTTATGGTTAAATTTCCCCAAGTTATGAAGAAAAGAATCACACATGATATTTTTAATAACATAGATTTTTTGGAGAAATTTTGGGAGGTATTGAAGAATTATTATGAATTATGTAGTTTCTTATATAGTGTAAACAATTATTATTAGTTGAGAAATACATTGGATTTATTAGTTTATGTTTTGTCCTAATTATCTAAATATCTAAACCTAAAAGGTCTTAGGAATATATGAAATGAAATATTTTTTAATTTATGTTACTATTGGATATTTATTTTAGAGAATATATAGTCATCATCAAATTTAGTTTGTAAAATATATGTATATGGGATCATATCCAGAAGTACGGGTAAGAGGAACCATGATAAGTACCCATATTTTTGGGAAACATATGATCTCTTTGAATTTCATTTCTAATAAGGGGGTGATTTATTTTTTAGGGTCAAAAAAATCCTAAGGGGGTGATTTTTATGAATCCTAAGGATTGTGTTAGACTTGTTGACAATAAGGATACTAACAATAAGGAAGATGAACTTGATGAGAAAGTAGAAGGTTATAGTGATGCTTGGAGGATTGTTAATAATGAGATTTATTATTTTATATTAGATATGGTGACAATAAATCAATTATTATTATGTTGAATACACTATCCACATGAAGGAATAAAGGATGTCCGGAGGAAATATGAAAGTGAAGATATTTTAAGAGAGTTTAAAAAGAGTGAAACTAGACAAGCCAAATAAGAACACATTGTAGTGGTGTCCATGGTGCAGGTTGCAAATGATATTTTCAGGTGAATCATTCCATAGAATAGGCCGCGGTGAAGAAGGAATTTCCCAACAAAATAAACTATAATGGGACCATGTTAAGGTAGTATCCATGGTGCTGTTCCAAACCATCAGTGAAACATAGTCAAGCCCAAAATGGTCATAGTGAGGAAGGAGTGGTCGTGGTCGCGTATTGAAAAGGACAACATGATAATTAGTACACTGCGGAGACTAACGTGGTGTAATAGAGGAGTCCCTAAGAAAAATGGGTACAAGGAGACTGTGGTAGTGACCATTATCGATGTAAGGAAATAAATTGAAGACCTGTAGTCAAAAGGGATAACATGGGAGAAAGTATGCCATAAAATAAGGAAAAGTGGTAGAGGGGGGTTCCTGTGAAACATGGGTAATCCCATTATGGGTGTGGTGGTGTTTTATGGTGTTCATGACGGACAATAAGATCAGCCTATATTGTTATGCATATTGAGGCCAAAACAACCAAAGGATTTTATAACACCCCAAACCCATACTTCCAAATTCAGTACATAAATTTCTAAAGTGATTTTTTTTTATAAAAGAAACTGCAAAATTATAAAACACTCAATACAATCCTTGACCTTTTTTGATCTAGGTTTAGAATAATTAGACAATAACTTACTTTTATCATATTTGTACAAAAAAAATATCCACTTTTCTACACATACACTAACTCAAAAAGTGGAGACATCCAATGTAATGCTTCTAAGCTACACGTGAAAAAGGGATGAACATTAAATTTCTTAGTAAGGGGTTTAAAAAAATGAAATGCCTTTTGTAAAATATTCTTTTGAAAATAACTTTTGCGAAAATATTTTGAAATTGTTTTGGAAATACCAAGAAAATATTATTTAAAACTCTTACGCTTTTGAAAAATATTTTAATACATGAAATTATTTATGTTCAAAATTTGGTTTAAAAACAGTCCAGTGATTTTTATGAAAACCATATGCAAGATTTTGAAGGAAAAAACACTGAGACCACTTGAAACATTGAAGGAGGTCTTGGGTCTACCCACTTACCGTGGGATGGTTTCACTCCCCAATTCCCTACCATAATTGCAACGTTCAAGTTCTTGATTTTATGATTTTTTTAATATTTCCTTATATATATATATATATTATTCACTGGGTTTTCTACTTTAAAAACATTGATAATATATTATAATAAATTTACACTTATAACTTAATTAAGATTGATTCTGATAAATTAGAGTTACTGAATTTCTCCATTTTAGACATCTCATAAATACATACAATGTTATTAAAATTCTTGAATTATATTTTTCATTCACTAAACACATAAAACTATTTCAAAATTAATTTCCTATATAAATATGCTTTATTCAATACACATACATAGATAATTAATAAAACGAGTACATGTATTCATGATATGTCATGACTATAGATGGTCATATCTTGGGTCACAGTTTCACATGTACTTGCTCACATAAAAATAAATATTTTATTGCACACAACTTACATAAAAAACTTACTAATAATTAAATTGAGATAGACATTTTCTTCAAATTAATTCAAAACTAGCATTATACAATCAAATTGATGATTAACTGTTACCAAAAGACCCAATTCGGCGCATCCATCAGAATCTGAAGTAGATTTGTGAAAAAGAGATGAATAATAGGGTATTCCGTCATTAAACAAGAAAGAAAATCAGGGAAGATGACAACCAGGGAAGTTAATACACTACAATCGATCAAGGGGTAGGATTTGGATTCCTAAATCAATTAGAAACACACATACCTTCTAAGATCTTCAATTTTATACTCCCAATGACAAATCCATCTGCACTCTAACCCCCCATCTTTACAAAAAACCCATATCTAAACTCGATCCCGTCATCGGGTGGTCGAATCTTGGTGATCGACGAATCCCGACTCCTTGCTCGACCTATCTTCCTTAACATACCTCGACTCCATTGCATGGTTTACACCCTCGCTTGCCTTCCGAGAAGTGATACCCTCATATTCAGCTCGATTTTGAGCTCGAACTTCATCCGGCATGTGCCCTTGACTCCAATAGCACTTGGGCTCCCTAGAATTAAGATGAAAACCCCAAATCGGGATCCCTTGTCCCATTTTTTCAATTTCTATTTTTTATTAATTAGTTTTATCATGATTATAATAATATTCTTCATTATTATTTATTTATATTTTTATGAAATGATTTATTTATATTTTATATTTCATAAAAAAATTAAAAATTTAAGGATTCAAAAATAAAAATATTCGTATATATATATATAATTTATAATTTTAAATGTAAGTTGATTTATATGAATTCAAGTATATAATAAATTGATAAATTCATATTTTTTTTTATTTTTCATAATTTCATAAAAATAAAGTCCATAATTAAATTTGAGTAATACTTTAATTTTCAAATTTTCCTGATTAGTTTTTAAAATTTATTAAACAATCTAAAATCTATAAAATAATAATAATACTAATATATTTTTTTTGGAAATCGTAACAAATTAATTGTATAATATTTTCATAAAATTATAATAATCATTTCATTACTTGCATTAGATTCATTAATTAAATTTAATATTAAAATACCTATATTGAATACACTCATAGTTTAACTAATTAATAATCTAATTAATTAATTAAATTACCTTTAATTTCATAATTAATTTATTTGAATTTAAACATTTATAATTATAATTCCTATATTTTATGTTCTAAACAATACTTATCATTAATAATAATTACATATTTTTTTATTGTTTGTAATTATTTATAATATCTATATCAATTTTCCAAAGTGTTAAATTACAATTTTTTTTGATTTATTTATTTTTAATTAATAAATTTTCATTCATTTTCAATTTTTTTACATTGAATTAATGTTTAAATAAAAATACTATTAATATAATAATTGTTTTATTAAAACTCGGGATGTTACATTCTACCCCCTTAAATGAATTGCACCATTACAATTAGTTTGTTGGACTCAAGAAAATTCTGAATTTCTATCTCCAGAATCAAGAAAATATAAAACTTCTAAGAAAACACAATTACCTTGAAAAAAATTCTTTTGCATAATTCTTGTTTTCCTAAAAAAACATCTAATCTCTAAAGTTGTCTAGACCATTGCTATGATACCAATTATAACACCCTGAACCCGCACATCCAGATTCAATGCATAAATTAGGTGTATAAATTTTTTTATAAAAGAAACTGATCAAATACACAACACTAAATACAATATAGGACCTTTTTCCAATCTAGGTTATGAAGAATAAGACAATAACTTACATTTATTAGAATTTTAACAAAATAAAATATCTACTTTCATATTTGTTTTCTAACTCCAAAATTGGTATGTCTATTTTAAAGCTTTTAAGATACATGTCAAAAATTTTAAACAAGGGATGAGCGTTAAATTTCTCAGTAATGGGTTTAAAAAAAATCAATGGGACTCCTTTTTTGAAATCTTATTTTGAAAATTACTTTTTAGAAATTATTTTGAAATTAGTTTGGAAATACCTTAGAAATAATATTGAAAAATCCGACCTTTTTGAAAATACTTTAATACTTGAAATTACTTACATTCAAAAATTGGGTTACAAATAATCAAGTGTTTTTTCTAAAAACAATATGAAATATTTTGAAAAAAAACACAGTCCACTTAAAACATTGAAGTTTGTTTCGGTCCTACCCACTTATTGAGGGATGAGTTGACTTCCCAATTACCAACCATATTTACAACATCCAAAGGCCTGATTTTATGAAAAAAAATTAATCATTCTTTATATATACATATATTATTCACTGAGTTTTTTACTTTAAAAACATTGACAATGTATACTAATAAATTTACACTTATAACATATTTAAGAATGCTTCTGATAAATTGGAGCTACTAAATTTCTCCACTTTAATACATTTCATAAACACATATAATGTTATTAAAATTATTTAATTAATGTTTTCATTAATTAAACATATAATAATATTTCAAAAGTAGTTTTCTATATAAATATTATTTATTCAATACACAAACATAGATAATTAATAAAACTATTACATGTATACATGATACATCATGAGTATAGATGATATTCATATCTTGTGTCATGGTTGGAAATGTACTCGCTCACCTAAAAAGTCATACTTTAGTACTCAAAACTAATAAAAAATAACACATTTCATATATTATAAAACCAATAACATAACAAAGATAAAATAAATTCAATTACCCATTTAAAATGAAAAGTTAAAACGTTACAAGAATACTTAGTGTTTTTATTTCACAAATTGAGTATAAATTTTATGAAATCAGTTGAACAACTTCTTATAAATATAATACACTTAATAAGGGGTTTTAAAAAATAATTCATTTAAATTTATTGTTATATTTTGATTTAAAACATTAAAACAAAGTATATTTCTATCGTCACTCGTCCTATCGTCCTATCGTCCTTGACCGAAATCGAATCCATGACTAAGTTTACACCCTCTCTGGACTTTTATAAAGTGATGCCCTCAGCTTTGGATCAATTTTGAGCTCGAACTTAATCCAGCCTGTGTCCTTGACTCCAACAGCACTTGGGCTCCCGAGAATAAAGATGAAAACCACAAATCGAGATCCCTTATCCCATTTTCTCAATTTCCATTTTTATTCATTTTTTTTCATAATCATAATAATATTTATCATTATTATTTATTTATAATTTTATAAATAAATTTATTTATATTCTAGATTTCATAAAAATAAATTAATAATTTTAATTATTCAAAAAAAAATAATATATTATATATATATATATATATTCATACAAAATATTATTCATAATTCATATATATTTTATTTTTTTATTTTGAAATATTTAATTCATAATTTTAAATGTAAGTTGATTCATGTGAACTCAAGTGTCTAATATATTGATAAATTCATATATTTTATATTTTTCATAATTTCATAAAAATAAAGCCCATAATTAAAATTTTATAATACTTCATTTTTCAAAATTATCATGATTAGTATTTAAAATTTATTAAACAATCTATAATTCATAAAATAATAATAATAATACTAATATATTATGTTTTCAGAAATCGAAAAAAATTAATTGCATATGATAAGTCATAAAATTTTAATAATCATTTTCATTATTAGTATTAAATTCATTGATTAAATTTAATATTAAAAAATTTATATTTAATACACTCATAGTTTCATTTATTAAAAATATCACTAATTAATTGAATTACCTTTAATTTCATAATTAATTTATCTAAATTTAAACATTTATAAGTATAATTCCATTAATTTATTTATTGAATAATACTTACCATTGATGATCATTACATATTTTTTATTACATGTAATTATTTATAATCTCTAAATCATTTTTTGTAAGTGTTAAATTATAAATACTTTTATTTATTTATTTTTGATTAATAATTTATTATGCATTTACAATTTTGTTTTACATTGAAGTAATGTTTAAATAGAAAATATAATAATATAAAAACTCTTTTATTAAAACTTATGATGTTACAGTTTTTGACCACACTATAGTGATAATCATGGTGTGATGAAGGAGTGCCTGTGAAAAGTGGGAAACAAGGGAGGAAAATGATGTTTCTAGGTGTGCTGGATTCAAAACAGGAAAATATTTTTCACCACACTGTGGTAAAGGTAGTGTCAACAGGTGATGCCTAAAATTTAGGAGAATTCATTATGATGATGAAAGAACGGACCATAAATGATTTATATATCATGTTATTATATTTTATACCATGATTCTAGAATAAATAAAAGGTTATTTAAATGATTCAAATGGTGAATTAAATGAAGATTTAATTCACACTACAAGGAGAGAGAATTACGGTCCACAAAGCAGCTACTTGAACTACAAAAAGATAAGATCACTAAACTGTTTTATAGAGAAGTTATGGGTAGTTTTATTATCCAAAATGGTGTTGAAAAGTATCCAATTATTGGGTGCATGGCCTTCCTAGCGATGGTGTTTAATTTTTTACATTTTTATATATATAAGGGGTCTAATCCTGAAGGAACGAATCAGTTCAATAGTCTTGAAGAACATAATGCATAGATGATTCCTATATTACATTTTAAATATAAAGAACATAGTATAAAAAATGTTCATGCATCCATTATATTATTTATAATATCCTTCTTCATATCTTGTGAAAAATAAAACAAATAAAAGGGTGAGATTAGATGCTCATTAAAGGTTACATACAATGAAAGATATCATGAATAAATAAGGAATAATCAACATGGAAAGGTAAATAACTAAAAACACATTCTATTTTATCAATAACTTGAACAAAAAATGAATCCATGGATAATATCAATGTAGTAACCTCATGGATAATAATAATAAAATTCTAATTAAAGGAAATACATAATACTAGAAATCATGATCCCATACATCATGATATCTATACCATCAAGGCCTTGTGTCAAGTTAGTTTAAAACTAGGGGTAAGCATACACTAAAAACCTATTTAATACTAGATTTCTAATTTGTCTCACGAGAACTATCATACACATAGAGGGGATATCTATAACCACGCCCCACCCATCTCTAGAGGTCTAATGCATTCCTCATATATTAAATGATAAATTCTATTCATAAGCAATATTCCTTATAAATAAATATCTATATTGAATGAAGAGTACATATTTAACATTGTTTTCCCCACTTAATATAATAACTTTAACCATAAAACACTGTATGTAGAAATGATATATAGTTTAAGTAATAAGAATATCCATGATAAAGAATATGGATATTTAATTGAAATTTAATTTCCAATGATCAAAAGAAGGTGAATGATTCTTGGGAAAGTTAATGACTTCAAAATTAATCAATAAGGTTAACTTAAATACTTTCCCTCCTCTAATTGATTATAAACCATCCTGAAAATGAATAAGGATGGTACCACTATAATATATCCCCAGTGGAGTATAATTAAAATAAAGGGGTTTTTTTTATTTTATGAATAGAAATAAAATTAAAACATAATGAAAACATTCTGTAGGAAAATACCATTTGTCTTTGAAAATAACTTTTTAAAAACTTAAAATTTCTATATTATTAGAATTTTTTTTCTTTAAATATAACCTTTTAAAATTTTAAATGAAGATTTAAAGCAATGAACGATCATGCCAGTGGGAAAATTATATTCAAGCAGAAGATGTTAAAAAAAATATTACTTTCAATTTTTTGGTAAAAATTAAAAAATTACCATGTTCATAAATTTAAAATGATCCTTTAAAACATTTATAAAATTCAAGTATTATATAAAATGTTCTTGATAAATCATTTAAGTAAATAAAAGAAATTTTTATATTTTTTTTGAAAAATATTGATATGAAATAACATATTAGACCTAATGCATGTGATCACCTCTGAAAAAACTAAAACATAATATATCTTACTATGAATATCATACCCAAATTATTGATATCTGAGAGAAAATATTGAGGAATCATATGACTTAACTAGTAAATGCAATTTGGAGAAACCATAAAATAGAGAAAGCAATGCGGTAACTTGAAAATGTAACGAAGAAGAACCACTATCATTTTATTGAAGGTATTATCCATGAAAAGATTAATTTTAAATTTTTTTAGGAGGTAAGAATTTAATATCCCATTATTTTAAAAGAACATTTTGTTTGATAAAATATATAACATGCGACATCAATCTTAAACGAACCACAAAATATTATAATTTATATATGGTCGTTATAACCAAGACGTTGAATTGGTGGGTATGAGTAGTAATAAACACATTATGAAATATATTTTAATTTATTATTTAATACAATTTTTTATTAATTATAATTTTATAAACAATCAATTATTTGTATAGTCATTTTATTCTTAAAAAGCATAATATTAAAAAATGTTTTTTATTTCTTTTTGAGGGAAAATAATATTATTAATTATTTACTAATTTAGGAAATTTATATCATAAAATGAACTTAATTTTTAGAAATCATCACATTAAAATTATATTTGGGGGAATTTTGGGTATTTTTAGGAAAATTTTTATTTTTCAATGAATAATGAAAAATAATGAATTTTATTGAAAATTGTTTTTTTCAAGAATCTATAAAGTTTTATTTTATTTTAAAATGGTTTCAAAGAAAATATTATTAAATTATATTATTAATAATTAAAGTTTTGTCTTTTTAATTTTATTGTATTGAATTTTTATAAAAAAATTTATACTTAAAAATATATGTTTTTGAAAAAACCAATTTTCGTAGCGTTTTGCAAGTTTAACATTAAATTAAATTCTGAAACTTTTTTAAATTGAATTTGATAAAATGGATTCCATATTTGGAATATGAGTTTACAAATTTGGTAATGAGGACACTTTCATTTTTTTCCATAATGAATAGTAAATGCATTAAAAAATTTCACTGTGAGTATGGTTAAAACAGGTTTATCAGGGGATAAACTAAAGAGATAAGGGTTAAAATGAACTAATAAATTGTCTAATTTCTATTGTTTGTACATATTTATACCAAATATCATCTAATATTTTAAAATAGTTCATTTTTAGGACTATGTGTAATACATTACCATATTTTATTCTTTTTAAAAATTCCATGTTTGTCCTCTCACCCACTTATTAAAGGACACCCCTCCCATATCATCTTTATAACACATTGAGCTATATATCCAGAAATAATCCTACAAAAATATATCTATAAAATCCTTATACATTTTTTATATCTCATGGTCTTCCCAAAATACCAACCCTATGGCCCTTAAGAAGAGATACAACAGAGGTATCTCTAAGAGAAGGTAAATGTATTAATGAAGCACATTCATTTCATTTATTATTTTACCATATACAATTATATCATAAAAATTAAAATATAATAAAAATTTTATCTAATATATACTAGGATATTATTATGTTAATTTCATAATTTTTATTCATTTTATTCATCAAATGGGAAACAAAACCTTTTCTCACGTGTATGACAAACTACCGCCTTGCGAACCGATGTCAATTGTTTTCCATCACTAACTCACAATTATAGTCATAATGATAGAATAAATGAATATATATAATAATTATGACATTATAATTATTATATAAAATTAAAATATCATCTAATTCCTTACCCTTTCAGCATTAAGAAAATGATAACGTCACTCATGTATGCATACGACCTACCGTCTCCATGAAGCGATGTGATTCATTTTCCATGTTCAAATTTCAAGAATGATTGTAAAATATATATAATGAATATAAATTATATTTACAACAATAATATGATTCTATATATTATGAAAATATATCCTATTCATAGAAACCTAAACTTTTATAATAAAACATGAATGAGAAATGAAGCAGTTAACACCCAAAACAACAGTAAAAATGAAAATTTTGACAAATAGGTGAAAAAATGTTATAAGAGGACCATATATGATATTATAAATGAATATGGTTATTTTATAAATCAATAAAGTTTGTAAAACCATTATATATGTGGTTAAATCATGTTAAACTAAGAGTAAGTGTGAGGTAATAGATTTCATCTCAATTTCTGCTTCATTGAGAAAATTTAGTATTACGAACCTTTTTGATTATTATGGTGTATATACTACCCCTTTGATATATTTAACATGAATATATATTTAATCATGATGATTAATTATTCAATTCAGGTTACTCTTTCAAGAGTAATGTTTAAAAGGAATGATTATCTTATTTCTCTTTTTGATCAGGTATATTTTTATTCCATATCCATAATTTTCAAAATTATTCTATAGAAGTCATTTTATTTACTAAAATGATTTATTAATTATGTTTGATATTATACTTTACTTTTTTGAAAATTTTATAGGAATATTTATAATTTTTAACTAAATGTTCATTTACTAAAATCTTTACAAAAAGTCAAAAGGAATACTTTTTTTAATGTATATGGTGTTAAAAAACTTTCCCACTTCAATTAATATTTTATGATATTTAGCTTCTTCTAAATGTTTTGAATGATTTTATAAAGAAAAGTATTTTATGAAATGTTATTTTAAATTTTCACCTCAATTTTATTTTATTCTCTAAAAGAAATTAATTTATCAAAAAATATATATTGTCTCAAATTAATTTTTTTATTAACTTTCTATCGAAACAGTCTATTTATTATGTCTTTTGGATGTTAAATTTATCTTAAATATTGATATTATTTATTTAATTAATTATATTATTTCCTAAACTTTTTACCATTTCTATATATTGAGTATTACATTGAAAGTTATTTGATTTATTAAGGAAATCATAAAAAATTTATAATATTTACTCAATATAGATATTTATTGATAAGGAATATTGTTTATGAATTGAATTGATAATTAAATATATGAGGAATGCATTGGGCATGCAATGAAGGGTGGGGACCGATTATAGATCGCCTATAAATGCATTGATAGGTCTCATGAGAAAAATAACTTGCCAAAATAAATGGGTTTTCTGTGTATACCTACCAATATATTAAATAATCTTGGTGTAAGGTCTTCATAGTATAGATATCATGAGGTATAAGAACATAACATCTAATATTATGCATTTCCTTCATTTGGAATTCAGTTATTATCATCCATGTGAATACTAAATTAATATTACACATGTATGATTTCCATGATCATGTTATTGATTAAATGGAATATTTTTTTAGTAATTTACCTTTCATTATATGTTATTTCTTATTTAATCATCAATGATTCTAATATATATAACCCTTACCGAGCATTTGAGATCACCCTTATTTTTTTTCTTTCTCCCAGACATACAAATGAATTATTTGAATGAGTTTCAAGGGTGATGAGATTTTTTTAGTGGGTAAAAATGAATTTAAATAAATATGGGAGAATATTTAAAATAATCTTGAATTTTTTTATAAAACAAGGATTTGGAAGAAAAATAATTTTAGTTCGAAAAGAGAAATAAAGTAAACTTTTATTTAAAAACATTTTCTCCATAATTTTATTTATCAAATAGAGGAAAATGATATTATCACATGAAAAGTTCATGAATAACTAGAGTAGAAGAAAATATTTTAGGTTTAAGATATAAATATTAAATAATTCTCCCATCATAGACTTAAACATAAATAATACCAAATAATGATGCGATTATGAAATAAACCCTAACCGCATTGGTAACTTTTGAATCATAAACCCCATGAGATAAATAACATCAAATAAAATTAATTTAAATAGATTTATGATATAACATATCAAAGGGGAAGTAGATACATATAATAAAATAATCTAGGTGTATAACATAACATTTGTCCGAGTCCTGCCAGACTCGGACATTGTGCATATTATGAACATGGCAATTCAAAGCCATTTTCCTAACTGGGGAGTGTGGAGCGCACCTGGGCTTGGTCGGGCCCCCCGCTGGGAGTCAGTGTTAGCAACCCACATTCTCCCTAGGTGACGTTGGTTTGAACCCATGTTCTGTGGATTGACTTCCAGAATTTTGTGGCTACGGTGTTGGGTGGAGGTCGACGAGGTTGGTCCAAGATGATTGTTTGTTGGAGGTCTTTCTGGTTTTTGTATTCTCTGAATGGTGAATGAGTTTTATGAGGTATTGGTATGTCGATGCATTCGGACTCGATCACCCAGATCAGGCCCCAGAGGAGGTTCAAGAGCTTTCTGTTTAGCGTTGTAGAGCTTTATGGATTTGGATGTTGAGAGGGTATGTAATTTGCCGTCGGATCGGGCCCGTGCTTTGATACAGGACAGTTGCTTGCCGTTCAGCTCTGCACTGGTGGAGAGATTTTTCATGATCAATTTCTGGGGAGGGGTAGCTCCATGTTGTCAGTTTGAGTTGTATTGCAAAACCTTTAGGTCGTGATTTGTCCTAAGTCGATGATGTCTATTTGGGTTTCCCCTCTTCTTCCCTTAAAAGGGGGGATTGCTTTAAATAAAATAAAAATTTGCAGGCCTTCGGGCCGTTGGATGAGTTATGCAACCCCTTACCACTTGTTAACTTTCAAGTCAAATGTGCTTGGATGAAATAATTCAAACATAAAATTTAAAATACAATAAAGTATGAAGGATTCATGATATTAAATTTAAAATGGGCATTATATACACTATATAAAATAAATTAGGTTCATAGTAATAAAATAAGCCTCAATGAAGGAAAATTGAGACAAAATACATCACCTCAAGTTCTTCTTGCCTCGTAGGTTCTCTAACCTCATGTATGATAAATCTAAATTTATTATACTTATATAACATAACCATGTGAATATATATTATCCATTTATAACATTTTATCACCCATTTTTTAACAATATTTTATTATTATTATCATTATTTCAGGTGTTAACTTCTTCATTTTTGAAGTATGTTTCGATTAGGCAGTCTTGGTCATTGCATATTTCTCATGGTTACATCATATCCATAATTTTATTCATGTTATTAATATCATATATATTCAATATATAAAAATTTATAATCATCCATACAATATGGATATAGAAAAAATTAATTACACCATTCATGGAGATGGTGGACCATACGTACGCATGAACACTATTTTCATTTTTCAATGGGTGGAATATAAGAAAGGAAAATAATAATTAACATTTAAAAAATAATTATTATATCATTTATATCATATATATTAATTTAATATATATTTATTATGATTTATGTAATTTGAAAATGAAAAAAGGATCACATTGCGTCACAGAGGTGGTAGTCAACACGTTCACACGAGCGACTTTATAATTTTCCAAAGGATTGGAAGGTAAGAAGGTATATATGTTATTATAACTAAAAAACAATATTTCTGTCATAAATATCATATATATTACTTATTTATACCTTTATAACATTCTAAGTGAAATAATTATGAAAATAGAATTACACCGCTATGTAGAGATGGTTAGCGATATGTACACATGAGTGATGTTTATTTACTTTTTATAGAATAGAAAAGAGAATGGAAATGTTTATATCTTAATAATAATAATACATAATGATATTAATTATACTAGATATATTATTTTATTATGGGTATAACATATTAATAGAAAGTATAAGAATAAATAAACTTGAAAGACTCGATAAAGATGATTACCTCTTATTTAGGTAAACTTTATTTAGATCAATTCTTAAGGGAATTATGGTTGGTATTTTGGAATGAAAAGAACCTTAAAATATTGGAAAATTATGTTTAAAATAGAAATTTTATAGGTTTGATCAATCTATATGGGTCAATGTGGTGTGAAGAATTGAGAGGAAAATGTTTTCTTTTATAAGTGAGGGGAGTGACATTCTTGGAATTTCATAAATAATTAAATTAATATAAATTATTTTTTAATTTAAAAATGTATAAAAATGTATATATTATGAATATAAGATTTTTATAGGTCAAATTAATCTCCTATAATAAAATTTGGATAAGTTTTGGTTATGTATTAACCATTATCTTTTAGTTTTAACACCTTGTTAACCCTTTTTACAATTACTGTAATATTAATGTTTCCCACCCTTTAAGGGTAAAAATGTTACCATATGGGGAAACCCAACCCATAAATGGAAAAAGAATAATGTTTTAAACATTATTAATTTCATTTGGATGAGTATACAATTTTCATGAATTTTAAAAAATTTAATAAATTATTAATTATCATAAAAACCCATTAATGTCATTTTTGACACCATTCATTTAATTTTGTCTTTAAATACATCAAGAAGTAGATGTATTTAAAATATTGAATTTTTTATATCTATAATATGTCATATATATCCATAAAATTCGTGGGTCACTATAACTCACTCAAGAGAAATATTATTTTTAGACTATTTAAAATAATTTATTTCATTTTTCTATTAATTAAGTAAATAACATGTTAGTGTTGTCTAAGAATTTATGGTAATTATTTAAGCTATAAATATTATAAAAAAATTATATTGATAAATAAAATCATTTATATTTATAATTAATATTTATAAACAGACATTTAATCTTTTTATCCCTATCAAAACAATTTAAAGATAACAATGCAAATAAAATGATATTTTTGACTTTTCTATACATAAAATATTATAAATTTAAAAACCATGAAAAAATGGAAATGGGTTCATATATTCTAAGTTTAGATGATTATGGATGAAATATACTTATCAAATAAAATTAATACAAGTGTTATGGTAATTTTTTTGTTCATAACAGTTTTTTTAAACCTTAATTACCAATTTTACCGTTATCATGGTGACACAAATTTACTGAGGTTACAATTCATAATGAAAAAAATTAAAAGGTAATTATTTACAAAATTTTGATCTTATAACTAAAAATATTGAATCTATTTATCAAGTTTCAATTTTTATAAGTTATAGAAATTAATTTTATATTAAATTACATATCATATTAAAGAACAGTTTAAAAAAAGTCCTTTGAAGTATAATTTTTTAACAAAATTAAACCCTAAAATTTATACTAATGAACTAAATTGGAATATTAATAATTTAATATAACAAATTTAACTTTTAATAAATTTTAAAACTAAATATAAATTTTCAATTCCTTAAAACGAAAATACAGTTTTCAATAAAAAACATCATTTGCACTATTTACTAGAAAATCAATATATTTAGAAAAATTCCATAATTTCATCCATATTTAACTTTAATATATTTTTTTGAAAATTTATTATCATTTTTTAAAATGTAATTTCTAAAATTGGTAGAAATTACTTATAATCCCCACACACAAAATGAAAAATAAATCCATTTTTGAAATAAATATATTTCTAAAGTTTAAAATGAAATTTCTAAAAATTGAGTGATTTTTTAATAATATTTTATTAATATATTTATATTGATTAAGAAATTTACATATTTTATATATATTTTAAAAATATTAATAACTACCAATTTAATGGCTATGTTGTAACAATCATATTTAAATAATAATATTATGTGGTTCGTATAAGCTTGGTGTTGCATGTTGAATACACTATCAAACATAGTTTTCTTTTAAAATATCCGTTTTCTATAATATTTACTATAAAGAAAACTTATCTATAGTTTTTATGATAAATTTTATTCATATATTACAAGACATAACAACTCATTATGATAATGACATATATCAAATGGAAATTCAGTCATGGATGTGTTTATGATGAAACTTAACGGTTTGAGAGTTGAAAATTAGTATTTTAAGGTTTATAAGTTACAATGATCCATTTATGGAATAAAGTAATATTATAACAGATGGAATATATAGTATGATGATGCAATTAGAGATTTTTGTTTTAACATGAATACAAATGATTCTTATCTATAAGTGGCTTAGTGGTAGTGTTATAATTTTTTTTGATATTATTTAAAATTGGAATTATATTTATTGAAAATGATATCAAAATATTTAATTATTTAAAGGTGTGATTGGTAAATTTCATAATGAAACAGATTAGTGAGTCATTCTACGTACCTGGTATAAATATATAAAGAGAAAGATCAAATAGGTTTCTTGGACTAAGACATAACAAATATATTTCTAAAGTTATAAATTTGTTTATCATGGTGAACTATAATAAGGGGTTTTTACCAGTGTAAGGTAATAAATCATATAAATATTAATGATCCTTATAAAGGGTTATGAAGTATGAATAAGATTCTTTATGCGTCTTCCATATGATCTTCCATGTATTCCATGCTGTGTACTTTACATGATGTTTCCTTTTCTTTGAGAATAAAAAGGAGACACAAATCCAATCCAAGTTAGAATCACTATATTTCAGCCAATAATATATTTAATTACACGAGTTAATATAAGGATATGTTTTTTTCTTTTTGGGTGAGGATGAGCTCATTATAAAGGGTTACATTGATGCTATTTATAAATACTGTAATGTTGTCCTGAGATATCAATATATTTCCTTGTTTGGCTAAAAAATGTTGCTATCAGCTATAATAATTCCAAACTATCCACTATATAAGACTCTACAATAGATGAAAATTACACCACTATATTATATATTATAGAAAAACTTATTGGATCAAAATTTTCATTACTGATCATAGGGTGGATCTTAGCATTGAGGGATCAATTAAGATTTACTGTGATAATATTATATTTATTTCTCAATATAAGGAACATTGGACTCACCACAATACCAAGCACATCATTCAAAAATATTATCCCATTCAAGAGATTATTGAGAGGGATGATGTAATGATCAATTGTGTTGTTACATATATATATTTTATCTCCACATAAAACACATGTCCTGAAACATAAAATCTTAATTATATGAAAAGGTGGATATATTCATATACTAAGGGTTTATTCCTTCATATAAAAATTTTCCCAATAATAATAACTATGTATTTTAATAAATTTAATTCGTAAAATCAATTTTTTAAAATAATTTTAACTCATATTTAACATATTGAATTATTTTTGGAAATATGATGCACCTGAATGTCATCACTTTATATCCCTTTAATGGTACATATATATTCCATCCATCATAACCTATCACGTGTTCATTCTCCTATAGAGTAAAACAGACTGACATTTAATAAGTAATCCTTCTAATAACCTATCCTACCCAAACTCTTTGGTAACTAAAGAATCATGATAAAGAAATCATCTATGACATTTTATAGGAAATTCTTGATTTTTGACTACCCATGTCTCTAGGGGATGGCTCCCGAGTCTATGGGTTCGATCTCCCCTCACGCTAGGGTTTCGCAGCACTTCCGCTCCCTCTCATCTCCCTCTCGTGGTGAGATTCGTCCGACTTCCCTTATTATCTTTCCTCTCCTCGTTTCCCCTTGCTCGGATTTTTCCAGCGAGCTTCCCCCTTTCTCTCCTAGCTCTCTCCCCCTATCATCCCTTTGATCTATGTTCTCCATCTTCCTCCTTTTCTTTCTTTTCCCACAAGTTATATGATTATGATGTCTATTTTCATGATGGTTTCGCGGGCTCGACGTCGGTTTTGTGATGAAGAGATCCTTATCCGCTCAACCTGCTCTGACCCCAAGTGCATATGCACCACTCTTAGTGGGATGTTGAGGATAGGTAACTACCCGGTTTTGGGATTTGTGGTACAACGTTCAAAGGGATTCAAGGTGTTGTCGAAGTTGGAGTGTTTTCATTTTGTTGGATACGATTTTATTTATCTATTTCTCTATTTCTAAGGTTTTTGGGATTTGAGGTTTCTGTTTCTATGGCGATGGAGATCCGGTTCACTTTTGTGTCGATGAAGACTTTCTTCAAGAAGGTTAATTGGGCTAGACGACGATTCTATGATGAATCTCCTTGGCTTCTCAACCTGCTCCGACTTCAAGTTTCCATTCGACTCTCCATGTTGGATCTAGTGCAATGGAAGCTACATGGTTTTGGGATTTGTGGTTCAGGGTTAAAAGGGCTTAAAGGCGCCTCTAGAGTTGGTGTGCTTCGATTTGCTAGATCCAGTTTTAAATGGATGTTTCCTTAGGGTTCTTTTTTTGGTTTTTCATGGTGGTGATGATAGTTTCCGTTGACCGGTTGTCTCCAACCTTTCTGCGTGATGGACTGTTTTCAGTTTGTTTGTTGCGGGTTTTGGTGGTGGACACCATTGATGATGGTGAGGTTATGGGATGATGGTGACGAAGTGTATACCAGACGTGTTGTAGTCGAAGCACCTCAGCCTGTTTGCGGGATTTACGTGATGTGCGGTGACGATGGTTTGAATTTTGAAACTGGGTGTGTGACAACGGATGACACGGTGACTTGGTTATGGCATGATGACTTGGTTCTGTTTCACTATTTTGATTTTTGAATTCTACAATGTCTGTTTGGGAGGGTGTGACTTGATGTGAAGGAATGGTTATGTAGGTTCCCACTTACACTAAAAGTGGGTCTTCAATAAAAAAATGGATTGTGGATTGTGGACTACCCAAGTCTCTAACCCTACAAAACTCCCAATACAGAACCTTTAAAATTCAAGTATAATTCCATTTTTTGATAACCCAACTTAGGTGTTTGAATCCCAAGGTCTTAGAAATGGTATAATAAGGACTCATACATTTCCTAGATCATTGAAGAGTAAAAAATTATTCTTAGGGATAATCAAAATAATTGGGCGAATTGTTTATCCTTAAATATATATCATACCATATGAGATAATTTTAAAAAGTTTTTATTTAAAAATACAAAAAAAAATTTAAACATCATTTATAGTGAAGCAAAAACAAAAAAATGTGTAGTAAGGAAAAAGATGTCATGAACAAAACAAGGCATGATGAATAAAGAAAATAATGCACATAAAATGTGGATAACCCAAATCCTTATTTATGTAAATTTCTAAACATTTAAAAAACATGCATAAAGTCATCACATAACTCCCATTTCTAATGAATATAAGATCCTTTCCCAAACTATCAAATGACCTAGAAATCTTCACAGATTTCAAAGCATTGTGGGTATCGAGAGTATAAAAATACCCATTTGTATTCCTAGTGACTCACATAAAATCACTAGAAAGAAATATTCTAAATTCTATAACCAATACCATTGAAAATAAGATAGAAAATTTTAAAAACAACATAGTCTATCATCAATGTCAATGAGAGAAAAAAAAAATTAAAATAAAAACACATATTATTTCTCTAAAAGTAAGGTAACCCTTCTTGATCCCACCTAAACGTCATTTCATTAGATAACCAATATAAAACAAGTAAAAAAGTGAAATAAATAACCACTTAATTTTTATTTAATATTGAAATCATATAATACACTTACTAATATATATTTTATAAATTTTATAAATAAATAATATTTTAAAATAAAGGTATGAATTAATGGGGAATGTATTTTTCATTGAAATATAGTAACAATGTTTTCATTTATAAATAAAAAATAATATTTCAAGCATCAATGGATCTGAATAAAGTTCGTGTTTTATCATATCATTTTTCTATGATAAGAGAAGTCATTTATAAATAGATAATTATTATAAAAATAATAATATGATGTTATGATATACATGATTTATGATTCATTGAAATCTATGACATGTTTTAAAAATGGGAAAATGATAAAAATGTTATGTTCCAAGTAAATAATATTATCCAATATTTTAAAAAAATTTAAAAAGAGGTACCACCACCTATATTTTCATATTATGATGAATAAAGTCTTATTTGTAGAATATTGAACCAAACACACAAATTAATATATGACATTTGGTAGTTAATAATTTATTTTTTAAATATTCCCACTAAAGGCCATAGTTTTATTTCTTAAACAAAAAAGAGATTGTGAATCTTATCATGATATTCTAAAAATAATGTAGTTTCTAAAAAATAATGGGATTATGTTTTCTACTTTGAGATTTTTTAAGGTTAAAAAATATAATGTTATATTAGTTGAAGTCAGTGTGAATGTAACTTTTTGTCTTAAAGAAGTTTAGGATGTATTGGAAAGAAAAGATAATATTATGAATTAAATTTTGTTACAATAATGAAACCAAATAAATGTTTGAAAGTAAGGGTTACAAGTTGATGAATATAAACTTAAAATGAGTTCTAAGTATAGTATATAAGTTATTACCATCATAATATATGATGTTGTGAAGTAAAAATATTTATGTACTTTGTTTTAATAGTTAAACACTAAGAATATGATTTATATATATCAATATCATTAAAATATCCAATTATTAATATATTGTACCCACTAAAAGAGTATAGTGATAGGGTTTTATCATATTCTCACTATTTATGATGCTTTCTGTAGGGGCTAGTGCCGTTGCACTGCTTTTTTTTCCCGCATTCCCAATTTACAAAGGTGTGGGGATTATATAACTTTAATTAGTGATGTATGATCTTTGATCTAAATGAGATTATGGGATGTCAGTTCCTCCCATGGATTCCTCATTGAATCTTGTCAACTAGTTTGGGACTCCTTCATAGATTTAATTCATGTTCGTGAAACCTATTCCAGTGCTTTCTCAATGTGGATGATGGTTAATTATGCTGCTTATGTCTCAATAGGGTAGAAATATTCAATCATAGGAGGTATTAACATTGGGAACATATGGAATATCTAGATGTTGGGTAGGTTGGGTACTTGTAATGTTTTCCAATTTTATAGGGAATCTCATGCGTGAACCATATTAGGAATGGAATCTAAGGCATCCCATGCTGGCCATGATGTAGTCGATGACAGAGGTGTAAGTCTTTTGATTGCATTTTTATTTACCTTAGGCATCCCATTTTTATTGTATAGGGTTTAGATTCAATATTAGGTCACATGTTTAACATATTGTGGAGATAGTTGGTCCTTAAGGTTTAACATTTTTTTGGGAAAGATTGATCATAGGTTTAATGTATTGTAGGGACACATGAGTCATAGGTTTAACGTATTGTAAGGATATATGGGTCTCATATTTAACATCTTTTAGGGATAGATGGGTTTTGGGTTTAATGTCTTGCGGGGAAAGATGGGTCACAGGTTTAACTTTTAGTTAGGAAATATGGGTTGTGGGTTTAACATCTTTTGGGTACATATGGTTTATAAGTTTAACATCTTATGGGGATAGATTGTGTATAGGTTTGACATCTTGTTGGGACAGGTTGGGTGTAGGTTTAATGTATTGCAGGGACAAATTGGGTTAGTTAAGTGTGTCTCTTGGGAGAATATTTCACACTTGGGATTTAGTTAAGTGCATTCATAGGGGGAAGATTTCACAAATGAAGGTTTGGTGGAGTGTGTTTTCTGGGGGAAGATCTTACAATCTAGGTTTTCATGTTTGAACCTCATGGAGTCATCCTACATACCCTACTATTAAACAGGGATCAAAACCCATGTATTTTGATGTTACAATTTAAGGTCTTATTATAGGAACAACCCATATAGTTTAATATCATCCAGTAATGATGTTCAAGTCATGAATGGAGCTTCATTGAGGGATAGTGTGGGGATTACACATAAAATCTTCCTGGGGGTGTTGGTAGAAGGGTGATATCCCATGGGGGGGGGGGGGTGAGGGTGTTGGCTATAAGGTGATATCCCATGGAGGGAGAAAAGTGGAGTCCCATTTTGACCATACATGGGGAATCCTATGTTCATCATAAAGATTAAGTCTATGATTTAACATCATGTGGGTAAGGCATTATCATGAATTTTAACGTCATACCACTAGGATGTAGAGTTATGAAGTTTTACATCTTGTAGCTCGAATGTAGATGAGGATTACACCATAAGAAGGACCATTCCAAGGAAATAAAATGATCTTGAAAAAGACTCACTAAAAATATAGGTAAACCGTTTCCCTTAGTGATTCCACATTTAGGTCCCACATGTCTACTTCTCAATCACCTCTAGACAGTGCATGGAATAAAAACTTCCATAGAGGAGTGGAAATCAAGAGGTCAGATGTTAGGGTGCCTATTTATAGAAGAAAAAGGCATTAGGGTACCAATACTTAGTAGAAAAAGATAGGGTTAGTGGTTCCAATATCACATATATTTTGGGTGTGGTTAAATCAATCCTGGATTAGTATGGGGGCCCCAATCTCTCAACTTTCATTGAAGGGTATTGGATGAAAATAAGAACCATGAGGAGGCGTGGAGGATGTGTTTCATGAGCATTGGCGTTTTATGAATATTTGGGGCTTCGTGAAGGCCATTGGTATCATAGAGATCAACGGTCTCGTGAAAGAGTGTGTTTTAGGAAATAGTGTGGCTCTACTTTAAGATAAATTCTTGGTTCCCATAGGGTTAGTGTTACAAAGGATAATTACCCAGGGAAACCCCAAGAGCCAAAAATGGATTCCCCCTATGTAAAGTCCATAGAACTTTTCAAAAAGAATCTCCACTATGATTTGTGGTTCTAAAAACCCCATGGGATGTGGTTTCATGAAATATGGAAACCTTTGGAGGTCCATATCCTTTTATTCTTATGATGCTTCTGAGTATTGAGAATTCAGAGCTTTTATAGAAAGATGAAAGGTTATGTCCCCTTAAATGATAGACATAGGGGGTATCTATAGCCCTATAATATGAAAGGTAATTGGTTTCACAATATATGGAGACTCTCATGATATATTATGAGCTTTGTGAATAAATGGGTTTCTTCGAACCAAGATTATGCTATGTGAAGTTTACTATAAAAGCTCTATGGGGCTAGTGAATTCCATGAAATGGAGCTCTATGAAGTATATTTACACTGTGCATAGGTTATCAGGAAATATCTATATGGTCAAGGAAATCTATGAGCTAGATCCATTCAAAATTTTTTTGGCCATTGTGAAATAGTCCCTTAAGGGGATTTTGATGATTTTTTGGATTAAATTCCATTCGAATTGGTCATGCCTTCATCAACCTCTCCCATGACATGTGTATTTTAGTTTTAAAAAATTCCTCCCTTATAGTTGGATATGATGAGGGAGAGGAGGGTCATGTTCTGAGGTAAAGCCACAAAAAATTTGCTATTATCAAGCCCTATTCAAAAAACATGGTCTAAAAATATGCCTAAAAATAAGGGTGGGGGTCCATTAGTGGACCACGATATTTTTGTGAAAGATAGACCAATGCTCTCTTTTAGAGAAAATCAAGAACCTTATGAGTGTTTTTTTATTTTGATCCTCACTGCTTGTGAAAATCACCTTTTCTACGAACTGTGGTTCCATGAACAGACTTCCATGAACAATCTTCAATGAATAGACTTCCCTGAACTCGACTTTCATGAGAATTCCTATATGAAACCACCTCCATGAACGATATTGTAATTTTTATTTGAGTATTTAACAATGTACATTAAGTGTGATCAAGATTTTACTAATCGATGATAAGGGATGGATTCTAACCTCATGATTGAGGGGAGATTTTAGATCAAGTCAAGCCACAAAACACTCACTGCACTACTGATAGAGGCTCAACCGGAGTACCCATTGGGAAAGAGGATACTGTTATATGGTTTTGGGTTGAGGAATGAAATGTTCATCTCTAGTATTGATTGGGATGAGCCAACCTAATGGTTTCATATGACACCTAGACATCACCAGTGGAACATGGATATTGGAGTCTACATCACAAAGGATCACACGTCTCTTACTCGACACACCTTATGGAACCACATGAATAAAATCAATGGGGAGGTGTTTGACGTGGAGGCGTCCCCCCTCATTATGAGAATATTCTAAAGGTGTGTCTAATGAACCATCTCAATGGATAGAATAATGAATGAGACCTATTCCAGGGTGGAAACTTCACAAACGAATGGTCCAAGGAATACTATGTGTAACACACCGAGATTTTATGAAAAATATTATTTCATTAATATCTTATGTTGTATTCTACACCAAGATTACCCAGCGCTATACGCAACACTGTATTAGCTTGCAGTATACGCAACACTATTCTTGGACCGTGTTACACATAATTTTGATAATAGTTATTCTACGCAACATTGAGTATATATATATATATATATATATTAAATGTATAAATGAAATATGGTTGGATTCTGTTATACGAAACAACGAAGGATTCTTTCACAACACGCAACCCTGACTTGGCTTGCATTACACGCAATCGTGACCTTCCTCGATAGCGTGTGTTGTACGCAATATCGGGTTTTAATAAACAATGTTATATTATTATAATATTGTCATGAACTAGCCGTTATGAATAGTATTAACTAAATTTTGAATTTTATAACATTATTATTCATCTTACACATTTCTAGAACATGGTATAAGAACAAAATATATTTTTCGGGTAAAATAAGTATTTTTCAAAAAATACAGTTTTACCGCCTTTTGATGGCTCACCCACTTTAAATATAGTTTTTGACATGTTTATATGTTCAATTTGACAAAATAATATTCTTCTTTTAAATCAGGATATAAAAATTTACATTAGATAAAGTTTTGATATTTTTCCGATAACTTTCATATTTTAATGAATAGTAAAAACACGCTATATTTTAATTAAAAACAACTTTTTTTCATCGTAATATCTTATGTGGTTAAATTATAATATTGAATGTTTTTAAAGTATAAATAGAATATATTTTTACCATTTAATATAATGTATGTCATTAGCATTGATTTTACCTTGAATTCGTAGGTTAAATCAATTCAATCTTTTGCAATGTTTTAAAGAAAAACCCGTTTTCTTTCGACAACGGGATTAATTTTAATTTAATTTCTGCATCTTTTGTGTATTTAATTTGGAAAAATGGATTCCATATTTGGAATCAGTGGGTCCAAATTATGTTAATAAGCTACTTTTTATTTTTGAGAATTATGAATAGTAACTACGGTAAATTTTATTTACCATAGTTAAAGGTAAATCGGGTAATTAAAGGTAAATATAATATTTTAAAATTATCCTAACAAATTTCAAAATCCTATTGGATGACTAAAAGTCGACCCATATCACCTAAGGGTCAGATTAGAATCATTTAATGGACATTTGTCCATAAAAATAACTTAATTATTATTAAAACCAAAGAAAGTGACAACATGTCACTCTCTTAAATCTTATAAGTATATTAATTTTAATTTAGTGATAAACTTCATGAAACTTCGAACATGAATAGTCTCCAGAAAGATAATGAAATTATCTACATCATATAAATTTATTTATAATTTTTAGGGATTAAATAATTATCATTAATTATGACACAATAGTGATGCAGAAATTGTTTATCTAGTGAAAAATCAAGAATATTGTTTTTATTATACTAATAGTGACCATAAAATGCACAAATACCTAACCAAAACTTATTGGCCATGTACATGTAAACCATAAGCATCCAATGGTCGAATATTTGACCATTTGGAGCCTTATAAAAGCGATTATGACACTTATATTATTTTATTTTAAATGATGCCAAAGTTGTCACCTTCATAATTTAATAAATACAACAATTTAAATATTGTGATTTTACGATGATGAATTCAAGTAAAAGTATTATTGTGAAAGGTAATAGATTTATTTTCATCATAGGATTTTATTTTTAATTTTTATGCAACAAATAAGTATATTAAATAATTATAAAAAAATGTTGTAGTATTTATTTTATTAAGAGATAAACCAAATAAATGGTTTCAAAAATAATAAAATAAATATTATATTAACTATTTAATGTGCTCCAATAATTTTTAAGATACATATGACATTTTATGAATCTATTAAAACTTTTATTTCGAACATATCCTCTGTATTTATTTTATTTAAATTCAAATAAATGAATAGTGTCAAAATTGACACTATTGTTATTTTATAAACAAAACATATCATAAAATTGATTAAAAATCAAAAAATATTTCAAAATTATAAATTTAAATTTATATGATCTAAAATGTTATTAAGAATCCAATTATGGACAATTCACAACAAATAAGTAATTATTTGTTATAATTTAAAAATTAGAATGTTATTACCACAAATAAAATTAAATTGATTAAATTAGGATAAATCATGTTGATAATGTTTAAAATAAATTCCTAACATGTCTAAATTCTATTGGTTGATGATATTACAACCTTATCTTATCTAATATTCTAATATGAGTCATTTTTGGGGGTTTTTATGTGGGGTTAGATTTATTATAAATTAATATTTTTAAGAATTCCAAAGGTGCCCCTCTCCTCCCTTATAAAAGGGCACCTCCTCCCCCTCCTCCTCACACCAATTTGAGCACTCAAGCTCGGAAAACCCCTGCTATTTTCTCTTCTCCACTTCCCTATAATAATTATAGAGGTCCTGGTCTTCTTCAAAGACCAATCATTGTTCCCTAAGTGGAGGATTCAAAGAGGCGTTCCAAAGAAGAGGTAATATCCATTACCGATCTTTTCAATTTCTTTTTTCTTCAACTTATTCTTCTTTAGTTTTTTCATTATAAAGTAATAACATCAGAATTACTTACATACTGATATGTTATTATAAATATGAAACAACTCCAATTAACCTTCTATCCATCCTACGGAGAAAGGAAATCACCGCGCGTGCGTACGTATGGAATACCGTCTCCACGCCGTGGTGTAATCTATTTCCCGTCACCACCTTAATTGGATGGGTATAATGATGTAATGAGTAACTATACATGATTATTATAAAGTTATATTAATACTGAAATAGTATACATACACTTCAACACAATTCCACGACCATGGGAACGATATCATCGCTCGTGCGTACGTACGGACTACCGTCTCCACGACGCGATGAGATTCATTCTCCATGTTAACCATTTAAGAATGATTACAAAGTATATATAAGAAATAATAATGAAATATATGAAATTATAAAGCTACTGGATTTATGTATATATATATATATGTATGTCATCTACTTACTTCCATTCAAGACAATAAGGAAAGGAAAAAAAACGTTCATGCGTACGTACGGACTACCGTCTCCATGAACGGTGTTTTTCATTTCATTTATCTATCTATTATATATATATATATACTGAATATATATGATATATAAATCATATTTTATATTCTGGAAGTAAGTAAATCATGATATAAGTAATAACAATGTCATGAACAACAAGTCAAAACACCTACGATAAATGAAACGATTTTACCCAAAACGCTTCTTTAACATGGAATTTACAAAAGAACGGGTAATATAAAGTCATAAGTGAACCATATATGATATCATAACAATGAATATGATTCTTTAATAATTCAATGACATTATTTAAATCATTATACAGGAGGTTCGGACACATACGAAGCAAATCGGACCTAAGGTAAGGGAAATATCACAATCTCATTTTTATCCGAGATTGTTTATTCGTGAGTATTTACTGGGGTGTATTTTATCATCCACATCCATGTTTCATCTATATGTAATATTATTTCCATCCACCTACAATTGTTTAAATCCAATTTTACCCTTCGGTGAGTTTTTAGTAATATCTATGAAAGGAATCTTTTGTCGTACGAGGTACTTTTTGACTTTTCCGACAAAAGTACGAAGAATGTTTTTTTTAACTTATACGGCATGAATGGATTTTTAAAACATTATTTCCAACAAGCTTCCTTTACAAGTTTTAAAGTTTATTTTTAATCAAATTCTTTTATTTTAAAGTTGTATGACATGTTATGAAAGGAAAAAAAATTTTGAAGAAGAAAGGATATTTTCCTCAAGAATGGAGTTCAAGTGTTTTATCAAAATTATTTTCCATCTAAGATAATAAAGGGTTCTGTTTTTATCCCTATTATTACATTGATTTTATCATGTTGTGATGGAAATATTTTTATGAATTCCTTTATCTTATATTAATTGTTTTATGATGTCATGTTGTTTAAGAATCCCATTTTTATTACATGGGTTACGCTATGATGTATGGTTTATGATTATGTGGCACACATAAGAAAGGATTCATTATGAGATGGGTGGGAACTATATCTCCCTCCAATGCATTGGGTAAAGATTTCATATCTCATGAGATAGACATGGCTGGAATGGTAGGTTATACCGGTTCAGTGAAACAGGACTGAAACGAGGGTTACTCGATTCAGAAAGGGACTTTGTCCACTAAGATAGTCTTGGAAATGAGTCTTGACTAACAAGAAATGATTCTCTATGATTATGTGTGAATGCCACACAGTTTCACGTTTCAAGTTATGATTATTGTGATTACATTTCACTTCTATGATTTATCCCATGTTATGAAATTATGCTCTCTTTTGCAGGTTAAGATTTCCAAAAGTTATGTTCTTATGAATATGATGTGATTGATTTTTCTTTTGTATACCCTTACTGAGCATTTGAGCTCACCCTTTTATGTTTTCTTTTCCCCAGGATATAAAGAAATGTTTTAGGTAAAAAAAAGGCGGAAGATCTTTATGGGAGATATTGAAGATCTTTCAACCCGATTAGAAGATTACGTTCCGAGTTTCCAAAGACACTAAACTATTACGATCCTTGTGTGTGTGTTTTTGTTATGTACTAAGTATTCCGAAAAAGTAATGTAATGTCCACGTAAGTCAAGCTTCGGGTCTCTACAGTTGGTATCAGAGGAAAGGTTTAGTCAACCTTTGGAAACTAGGATGCGAAAACGTTAGTGAGATCCCTAGAGATATTTCTAAGGTATGTCTAGGGATGCCCCTAAGGATAAGTATACGTATAGGATATAGTCCTAGAACTATGGTAACGATATTAGATTAAACCAAAGATGTTAGATATTTAAGTTACTCCCCCTTTATTATGATTTTTTCCTCTCACACTATTCTTTTTGGGTTTTAGAAAATGGCTGGAAACAAGGTGATTCACGATAATGGAGGATATGATGGACAATGGAATGATATTCTTCATGAGCAACCAAATGAAATGGGATTTGTAAGTCCAAACATCATCATTATGCCGAATCAGCAATCTCATAATATGATCAATAAAGTAAAATTTGGTAAGTTTCCTGACTCGACTAATAAGAGAAAGATGGAGTTTCATGATGATCATAGAGGAAAGAAAGTTCAATTTTCCCTATGTAAATCATGTGGGAAGAGGCATCAAGGAGAATGTTTCAAAGGAACTGGAAGATGCTTTGGGTGTGGAAAAAGAAGGACACAAAGCCAGTAAGTGCAAAGGAAAAGGTTCAGTTAACACCAGGGATGAGGATAATGGTATTGCTACGACATCAACAATGGTTAAATGTTTTAAATGTGGAATGTACGGGCATTATGAAACCAATGCCCTAAGGGAAAGTCTCATGAAGAGAATCAGTATGGTTGTATGGGTAGTATTTATGTTGATGATGATGATGAGACTACAAATGAAATGTGAGATGAAAGAATTGTTGAAGCTCGGTCAATGGTTTAAGAATATAGTGTAATGATTACATGTTTATCAAGTGTAATGTTGTATAAGTAATCTCATTGTACTATGGGATAAAGAGACATCTAAGGATTGTTACATTGTTGTATTTCCTTAAGTTTTGAAAGTATGTGATGAATGGTACCAGTATTTTTGGAAAGTAGATGATATGCGCATAATGAAGGGATAAGACGATAATGAGATGTTTGATTGTATGCATGAGCTCATGATTGATATAAGGACTAAGTGATATCATGGTATGAGTATATAGAATTTTGAGGATTTTGGTATGTGGAAAGTGTTAACTTTTAACTGCATTCATGTTTTCACTAAGGTTCAATGGGTATTCAAAAGAATACATGATTAAGGACTTTGAATGTTTGGAATGTGACCAACAAAACATATCTTATGATATATGTGGATCAACGATGGTATTAAATCTTTGGTAATCGTTTTCACTATGTTATGAGAGTGGACTACATTATTATGGATAAGCCTAAAGATTATAATGGATTATGTTGGACATAAGTTAGGATAAAACGTTTTTTTATATTATTGATGGGATGTTATATTAATATAGCTTTAGAAAAAGGACAACCTGCAGGACGGGCGACAACCCATCACTTCGGACGAGGCTGTGGGAATCGAACCCACAACCGAAGTGCGACTTGCCTTTCTTGCCTACCACTGACGTACAGGAAGTCCCTGTTTAGTAGAAACTAGTTTTATTATATTAAGCAGTATGATATATGAAGTATAAGTCCATTTTAGGAACCATATATGATTAATCTCACTATAGAATTACTTATGTATATTTAATAACTTTTGCTAACCTTTTGTTTGAGACAGATGGAATGACCCGTCATTCTATCACATGATCTGCTAACACTTCACGAATAACAAATTCAACTTCATTTATTTAAGAGATTAAGTGAAAATTATTCAAGGCACGAACAACAGTGAGATTGTACCAAAATAAAGTAAGTATTTATTCTAATTCAAATTCTTCAACTTTAGGGAAACGATCTTGAAAGCCAAAAATGTTGTCCTAGTGCTCTTATATCTGATTAATTAGATGGTACCTTAGATGATCACAAATATATGGAATTGTGATTGTTGGATTTTCCATAGCCATGTTCTCTACCACTCTCCATCAGAACATGATGGTTATATTTTTCTTCCATATCCATATTTTCACCTATGTGGAAACCCAGTGATTAGATTATTTGGGTAACCGTTACGTTTCATACTATTGTTTTTAAAGATTGGTTTTGGTATTCCTTTTTACGATGTGGGTTTCTATTAAAGAAACTTTCGAATAGTAAACCATTTATAACCCGACGAATTTCGAGGGCGAAATTCATTTTAAGGGGGGTAGAATGTAACACCCCGAGATTTTATGAAAAATATTATTTCATTAATGTCTTATGTTGTATTCTACATCAAGATTACCCTGCGCTATACGCAACACCGTATTAGCTTGCAGTATACGCAACACTATTCTTGGACCGTGTTACACATAATTTTGATAATAGTTATTCTACGCAACATTGAGTATACATATATATATATATATATATTAAATGTATAAATGAAATATGGTTGGATTCTGTTATACGAAACAATGAAGGATTCTTTCACAACACGCAACCCTGACTTGGCTTGCATTACACGCAATCGTGACCTTCCTCGATAGCGTGTGTTGTACGCAATATCGGGTTTTAATAAACAATGTTATATTATTATAATATTGTCATGAACTAGCCGTTATGAATAGTATTAACTAAATTTTGAATTTCATAACATTATTATTCATCTTACACATTTCTAGAACATGGTATAAGAACAAAATAATTTTTTCGGGTAAAATAAGTATTTTTCAAAAAATGCAGTTTTACCGCCTTTTGATGGCGCACCCACTTTAAATATAGTTTTTGACATGTTTATATGTTCAATTTGACAAAATAATATTCTTCTTTTGAATCAGGATATAAAAATTTACATTAGATAATGTTTTGATATTTTTCCGATAACTTTCATATTTTAATGAATAGTAAAAACACGCTATATTTTAATTAAAAACAACTTTTTTTCATCGTAATATCTTATGTGGTTAAATTATAATATTGAATGGTTTTAAAGTATAAATAGAATATATTTTTACCATTTAATATAATGTATGTAATTAGCATTGATTTTACCTTGAATTCGTAGGTTAAATCAATTCAATCTTTTGCAATGTTTTAAAAAAAAACCCGTTTTCTTTCGACAACGGGATTAATTTTAATTTAATTTATGCATCTTTTGTGTATTGAATTTGGAAAAATGGATTCCATATTTGGAATCAGTGGGTCCAAATTATGTTAATAAGCTACTTTTTATTTTTGAGAATTATGAATAGTAACTACGGTAAATTTTATTTACCATAGTTAAAGGTAAATCAGGTAATTAAGGGTAAATATAATATTTTAAAATTACCCTAACAAATGTAAAAATCGTATTGGATGACTAAAAGTCGACCCATATCACCTAAGGGTCGGATTAGAATCATTTAATGGACATTTGTCCATGAAAATAACTTAATTATTATTAAAACCAAAGAAAGTGACAACATGTCACTCTCTTAAATCTTATAAGTATATTAATTTTAATTTAGTGATAAACTTCATGAAACTTCGAACATGAATAGTCTACAGAAATCTAATGAAATTATCTACATCATATAAATTTATTTATAATTTTTAGGGATTAAATAATTATCATTAATTATGACACAATAGTGATGCAGAAATTGTTTATCTAGTGAAAAATCAAGAATATTGTTTTTATTAAACAAATAGTGACCATAAAATGCACAAATACCTGACCAAAACTTATTGGCCATGTAAATGTAAACCATAAGAATCCAATGGTCGAATATTTGACCATTTGGAGCCTTATAAAAGCGATTATGACACTTATATTATTTTATTTTAAATGATGCCAAAGTTGTCACCTTCATAATTTAATAAATATAACAATTTAAATATTGTGATTTTAAGATGATAAATTCGAGTAAAAGTATTATTGTGAAAGGTAATAGATTTATTTTCATCATAGGATTTTATTTTTAATTTTTATGCAACAAATAAGTATATTAAATAATTATACAAAAATGTTGTAGTATTTATTTTATTAAGAGATAAACCAAATAAATGGTTTCAAAAATAATAAAATTAATATTATATTAACTATTTAATGTGCTCCAATAATTTTTAAGATAAATATGACATTTTATGAATCTATTAAAACTTTTATTTCGAACATATCTTCTGTATTTATTTTATTTAAATTCAAATAAATGAATAGTGTCAAAATTGACACTATTGTTATTTTTTAAAAAAAACATATCATAAAATTGATTAAAAATCACAAAATATTTTAAAATTATAAATTTAAATTTATATGATCTAAAATGTTATTAATAATCCAATTATGGACAATTCACAACAAATAAGTAATTATTTGTTATAATTTAAAAATTAGAATGTTATTACCACAAATAAAATTAAATTGACTAAATAAGGATAAATCATGTTGATAATGTTTAAAATAAATTCCTAACATGTCTAAATTCTATTGGTTGATGATATTACAACCTTATCTTATCTAATATTCCAATATGAGTCATTTTTGGAGGTTTTTATGTGGGGTTAGATTTATTATAAATTAATATTTTTAAGAATTCAAAAGGTGCCCCTCTCCTCCCTTATAAAAGGGCACCTCCTCCCCCTCCTCCTCAAACCAATTTGAGCACTCAAGCTCGGCCAAACCCTTCTATTTTCTCTTCTCCACTTCCCTAGAATAATTATAGAGGTCCTGGTCTTCTTCAAAATACCAATCATAGTTCCATAAGTGGAGGATTCAAAGAGGCGTTCCAAAGAAGAGGTAATATCCATTACCGATCTTTTCAATTTCTTTCTTCTTCAACTTATTCTTATTTAGTTGTTTCATTATAAAGTAATAACATCAGAATTAATTACATACTGATATGTTATTATAAATATGAAACAACTCTAATTAACCTTCTATCCATCCTACGGAGAAAGGAAATCACCGCGCGTGCGTACGTATGGAATACCGTCTCCACGCCGTGGTGTAATATATTTTCCGTCACCACCTTAATTGGATGGGTATAATGATGTAATGAGTAACTATACATTATTATTATAAAGTTATATTAATACTGAAATAGTATAGATACACTTAAACACAATTCCACGACCATGGGAACGATATCATCGCTCGTGCGTACGTACGGACTACCGTCTCCACGACGCGATGAGATTCATTCTCCATGTTAACCTTTTAAGAATGATTACAAAGTATATATAAGAAATAATAATGAAATATATGACATTATAAAGCTACTGGATTTATGTATATATGTATATGTATGTCATCTACTTACTTCCATTCAAGACAATAAGGAAAGAAAAAAAAACGTTCATGCGTACGTACGGACTACCGTCTCCATGAACGGTGTTTTTCATTTCATCTATCTATCTATTATATATATATATATAATGAATATATATGATATATAAATCATATTTTATTTTCTGTAAGTAAGTAAATCATGATATAAGTAATAATAATGTCAAGAACAACAAGTCAAAACACGTACGATAAATGAAACGATTTTACCCAAAACGCTTCTTTAACATGGAATTTACAAAAGAACGGGTAATATAAAGTCATAAGTGAACCATATATGATATCATAACAATGAATATGATTCTGTAATAAGTCAATTACATTATTTAAATCATTATACAGGAGGTTCGGACACATACGAAGCAAATCGGACCTAAGGTAAGGGAAATATCACAATCTCATTTTTATCCGAGATTGTTTATTCGTAAGTATTTACTGGGGTGTATTTTATCATCCACATCCATGTTTCATCTATATGTAATATTATTTCCATCCACCTACAATTGTTTAAATCCATTTTTAGCCTTCGGTGAGTTTTTAGTAATATCTATGAATGGAATCTTTTGTCGTACGAGGTACTTTTTGACTTTTCCGACAAAAGTACGAAGAATGTTTTTTAACTTATACGGCATGAATGGATTTTTAAAACATTATTTCCAAGAAGCTTCCTTTACAAGTTTTCAAGTTTATTTTTAATCAACTTCTTTTATTTTAAAGTTGTATGACATGTTATGAATGGAAAAATGTTTTTGAAGAAGAAAGGATATTTTCCTCAAGAATGGAGTTCAAGTGTTTTATCAAAATTAATTTCCATCTAAGATAATAAAGGGTTCTGTTTTTATCCCTATTATTACATTGATTTGATCATGTTGTGATGGAAATATTTTTATGAATTCCTTTATCTTATATGAATTTTTTTATGATGTCATGTTGTTTAAGAATCCCATTTTTATTACATGGGTTACGCTATGATGTATGGTTTATGATTATGTGGCACACATAAGAAAGGATTCATTATGAGATGGGTGGGACCTATATCTCCCTCCAATGAATTGGGTAAAGATTTCATATCTCATGAGATAGACATGGTTGGAATGGTAGGTTATACCGGTTCAGTGAAACAGGACTGAAACGAGGGTTACTCGATTCAGAAAGGGACTTTGTCCACTAAGATAGTCTTGGCAATGAGTCTTGACTAACAAGAAATGATTCTCTATGATTATGTGTGAATGCCACAAAGTTTCATGTTTTAAGTTATGATTATTGTGATTACATTTCACTTCCATGATTTATCCCATGTTATGAAATTATGCTCTCTTTTGCAGGTTAAGATTTCCAAAAGTTATGTTCTTATGAATATGATGTGATTGATTTTTCTTTTGTATACCCTTACTGAGCATTTGAGCTCACCCTTTTATGTTTTCTTTTCCCCAGGATATAAAGAAATGTTTTAGGTAAAAAAAAGGCGGAAGATCTTTATGGGAAATATTGAAGATCTTTCACCACGATTAGAAGATTACGTTCCGAGATTCCAAAGACACTAAACTATTATGATCCTTGTGTGTGTGTTTTTGTTATGTACTAAGTATTCCGCAAAAGTAATGTAATGTCCATGTAAGTCAAGCTTCGGGTCTCTACACTATGTATTCCATTACTATTGTGAAGTTGAGGTAGATATAAATAAGGTTGTACTATACAAAGTGTAATTGTACTCATTGTTCCACATATACCACCACTTGGACATCACGCTGGAGTTTTTCAACACGTGGTCACCTGGTACCAATACATTCAATCTACATAAAAAAGAGGTCGACATCAGCTTGTGGGATCTTTAAAATATTACTAGGATCTCTATCCAATTATCCATGTATTATAAATTCCTCCCTACAAAGAATATCTAGGGGGAACAAGTGTAATTATGACCCATGGAAAGGGTCTTTCTATTTCCTGGTGTAGGAGAAAAGTGAGAAAAAGGAAGGGATGAAGGAAATCCCATTCATGAAATGGTTTGATAGTTTTCTAAATGAACCAACAAACATGTTTCAAGGGAGGTCATAGAAATTACCCCAAGGAATTATAGTGAATAAAGGATCATACATATTGGATGATCTTGGAGGAAAGTTAATGGAATTTGTGGGGATACAGTGAAAATACCAAGGATCCTTTTTTTAGGATAAAAGGGTTTGTTATTTCCCTAATTTGTAGATGGATTATCCAGGTGATGGATGCACACATGGGGGTTCCACTGAGAACCTTCATCATGGTGGAAATACTGGTTACAGTGTAGTGCTTTAACCTGGATTTCCTGATATTAGTGAAGCTATACAAGGTTCTATGCCACATCAGTGGAGGTAATACACCTCTCAATGTGTGAGGTCCCTTTCAATTCATGTAAGATTGGGTTTCCAAACATAGGGGGAGATATGAGTATCTGAAGCCTATCTCTCCTCCTAGCACAAAATTCTATTCATTGATCCTAAAAATTTACAAGATTCTCCCTCTCGACTTGAGATTTGTTTACATGATAGAGAGGGCCAGACTACTAGACTACTTCATATTCCACCCAATTCTTATCCTTATGGGAATGGTAACTGATTATGGTATAAGGACCATAAAACAATGGTTGTACCTCATAGACTTTTAAAGAGGGGTACTGGTGGTTGGGGTGAACTATAAGGTGATTTGTGAGCATACACGCCACATCTCTCCACAAGGTAGTTCCAATTCATCTGGTAGTTAACCCCAAGGTTGTTCAAGGGATTATGTAGTGAATGTCAACCCTCAGTCCTTTGGAAGTATGGAACATGTTCACACATGAATATGTAATGGTGTGGAAGGACTTTCCATAACCTACAACGGCTTATGGTCTCATAAATGATTATGTGCAGAGTTGGTAGAGTGCATATCCTGGGGCCTTGCTGAGTTGGAGGACCACTAGGGATGATGAATAATAAGGGGTACTATGAACATGGGGTTGAGGATGAGTGGTAGGAATTGAACATCATGGAGGTAGGTTCAGGATAGTGTCTAGAGTAGAGGATGAAGATCCATCAATTCCTTATCCTTCACAGGAAGAAGTGGTTGGGAGAGCATAAACAGACTCAATGCAAATGGGTAAGTGGCATCAAGAGGAAAGAGATACCCTCTAGGTTAGTCCCGAGGGTGCGTGTCCAATGTACAGGGAAGTGACTATGTCACTAGGATGTTCCCAGGGATGTTTTTTTCTTGATGTATAGGTGAGTTGGGTTCCTATAGATAAATCACCACTCTCTATGAGATATGGAAGATCCTAAACACATGTAGGATATTTATCACAAAGTTGGGTTATGAAAGGGAAAACATCCATATCTCCTTAACTGGGATGATGAAATATATAATAGAGTTGTAGGGCTTAGTCCACTCTTAGGGAAATACATTTCCCCTGACTAACTGAGTGAATGTGTTACTAGGCATGATCTCTTATACAGATCTCTTAGGGAGTGCGATAGCTACCCATGCAACACTAAAATAGGGGTCATGGGAAGAGTACTAGGTTATTAATTCCTACCGAGACTCTCCTAGGGATAAATTTCATACGGTTGATTAGGAAAACCATCTAACCTTGTATGCCTTGAATATAAACCATCATTTTAGAACTGCTTCCAAACTCACTTTTCACTTGTGTACGAATTTGAAAGAATGGTTGGGGGGAGTTTTTTTGATGTACCTATGATAAAGGGAGAGGGATCCCCAATTATTTATGGGGAGAGAGAGGGGTATCTCCCTGATTTTGTGTCCATAGGTGTCCAAACATCACTTGAAGTGGTACCAGAAACTGGGGCAAAAACCAATAGAGAGGATCTGTTACTAGGGGGATTGCCCGTGAATATTTAGGAGTTTCTCATCAGGATGTACCATTAATTAATGTACATTCACAATTTTCACCCATGTTTTTACTTTCATAAGTCATTATTGGATAACCCTAATAATTAAAAGGTAGTTCAAACCATCTTTGGAGGTTAGCCAGCTGTGGTGATGCTCAAGTCTAGGATGGTAGAAACATATGAGGATATACCTTCGATGAAGGTGCTTGGGGAGGCTTTGGTGGCTGAGCCTACTAGAGAAGTTCCAGAAGAGGTGGAATCTGGGGATTAGGCATCAATGGAAGAGGAATATGTCATGATAGAAACTAAAGTGATTGGAGAATCTATGATGGATACACTGATTTCAGTAGTGCCATCGATAGTGGCTGCTTAAGGTGAGACCTCAATGAATGAGGTCAAAATCATTCCATATATGAAGGTATTTTAAGAATATGTGGTGGATGATCCATCCTTGGAGGCACCATAGGAGGTATTTGAGGCACCTTCTATAGATGAGGTCTCTGGAGAGGACATGCTTCCCCTAGACCTGGGGCATATCCATCTCGAGGACCTTCTTGCGGATGACTCAACAATAAATGTTTTGGTAGTCCTCCATCTATATGATCCTGCACCACGTGCTAGCTTCATATATTTTGGCTTGGATTTTTTTAAGGAGAAATGATTCATCTAACATAAGGCATAGAGGAAGGCGCACAATTTCATCGCTCACACTCTAATGGGTGATCTTCCAAACCATGTGGGGTCTCTTTACCATTGAGTAGTCAGCCTGGGGATTAGTAGGGTATGTTCTAGAATCCTCTAAAAACTACTTTAGTATTTTATCATCAAGCGTGTGTTCTTTTTGGAAAGAGTTTTAAATCTCCCGGAACAAGATTAAGGCTATGGGAACATAGATTCTCCTAGAAGCTGAAGAAGAGAACGCTCGTCTAAAAGGAAAGGCACAAGAGCATGCAACTATCTTCACTACTCAAGAAGAGATGATTGAAAATATAATCACTTAACTAGTGGTGAATGTGGACAAGGTAGTAGAGAAATATTCATTGGTGGATGAGTGCCAAGACGAGTAGGATCAATTGTGAATCAGGGATGAAGAGTTCATCCTGTAGTAGAGGAAGTGGCGATATATTTGGTGGAGCGGCAACAAACTCTGAAGGAAACTCAAAAGAGCCTTGTTGAATTTGAGTGTTCAATCAATTAGGTTGAGCACTAGGGAAATTTTACCTTATCATATAACAATGGTGAGGCTCCAATATTTGGAAGACCCTCCTAAAAATTGGATGTATTTATTTAAATTCCCAATGTGCCTTAAAATGTTTCCTTTTTTGTTGTATCGCTAATCATATTAACAAGGAAACCAACAATGTATCCCTATGACCACATGATTATTGTTCAGTGAGGGAAATTAGATAAAAACATATGATTGACCATTTATAAAATATTTCCAAAAAAGGGATAATCAACCAGGGTTTGAACTCATTTATCAACCATCGGGAGTACCCTAACTGAGAAATTTTTGGCAGGAGCATGATTCTATCTTCACAACTAACTTTCTTTCTCAAAACTCACTAGTACATGAATGGAGTAACTCGAAGGCCATTGAATTATACTAAAAAAAATGAGGATGAAGAGCATGATTTTAGAAACCAAGGATTTGAGAAATAAAGGGGGTGATGCGACAATGAAGGATAAATACTAACCATGTTTGAAATAAAAAATCCATTATTTTTTTTCCAAGGATAGGGAAAAACAAACGAGGGTTGACCCATGACCATGTTAAAAACACATAAACTATCTCAAAATGTCATCATATTTCCTTTGGTGCATTTTTTTAAGATGTTGGGTGATCCATTGTGTCCAAGAATAATTTCTGTTAGAGGGGGCCATTCAAATGCGAAGGATGATGCAAATCTAAATAAAGGAGGACACAATGGGTGGGGATGAACTGATGGAATATTCTAATGGATTTCTACACTCATAGAATTACGCCCCTACGGATTTGAGCACATTGGATTGGAAAATTGGTTTGAAAAATCTTCAGACTCATCTTACAAGGGTAACACCATTTCAAATGCTAAGTGATAGTCGATGATCATTAATGATGTGATATGTGACTAGCAGCGAAGGGGAAAAGTGGATTCTTGGGTAAGTACCTAATATGCTTCTTAGTTTTAGGTCATTCCATGAGGATGATTGACATGTTGTTTAATTTTATACAGTGAGGATTATTTTTTTTAATTTATATGTAATTAAATGAGGATGATGTATTTTTTTAACATCATATGGCGAGGAAGATGTATTAAAGAGTTAAATGTCATGTTATCATGATGTTTGTAACACAATTTAGTGTATTGTGACTTGGACATGCGAACCATCACGAATAACACTAAAATAACCAAGGTGGGGGTGGGGGTAAGAGGGTAACATAATGGGGATACTCCATAAAGGGTCCTATAAGGAAAATGTAGATTAATATTTGGATGTAAAATTATCCTGAAATGATGGGTTTAGCGTGTATAAAAAGTATTTTTCTGGGATCCATGGTGGGTCCCTTCTCACTGTGTACATTTTTTATATCCCCTTATTTTTTTCCAAGTCACTAGAGTGACTTGGAAGGGGGAATCTGAATCTTGATCGGGTTTTCCTTATGTATTTTTAACATAACATACATTTGTTATTATTTACCTTGATAGTTTAAGGAAATACCATTCAGACTAAGAGGTTGGAAATAGTTAAGGGTCATAATTCCCAGACCAAATAGTTTGAAATTGTTTAAGGTTATAATTATTAAACCATGAATCATATTTTATGTTCATAGAGTTTAGACCATGATGTTTAAAATAGTTTAAGGTCTTAATGATTGGACCTAAGGTATCCCCCCAAGAATGTTCTTATGATGCTATAGGGTCCAAAAATCATGGAAATGGTGTGGCTAGAAGCCCCTACACCAAGAAAAGAATCTGGGGTGAGTAGCACACATTTTAAGGTTGTGATTACTGGATAATGATGTTCTGTGTCTGAAATGGATGTTTGTGACATAGGGGAGAGGTAACCCAGTGTGAATGTGGATCATAGGAGTCCCCTTCGTAAAAAATAGCTCAGATACAACTTGCACATAGATTATGGTTATAATGATTATACCTATGATCCTAGTTTAATGTAATAGAGTCCAAACAAATTGAAAATAGTTTAATGTCATAATTATGAGACCATGGTAGATTGCATCTCAAAGAAGTGTACATGGCATATAAGGGAGGTGACCTAACATGAGTTGAGGGATAAGAAATCCCTTCTCTATATGATACATTCCCAAGATGACTTTCACAAAGTTTAAAGTTTTGATTCTTGGACTTGGATCCTAGTATAAGGTCTTAGAGTTTTGACTTGAAGGGAAACTTATTTTTCTCAACCTTGATTGAGTAAGACTCCCTTCATAACTACTAATCCCATATGAGACATGCTTGATGTGAGAAATAAGGAGTGGTATGAAGTTCCCATTTTTTGTTTGGGGGGGGGACTCAATAAGGGGAAAAAGTGACTGAAAATCCCATAAGGGTAAATCATGGATTTCAAGATCGGGATAGTAAAAATAAAATGAATGACGAGTAGGGAATAATTGTTTACTGTGTTTGAAACACATATTATACATTCACATCAGGTTTTTATGGGGAGATGAAATGAGATATCTACTATTGAACGAGTTCTAAACACAATATCCGCTATTTTTTTATGAAAATATTTTGATGTGTGAACCCTGGATAGTAGGTGAGCCAGTGTGGTCAGGAACCATTGCTACTATGGAGATCATTAATATTCAAATGATGATAAATATCCAAATTGAATAAATTTTATGCATTGAAGTAGAGTTATGGAATACCCCATAGGGAATGTTAAGTACCATGGGAGCTATTCTTCAATGTGCTCAAATGAACTAGATGAACATACTAGTAGTAAAGGATCAAGCCTAGCCTCAGAAAGGTGAAGAAACTTGAAATGGGTTGATGGAAGGAATGGACTGAGGATATGAGATATGGGAATCACTTTGTATCCTATGGGAATTGGAATCAAGCCACACATTGTTTTGGAACGTGTTATAGTTAAAGTCCAACACTATTTAGGGTAATTTCCTCTCTGGAGAGGGCATCAAATCATCTCATATTGGTCATATAAATCATCATATGTCCCTTTAATAAGGTAAGACCATAGTTTAACCTAACGTAATGAGGATATTGATTCTATTACTCCCATATTTATTATATGATAAATCCCAATTTTATACAGTGTATGGCGACAATTTAACATTGTGTAATGAGGATGTTGTGCTTTTAGTTTAATGTTTCACAACTCATACTATAGATTCTAATAGTTTAAAGTCATAGATTCTGTACCAAAGGGATATATTCTAGTTTATGGTCATGTAGCTTTTAATAAAAGGGATCTGGTGTCTTAAGGAGGCTTGTATGGCATGAAAGAGTGATAACTAAAAATGAAAGTTTGTCAAAAGAGGCCATTTTCTATAAAAAACATAAAAAACTGTACCCAATTCAATTTCATGATGTTGCGGAAGTAAAAAACCTGTAATGAGACACTAAAGGAGGCTTGACCTAGGACATGAGATATGAGAATCACTATATATCTCATGGTAATGAGAATAAATCCACACATAGTTCTAGAATTCTGAATGATAAAAGACCAATGTTGGAGGGGAAATTCTTTTAGGCGAGGATGCAACGAAAAAGGGAAAGGGGGAATTGTCCTATTGAAACACCTAGGTTGAATGAAACTAAGAGAATATGGGGACAATTATGCCAAATACACATAGTTTAAGGTCATAATTCTTGGAATAGGAGGGGTACAAGTAATTTTAGGATGATTGGGTGTCTCATGAAAGTTGAAACCCGACATGAAGGAGAGAAGGGGGCTCTACACCATGCGAAGTGATACTGGAACAATTTTCCCACATTTTAAGGTTGTAAAGTTTTGACTAAGGGAAGAACCCAAAATAAGTTGATTTTGAGGATGAGCCTAAATAACAAAGGTCTAGGTGTCACTATGTATCCCATGGGAATGGGACTCATGCCACACAATGTTATGAAGCATGACATGGTAGAATACTGACACTAGAAGGGAAGTGTACTCTCTAGAAAGGGTGAAAAATCATCTAACATTTCTGATATGATGCATCCCAAATTTATGTGTGGTAAGGCTACTATTTAATTTCATGTACTAAGGAAATTGGTTTGGTCATCCCATACATATCATATGAGGCGTCATGATTTTATACAGGGTAAGACTGCAGTTTAACATCATGTACTGAAAACGTTTTAGGGGATTAAATACTGATATTCCTATTCCTTTTCATCATTTAGGATCATAAGGCCATCTTTAACAATTGATGGGTCAAGGAATATTATTGGGTCTCACACATGAGGAGGAGGTATAAGGGAATTTATGAGTGATTGTACCATAGGTAGTGGGAGATTTTGTGATGAGTTCAAGGATGGTCCTGAAGATAGGGGTTCTAGGAATCACTACATATCCCAAGGGAATAAGAATCGAGACACACATATTTATAGATATATGGTATGATAGAAGACCAAGACCTAAAAAAGGAAGGTCTATCCTCTTTGATGAAGATGTGATATGTGTTCTGTAGTTTAGACATTGTACAGAAGGACACTAGATACATAATTTAAGGTCATGCAGCTAGGACTAAGGGGAATTTGGAAAAATATTTAAATTCATGATGCATATACTAGGGGAATATTATTTTGAGGATATTTTCATGGCACAAAATAGGTAAAATTTTGATTTAAAAGTAGGTATATTCATGCCAAGTGGGGATGAAGGCCAAATATTGGTGAGCATAACTTATACTCCTCCATAGGGGAATGGTTTATGATGAACTCGAATATAGGTCCAAAGAAAATGGGTCAAAGTATAACTACGTATCCCATGGTTAATAAGAGTCAATACACACACAATTCTAGGACATTTCATGGTAGAAGACTGATTAGAATTGTGTGTGTGTGGGGGGGGGGGGTGGTGTCCTCTTGAGTGAAGAAATTTAGGTATCCCACAACTTTCATGGGGAATTCCATTTTTATAAAATTGTGTAGGGATGTATTTTATCATCATGTTATGGGTACATTCACTTTCTTGGTCATAACACACTTGGTATGTGAGGAATCTTGTGTTTATTACAATTGTTAAGACCGTTTAGCATCATGTTCTAGGACATGTCCTTTTTTCAACCCACACATGGAATTTGAGGCATCTTATGTTTCTTGCACTGGGTAAGACTATAGATTAACATTGTTTGCTATGGAAATTGAGAGTTTTAGTTTAAATTCATACATCTCATACTATGGTTTCTACTAGTTTAAGGTCATATATCATAAAATAGCGGGGATTTAAATAGTTTAAGGTCATAATGATTGAACTAAAGGGGATGCTGTTAGTTTTAGTTTATTAATATTGGACCTTGGTTAATAAAATTTAAGGTTTCATATATTTTTCCATTTATCCTAGTTTAAGGCCATAGAGTTTAGACAACTTTTAATTAGTTTAAATTCATAATGCCTAAACTATAGGGGCTTCACATGAAGAATTTATTGAGAAAAATGTAATTAGATGGAGGTGAAAAACACTCTTTTTACACAATTATTAATGATTATGAACTATTGGAATAAACATTAAGAATAATGTAAGTTCATTCCCACTTGGTATCTAACTTTGGTGGTGCTTTTTCAGGTTCATCCTCTCTCTAAGAGACAATACCATGTCACCCTAGAAGGATTAATAGAGGTGAACCTTCTTGTTTAAATCTCTCTCTATCATATTTTGGTGCCCCTTTAAGTTATTCAAGGCCTAGATCTAGTTTTCCTTGAGGGATTACAACTTATCTAGATTGAATTATTCCATTCTTTCTGGTGTATTATTGTCATAAACAATCATTTTAAGTGAAAAAAACTGAACCTCAATGGGTAAGACAACCCATATTTCATAAACTAAGGAGTATGGGGTTTCCTAAGTGGAATTTTATGTTATCGTCTGATAGAACAAGAGGGTGTTAGAGAGATTTTTGGGATAAATATTTTTGTTCTGGACCACCATTTTCTGCAAGATATTATAGAGGCATTGTTAAAAGCATAAATGCATCCATTTAATTATGCATGGTAGTGAGGAGTATAGTTTTAATGGATGTTGTAATTAGTTTACAATTTCTTTAATCTGGCGTCCTAGATGTCGATATCAATTTTTGTGAGAATAGAATGAGGCACTCCAAAGTAATGAATGATGTGGGAGCTCAAAAACATGATCACGGATTATGTTTTAACTTTATTGAGTGTAATTACTTCTAACCATTTAGAAATGAATTCTATCATGGTCAAAATAAACCTACACCTTAGAGTTTTCTATGGTAGGGAGGGTCACACAACTTTGAGTCCCCATACTATAATGTACTAGGGATATTTTTTAGTGTGGATAAGCTCCAATGGTTAATGAAAAAAGGAGGCATGGATCTAACATTAATGAAACCTCCAGATGAACTAAATGCATTCTTGAACCATATTTGTCCAGACGCAGCCCAACCTCAAAATTTTGTGAGAGCGATTCAACCCCCTTGATGTGCACCATATGATCCAACCTAGACCCCTACATGGACTAAGGTATCTCCCATCCTTATATTAAATATAGGATAATTCCATCAAACCAATTATTGTAGAGGGTTTTCTCATGGTTATGCCCACTATTGAGGTTAAAATGTGCTACACACCGGTGGATTCTCTCATACTCAACTTAGTATAGTAGGAGAATTCCATGATGGAGATACCCAACAAAAGGAGTCATCCAATTTGGTGTTACATTAAATAAATGGGTAATTGAGGACACTATAAAAAAATCACCGGTAGCCAGGTAATTTACCTATTGGCTTCCATCATCTGAAGTGGCAGGGGAGATGACCCTCCGGTGTGCCACATGAAAGACCAGGTCATCCTAATCGGGCTCTATAAGAGACATAACTAGTCTTTACAATGGATCAAATGAACAATTATATGACCGAGGGACATAGTTAACTTTTGGTTGGGAAGGGAATTTGGTCATTTAATGATGATTATGTTCGGGTAGGGGAAATTTCTATTTATTTTTGATGTTGCAGTCTTTCTAGATTTGATTTATGACTAGATTAGAGTCACCCTTTACATGTAAATTGGGTATGTCAATCATGAGGTACAACTTGAGACCAATAATAAGAGTATGATACAGTGACTCATTGTTGGTTTATCCTTATGAAAATAGGAAAGAGTAAGACAACACAACCTATACTGGAGTGATGAAAATGATTCCATGTACTACCCTATTGAGCTTAGTGTCGTTGATCCTTCTACAAGTTAGGATTTGGGAGGCACCATTAAAATGTATCTTCCAATACACTAAAACCTATTCCTCTGAAATAATAGCTTCATCTATAAAAAATATATAGGGGAAATTCTTCAAGGGTTGGATGTGCATATAGGAATTCAGCCAATGCCTGGTCTTTAATGGCCTTCTGTGGGAAAAAACTATGTTGAATTGCTAAAGGATTACCACCAAGTGTGCTAACATCCCATTAGCATATGGTGATTGAGGATATACTTTAGCAGGTGCACTCAAAAGATGAGATATATCTTATGGTGATACAAATAATGTTGAAACTTACACACTTCAAAAAAAACATGATGCAACTCTTCTTAATGTGGTGTAATTTAGTCTTCATATTGAGGAGCATGAAACTAAGATAGTATAGGTATTTTTCCCTACCCACATTGTTTTTTGTACTAGGAGGGAATCGAGGGACTATTCTAGAGCAGTCACATAAAGGACTAATAGATTTCTTAAGATGAGTGGAATAAAAACTAGAGGTTGTAGAAGGTACTTCTTGATATCCTCAAAGTTAGTCTGAAACTCCTCACCCCAATAGTAAATGGTGAATTTTTTCATGATCCTGGAGAAGTACTTTCAATTTACATACAGATTTGTGATAAATTAATGTATATTGGATAAGTGTCCTTGGACGCCCCACAATCCCCAGATATTTCTCAAGGTAGGAATTTTACTGATATCATTTATTTTTCCTGGTTCGACCTCAATGCCCATGTATCTTCCAAAAAATCCTAGAAACATCCTAAAGGTAATCCCAATCATATAATTTAGGGGATTCATATTCAAGATTTGGAAGTGGAGGAATCCAAAAAAATTCTCATGATCCTTGATATGGTCCTAGTTCATGTTGGATTTGAACACCAGATCATTCATGTAACACTATAATAATTTCATGATAATTAACTTAAATATGAGGTGCATGAAACATTGATAAGTGGATCTATCATTACTCAAGATAAAAGGAATAACATGATAGAATAATGTCAGTTGTAGAACCCTGAATGTGGCGGAATACTCATCCCATGGTCCATTTAGATTTGATTATAATGGAAGCATCTATTTATGAAAGAGAGGGTATGAAACCTAGTCATATCATCCATCAATATCTCTGTCATTGGAATGGGAAAATCATCCTTTGGACAATGGAAATTGTGGTCCCAAAAGTTGATGCAGACTCTGATATAGCCATTATTCTTCCTACTTGGGACAATTTTGATTAGCCACTTGTGGTATTCAACCTCCCTAATTTTTTTGACTTAATAAGCTTGTCAACTTCAGCCTCGACCATATCAGCATGAGTAGGTTGTATCTTTCCTGGATTCCATTTGAACCTATGATGACCCACTGGGAGGCCAAGGTGATGAATGAAAACATGAGGTTCTAGCTGTGTAATCTCATAATATCTACATGTGAATATCTTGTGATACAATTTTATGAATTCCGCTTGCTACTTCTAATCCTCTAGAGACCTGGATGTGCTGATCAATGTTAGTCTCATATTTTCCTTGGTACTAAGGTTAACTTGGGTTAACTCATCAACAATAGTGGAGACATATTCTTCAAATATAGGATGGAAATCCTCCAAGTCCTCTTCATCATCTAAGATAGGGGAATCCCAAGGGGGAGGCGACTCTTAAAGGTTATTTAAAAAGGGAGGTCACCAATGTCTGCTCTAGTGGATAAAGAATCCCCACTGAGTGGTTGTAGTTATTCTAAGACCATGGAGAAAGAATATTCTAATCTAATTCCATTTTTTTTTGGGTTTTAATGTATTATCACAACATCGAAGAAATGGAGACAAGTCCACCTTCATTGATCCAACCCTACTTTGTGGAACATAAAAACAATTCCATGGATCTGTGTCCATAGGGAAACATTCTTTGTTCTTCATTGGATTAGGTTCTTATGGTATTAGTAGGTCATATCCACTGTAGGATTGTGATGTAATTTCGGTGAATTCCTTTCTTTTTGGGAGATGACGATACATCTCCCTAGATCTAGAATCAGGGGATCTAACCAATGAATTTGGAAGAAAAATAAATATTTCAAGTCTACCCATGGATCGACTGCAGTGACCATTATATCATTAACGTTGTTGATTTTATCAAAACCATTGGTCTAAAACTACTTCCCCTCCAATTTTTAGTATCCAATATCTTGATAGGGGCATTATAAGATTCAAATGGGGACACATTATCCTGGAGTACCCATAATTGACCATTAAGAAAGTATTTGGGGGCATTGGTGGTACGAAGAGGGGATTGCTACATGAAAATTAATCAAAGGACTACCTAGTAGTATGTTATAAGAATTATACTATGAGTATAATTTAAATTTAGTTTTTGATAGCCTATCATCAAATTGAGACTCTAGTTTAATTTTTCTGTGCTATTTATGGTCACTCTTATAATAGCCTTGAATTGTTTGGTTAGAGGGAGTCAGATATGATTCTATAAATCAAAAATTATGGAGCATCCATATCTAAATAAGGTTGATCCTAGAGCTAGTAACCACTTGGAAATAAAATAATTCCACACCAATAAACTATCCCCTGACATATAGTAGGTGTATATTCCCTTGAATAGAGACACCCTCACCTTCTTCAGAAAATAAAATAATGGCTTGAAATTCCTTCTACTCAGCCTCCTCTATGTAGCAGGCCTCAGTGATAGAAACCTCAAATTCAAACTTGTGGTGGATTTTTAAATATTTAGTATGAGACTCATGCATTTACTTTGAAAGAAGAGATCCTTAATGATCAAAATCCTCATGGGTATGCCGATGAGGTGATTAACACATCATATTTCCATGTAAAGGGAATATTTTTTCCGATAGAGAGCTGTTTATGGGTAGGGAGAATAAAGGATTCCATTGGAATAACCCCTAGGGCATGGCTAGTACTTGTGAAATTATACTATTGGCTAGATAGTCTATTATTCACAACTACTAATTGAGTGTTGGTCGGTTGTGGTTGGGCCCTATTTTGATATTGATGACCATGGAGTGGTTGTGGACAAGCGGTATGGTCAAATAATATAGTTGGATATAAAGGAGAACCTAAATGTGTAGATTGGGAGGGTTTTTAATGATGATTCCTATGAAAGGATTTATACATAGTCTCAGTATCATGGATATCCATATTTGAAGCACTAACATGACAATTATTTCGAATGGTGTGTCCTTTACCTCTCCTTTGATAGCATTGGCTGGAGGTTCCTGAGGGGTTATCATGGGATTCCTTACTATTAGTCATTGTGAAGTTGTCCACTTGTTCAAAAATATTCATGGAGGTGTACTCTTTTCTCATCTTCCATGGAATATTTTAGGGATAAGAATACCCTAGGAACATCTCCCAATCCAAGAGGCATGAAATATCCATGACTGTGAGCTGGCTTCAGAACTATTAGAGGAATATATTTTACCTCACTCCATCAATATATATTCTTATGAGATTTGGGAGGTTATGATGATGATGTGGAGTTAGGGTTCATAGGAGTGAAAACTACAGAAGGGGTTGTCTTTCTCAAGAGGGAACAAATGATACCATGATCAGGAGAGACTACCTTACTAGCCAACCAGTCATCATATATCTGCATCCCATAGCTGAGAACCTTTTTATAATCATAAAATTTGTCACTATCACTATCAGGATAATTAGAGACATGTTTCACCTACAATGTAAAGTCTTCCAACTTGAATAATCCATGATCAACTTGGTCTTAGATCCAATATTTGAATATAAATAATTATTTGATAGTGTGTCTGAGGATCCTTTGATACAGGAAATGGTTGGAATGACCATTAAGATGAGTTTACTAGGGACTCATATAACTTATAAACATTACTATTCCCTTCTCCAGGGCCCAGATGAAATATACCAAGACCATCACATTACTTAAGGAATAGTTCATATTCATTCTTTATGTGAAATGAACCATGGGAATCATGCTTTGATGGGGGGGGGGGGATGGAGGCACATTCTCTCACCATTGTGGATGCACTTAGAAAATATTTGCCTGATAGTGATCTATAGGGAAAGTCTATTCTTGGTGAGGATCATTTAGAAATGGGGCCAATAGGTGTACTAGATAAAGAACCTCTTCATGAAAAATAACGGTTGTCATAGACTTTACATGCCTTCTCAGAGGAGCTATAAGGTCTAATGAGAATTAATATTTTTTAGTCTGTTATAGGGTAAAAGGATATTCTTGGCGAGGATCATCTATAAAATGTTCTAATTGGTATATCATCTTAGGAACCTATGCATGTACAATGATGGTCATCTTAGATTTTACAGGCCTTCTCAGAGGAGCTGTAAGGGGTAATGGGCAAAAATATTTTTTAGTCCACTATGAGGGTTCTTCAAGATGCTGATACTTTTTTGAGAACTCCCAAAACCCATAGATATAGTTTAGGGTGAAAAGGGTAGGGACCAAATCATTCCTTATATTCTCTAGAAAAATTGTAAGTAGCTGTTCTTAGGATAACAACATGTCAATTAAATACATGGGTCCCTTCCATCCAGTGATAAAGTCAATAAATCACTGAACGAGCCTCTGGTTTTATATGAAGAGATTGGTGATGCATGCATTGTGTGAGGTGGAGATGAATTATTATAGGAATGTCCTATAGAGGCCCTCTTAACCAAAAATGTACCCTTTGGACAGTTGACTATACCATAAGAACACATACCCATTAAAAGTACGGACAAAGCATCTAAGATTGGAAGATTAATACTCTTCTAAAGTCCCCAATATTGGATCACACCTTAAGTAAAATTGGTCAAGATGCTATAGAGGGACACCCATCTCGTTAAATGGAATAAATATGTGATTACCAAAATCTGAGGGTGGTCAAAACTGGTCCACCCATAATGGATACAACTTTCCTTCAGGAGGAACTGCCACTAGTCATGTCTCCAGAGCCTCTATACATATGATGATAGTATCTATCACGTCATCTTGGAAAGGATTTGTGGACACTAAATTCATTTACTGGATCATTGACTCAAGTAGAAGCATAGTATCGATCCTAAGGAGGATAATAATGTTGCTCAAGCAGGGTGGGAAACTCATATCTCTGTTGTTTGATGTATCCCATGAATGTTTCCCTAACTGGGTGTACAAGGCCTCCAAGATCAATTTTTTTATTTGGACAAGGAGGACCAGTTTACCCACTAGAGGGGAGACAAGTCCCTTATTAAATTTTTAGGTTCTGGGAATTTCTCGACAATAAGATCGACAGTTAGCCTTTTAAAGTCCTCAAGATCTTAGAGTAAGGTAGCTATTCTGGTGCCTAAATCCTCTTTTATTGTAACCATGGATGGTTCAATAGGTTTAACATGTACCTTTCCTTTGTCAATATACTGATTGTCTAGCAATAATATCTCATTGGGGGGGACTTCTATGGTCCAGTGCCTTTCTATGCTAATGAGTGCAGACACCTACCGAGTGTTATGCCCTGTACCTGGTCCATCTTGAGGTGATTTTTCCCTATCATTCCCTATGAAGGAAACCCTATTACTATGATCCTATGGTGGGTCAATGGTGACCACATTCACCATGGTAGTAGATAGAGGGGAACCTCCACTTTGGGTGGATGATCCAGAATGATGGTCTCATTGCTACCATAGGATATGCCTGAAATAAGGGCTGGCACACTACCCCCCAACCTCTAATCTTCACATGTGTAGACTCCTCTTCAATGACTCGAAGGAGCACAATAATGATCTTAACACAAGTTTACTAGAGATTATAGTGGTATCTATTTGGATATGTATGATTATCTTCCAAGACTATTATGATATCAAGCCTCTTGGACTATTGGTGAATGGAATTAAGGTGATCATGGATTCCTAGGAAAGATAACCGACATTCCCAAAGGTGGTGAAATGTCACCCAAATAATCTGGTGAAAACATACCACCTGGTTCTTAACAAGGGACTCCGGAATGAAAAAATTTGGAGTTTTGGGTTGAAAAAATATGATTAATAACTAGTTAGAGGCTAGAATATCCCACTAGTCCTCCCGTTCACTTACATGGGAATGATCCTACTCCTTGTCGGCCCAAAAAAAATAAGTATTGGATGAGAAAAGGGTAGTGACACTGATGTAGACCTTCTTTGATTTTGATCTACCAAGAGAGGGGGAACCACACATGTCAAATATCCACTACACATTGTGATGTTTCTAGGAAGTGGAACAATCTTCAAGATCATATCCATGTAATATGGAGTGTTTACCAGTAGATCAAGCTCATGGGAATCCGCATCCCTCGGGGTCTCAGCAAAGTGTCCACCATCATCTATGGGCATCTACCCAAACCCTAACATCTCTCCAACTTATTACATGGAGGTAGATAAGAGGGAAACTGACTTTGATAGAGATGGTTTCACTCTGAGTCCGTGGATGTAGGACATAATATAATCCAATTTAAGGTATCTTTGTACTGATTTATGTATAATGTGGACCTCATCTTATGAGATCATAAGTCTCAATTGATAGGATTATACCCCAGACTATGGCAGTGGGGGTGAAGGTTCCCTCATTTATTTGTCTATTACTTTAGATTCTTACAGGTCGACAATGACATGATACTTCTTAGTGTCTCAGATCTAATGGCACATGTTTTCTATGAGCGATGAATTTTGAGATACCCATGGGTTTCTTTCATGTGGGCTATGGAATAAACCATTGGTATAGCCCCCACGATGGGTTTTCTCCCTCCTACCTGAGATGGTTCCTTAGAACATGGAATATTTTTATCAAGAGGAGGAAATTAATTATGGTTGGTGATGTTATGGGGAGTACCTCTGCATTGTTTGGTGATGGTGTAGGGACGACCTCCACACTATTATTACTTGTCATGAGGAGGCTCATAATAGCTGCTAATGGCCCCAGGGACTGACAGACTCAACCCGGCCTGACTGTCAGGCAACTAGGGTCTCAATCCAAGATAGGTAAGTATAGATCCCTGTTCACCTATTGTGGGGACTTTATTGTATATTTCTGTGTTTATAGGGGCCACAATAGATGTAGAAGATGCCTCTTTATCAAGAAATGTTTTCAGTATTTCCTCATAGTCCATGCCAGGTTTTATGGACTAGGGTTGATGGAGTGGGGCTAAAGGTAGCCCGCTCATTGACCAAGGAGATGGCTAGTGTTATCATTAACACAGCTTTTTGGGAGCCCTCCTAGGAGGCTCTCGAGTGGGGGTAACTACAGGAATAGCTCGAACACCCCCTACCATCTCAACATAGGGGAGTGAGTTCTTAGAGTGCTATGGGGAGAGGCTATAGAAGTGGTTAACCATTGGAATTGGGGGGGGGGAGATTCCCGCTGTGTGGCTCTTAGAGGCATTCATGATGGTGAGGCACCAATACCTAGAGATCATATAGAGCCATATACCTAGTTGTAATGGAACTTTATTGGTCTTATTTACAAATAGTGGCATTAATCACCCTCCTCTAAATGTTCTCAAAGGGTGATATGGGGCCTAGGTTCCCAAAAGATGAATGCATAGTAGTAATCATGGTAGATATATTGTTATCCAAGATACCTGCATGAAATTTTCCCTTGCCTATGTGCATGTTGGTTCTAGGTCATGGGTTCCATCTAGATTGATTCCTATAAGTAATGTGAATTCAACCATTAGTATAGATACATTGAAAGTGATTCCCAATTCCACATCATCACCCATTCTTCCTGATATATAAGAGTTATCCATGTTGATGATGTTCCAGATTGAGGATTACCAACATTATCTACCATAAGTTGCGTGATAGTTTCATTCTAGGCCCACTACATGCTTTTTGGGACATGAAACCAAATATCTTGAACTGGTGACATGAAAATATATTTGTGTCCAAACTATTCTAGTCATCATAGTTAAAAGAGAATAGTTTCACATCAGGTTCACTATTTTTGTTTCAGACACTTTTCATCAAGGCTGGCACCATAACACTGCTTTTGTTTCCATACATACGCACTTTCCAAAGGTGAGAAACTTCCATCACATTAATTAGTGACATTAGACACATGATTGAAACATGATGATAGGATAATGGTTCCTATTTCCATGAATCATTCCTTGGTTCTATTTTCTTAGTTTGTGTCTCCCTAATAGATTTATGTCATGTTTTTGAGACTCATTCCTAGTGACATATCTAGGTGGTTAATTGTTATTTAAGTTACTTATAACTTGATAGGGAAACAAATTCAATTCGAGGAGGTAGTAATATTGGGCATGTTGGACATGTACGAACATTGGGTAGGTTGAGAACCTATAAAGTCTTCCACTTTTAAGGGGAATCTCATGTGTGAGGCCTCTTAGGTGTGGAACCTAAGGAATCCCATGTCAGCCACAAGGTATTTAACATCAGGGGCATAAGTATTCTATGTTTATTTTTATTTACCTAAGGAATTCCATTATTTATTTATAGGATATGTATTCTATATTAGGTCAAAAGTTTAACTCCTTATGGAGACGGCTGGGTTTTGGGTTTAACATTTTGTAGGGATACATGGATAATAGGTTTAACATCTTGTTGGGATAGATGGGTCACAATTTTAATGTCTTTTAGGGAAAAATGATTCATATGTTTAACGTCATTCAGTGAAAGATGGGTCACAAGTTTAACATCTTGTGGGGATAGATGGGTAGCAAGGTTAACATCTTGTGGGGACATATGGGTAGTAGGTTTAACATCTAGTGGGAAAAAGTTGGGTTCATGTTCAATGTCTTATAGAGATAGGCTGGGTGTAGGTTTAACATCTTATAGGGAAAGATAGGTTTGGTTAAGTGTGTCCCTAGGGGGGAATATTTCACACTTAGAATTTAGTTATGTGCATCCCCAAAGGGGAAGATTTCAAACATGGAGGTTTAGTGGAGTGTTTCCCCAGGGGGAAGACTTCACACTCAAGGTTGTCAAGGTTTAACCTCATGATGGAATCTGACATACTGTTTAATTATATAGGGGTCAAAACCCACATAGTTTGATTCCATAGATAATGTCCATGTGATAAAGAAAGTATATGAAGTTTAAAATCATGTGGTATGGCTGATCATGTCACAGAAGGAGCATCAATGAGGGATGGTGTGGGGATTGTTAATCAAAGCTATCCATGGGTGTTGGAAGAATGGTGAAATCCCATGGGGGACCTAGGGGTTCTAGTTGTAGGGTGAAATCCCATGGAGTGGGAGGAATGGTATCCCGTTATTATCATATATAGGGCATATTTTGTTCATAACATAGGGTAAGGCTATATTTTAACATCATGTTTTGAATACATTTTCATGAATTTTAACATCATATGACTAGGATGAAGAGCTAGGAAGATTTATGTCTCTCTGCTCTGATGTGTATGGGAAAAACACCTTGAGGGGGACCATTTCATGGTGAAAAGATTATTTGTAAAAGGACTCTATACTAATAGAAGTAACCCATTTCCCTTAGTTATTCCACCTTTAGGTATTACATGTCCACTAATCATGCCCCTCTGGGAGAGGAATGGTGTAAAAACTTCTGTGGAGGAGTGGAAATTAGGAGGACTGAAATGAAGATGAATATTCCTAAGAGAAAACATCGTTAGGGTACCAATGACTTGGAAACAAATGTAGGGTTGGTGGTACTAGTCCCATAGATATTTGGGGTGAAATTGCTATGGGGGACCTAGGATCCCAACTTTTGTGAAGGGGTACTGGATAAAAGGAGGAACTATGAGGAGGCTTGGAGTATGGGTTTCATGAAGGTTTGGGTTTCATGAATATTTGGTGCTTCATGAAGGATATGAGTCTCACAGATGTTAGGGTCTCACGAAAGATTATGTTTCATGAAACATAGTGGCTCTGCCTCAGGATAAAGTCTTAGTTCCCATGGGGTGGGTTTCACAACGGATAATTTTCTCATGAGACCCTAAGATCTAAAAAGGGATTTCCTCTTATGTGATGTCCATATTACTTCATGAAAGGAATATCTACCATGGGTTGAGGTTCTCAAAATTATATTGGAGTTGGTTTCATGAATCATGGATACCTTTGGTGTTCCATATACTCTTTATCTCATGAAGCTTCTGAGTATCATGGATTTAGAGATTTTTTTAGAAAATTAAAGGTCATGTCTCATTAAATTTCAGACATAGGGGGTATTTATACCCCACATTAGGTAATGTCTTTGGTTTCATGAAATATGGAGGCTTTTATGAAAGATTATGAGCTTTTCAAATAGATGAGGTTTCATAAACCAAGGTTATTATGTGTGAGGGATACCATAAATGCTCTATGTGGATAGGGAATTACTTGAAATTTAGATCCATGAATTTTATTTATGATATGAAAAGTTTATCCTCAATGATTTTTTTAACTAGGGAATTTCATGACCCGAATCCATTTTTGAAACTTTTAACCTTTGTGAACTAGTCCCTTAAGTGGATTTTTAAGTTGTTTAGTCTTGAAATACATTTAAACCAGCTATATATTTTTCAACCTCTCCCATGGAACATGTATTTCAGCTTTAGTAGTCACATATAACTCCAGTTGGAATTACTTAGAGATTTAATGATTTTTACAAAACCATAAAAGTGTAGAAAACATGATGCATTTGTTTTTGTCTATCAAATGAGATATAATTTGATAGGTGATTATTTATGGTTTTTTAGTATATAAAATGAGTTTAAGAATATAAAATATATCATGTTATAAAAAGGATTGACTCTAATTTATTACTCTTTTATGTTGGCTATGTATATTCCTGAATTGAAATGAAAACTATCTTCTTGAAGTAAAACATTGAGTTATCCATAATTAATGTTCATCAAAGATTATTATAGTTTGTGATGAAATTTTAATTCTATAATGGGTAATATTTCATATAGATATATGAAATATGATCATGAGATTCAAAATTAATTTTTTATATGATGACCTTCCAATTGTATCATATAGAGTTTTATACATCATATCTTTGGTATACTAGGGTGAATATTGTAAATTTAATCCCCATACCCATGGTTATAAAGTTACTTATTTGACAACCATATAAAATTTATAACTATGTAATCCCAGCTTTAATGGTGAGATAAACAGGGGGTTGGGTATGTTACTGATTATTTCATGTTTGAGTCTTAACCAAGATGGGATTTATCCTCTCATATGATGAGTATGAGATTTGGGACCTTGATTAAGATAGACCAAGAAAGGGTAAATATATATAGATATAAATTTCCTACAATGTTGTTATCTATTTGGATGGGGTAATGTGATGGGTACATCTTCTTAGGGGAATGACATGTGATTCATTCATCCATCTAGTCATATTATATTCATATAATCAAGAACATATGAGTATATTATATGGGATTGTCATACTCTGTGTCTCATATTCACTTTATGTATTAGAAAAATAGATTATATGATGATTTATACTTTTATATTATACTTATATTGGACATGGGTAGATTAATACCTGTATTTAATGAAGATCACCTCATATATCTTTGTCTCTTGAGAAACATTAATGATTTTCTAAAGGATTATCTATACCTACATTTATAAATTCAAGAATTTGTATTTTTTTCAAAGCTATAATTTCTATTGGGGTAATAATTTGTGGTTGAATTAATTGGGATTATACTTTAAATAACATAGAGAGATGCACTTAAAGTGTTTTTGAGTTTTTCTAAAATAAGTTATGGATGTTTTTTCAAAAGTTATTTTATTTTATGTGACTCATGGTGAAATTTATGATACATTTTAAAAAATATTTTGAAATATATCCAAAATGATTAAGGGTATTTTTTTATAAGTTACCATATATTATAAAATATAATGTGAAATAAGACAAAATTTATTTGGCTTTATAAAAAGTGGTATATTTATGGAGATATACCCTAAAGACTATATATCATGGTTTATGATATTAATATGTCATATGATATGAAACATATGAACCTTAGGTATATCATATTCTTAGGTCGTGTATATAACAAGGGCACATGTAGTGATATTTATCCATTTACAAAAGCTATATCATATTGAATGATTTAGAAAAATGGAAATATTTTCAACATATATTAATCATATTGAATGATTTACAGGGTAGATAATGTTTAAAGTTAATGTTTGAATAGTTTTTCACATTGGACATAATAAATTGTATAATTTCACATGATGAAATGTATAAAAGAAACATTGAATTCATTTTTATGATAAATTCACTTATGAACTACTAAAGGTTATAAGTTTCAACCGTATGCATTTACATTAAAATTTTAAACATTCTTGCATATAAATAGTGGCTCAACATCATCTATAAGGCCTATACAAATAGGATGAAGACCATGAAATTGGAGTATGTGGTTTCTGCTAATTCTCCCAAAGAATTATTCTTTATTTTCCCTTTATTATTGAGAGATAGTGTCTTTTCATCCCACCTTATAATTAGGTGATTAATAATCCAATGGATACATCATAGATGAAATATAGCTTCATATTATTCCTTGTGATCTTCATCAAACATGTGTTTCAATACAATAGTTATTAACATCATTGATGTAGGGTACACATAGGTCATTTATTTTATATGTTAAATGGTTTTGGTTTCATACCATATAGATCTTAGATTGGGGTTTCCTATTGACTTTAACTACTCAAAAAAGTGTTATATGGTAGTTATAATTCCATTAGAAACACAACATTGAAGTCATTACAAATATATGGGGACATGTGAATATATTTTCAAAATATTTTCTTAGTCTTCCACTGATCAATAGGTTGATTTTTTGATAGAACTTATTCTGAATTTTATGCCAATTTCAATGAGTCCTTAAAAAATTTCTTCCATGGAGTTAAAGAAATTTAAGAAGAATCTTAAAGGGAATTCAGACAAGGTATTTATATTCCAAAGTGATTCACTATGGAGTGAACTAGGGAAATTTATTATTAATAAGGTTAAATAAATTTATCTTTTTATTGTTTATCATAATTTTAACATGATCACGATTAAAAACAAGTATCCTATACCTCGTATTGATTCATTTTTCAATCAACTTAGAGGGGAAAAATACATTATAAAGGTGTATTGTCAATATAGATATCATCAACTAACAGTTAAGAGTGAAGGTATACCCAAAACAGGTTTCACTATAAGATATAGACACTATGAATTCTTAGTGATTCCATTCAGAGTTACAAATTCCTCTACTATATTCATGGATTTGATGAAAAGATTCTTTAAAGATTACCTAAAATATTTTTGTTTTTATTTACTCATGATATTTTACTATATTTAATGAGAATAGAATAATGTTAAGTGCATTTTAGGATTTTATTAATGACCCTTACAAAGTGAGGTACAGTATGCTAAGTCTAGAAAGTGTGAGTATTTAATACAAAATATATCATTCTTAAGTCATATAATCATAGGAAAAAGGTATATCTATGAATATTTTATAGATTGAGGTGATTGAAGAATATCCAAAACAAATATTTGTAATAGTGATCTATAGTTTTCTTATATTATATGGATATTATGAATAATTTGTGATAATTTTATCATGATTACTGAATCCAATAAACAAGTTAAATTAGATAGGAGTAAAATATCTCTTGATAGAATAATGTGAAGTCAATTTCAAGAAGATTAATAAAAGGATGACCAATATAACAATACTCATAGTACCTTGTAGTATAGAAGGGGATATGATATACAATGATTCTTTAATAAAGGTATTGGGTTGTGTTATCATGAAAACTGAAAAATTGATATCTTATTACTCATTCCAATTAATTACCCATGATAAAAATTTACCAAAACATGATTTTGGGCTAGAAATAGTAATATTTGTGTTAAATATTTACCAGAATTAACTTTAAGTAGAGAAGTATGATATATATACTGATTAAAAAATTTTAGAGTATATATTAACATAGATAGAATAGAAATTGATCTAAAGGTAATGCTTAGATTTTATTAAGGATTATGATTTTTCAATAAATTACCATCTTGGGAAGGTAAACAAGGTGGTTGATGCACCGAGTAAAAAAGGCCATTCTAAAATGTCCATGATATGGATTTGAAGAGACCTAATTTTCATAGATATGTAAGAGATGGACCAAGAAATCATAAGGGATGGGATAAAATCTTACCTTTCCTTAATGATTACACTACTATTCATCTATGTAAATATTATGGAGGAAAAAATGATGATAAAGCTATATTGAAGATGGTGGGAAATATTTTATTATTCATACTTAAAAAAGATATAATTATAATATTTAGATCTTTTATATACATCCTATCTACACCAGAACTGAAGATAGATTTTTTGAAGGACGAACATAGATTTCCATTGTCGATTCACCCTAGATATGAAAAATATGTATAAATAACTCAATGAAAACTTATAATGAGAATACATGAAGAGGGATATTACAAATTATATATCTTTTTTATTAGTCTACTAAAAAGTCAATTTTGAATAATGATATAATTTGGGAATGATGAAAACATTAACCATACCAATATGTAAATGGGAGAACATGACCATGAATTTCATGGTAGGTATTCTTAAGACGTATAAAGATAATGATTCCATCTTGATAGTGCTGGATTGTCTAAAAATTTTTGAGCACATCATTTTTATTCAAGAGGATTTCATACATGATTAACCTGATATGATATATATAATGGAATAGATAATCTTCCCAAGAGTACCACTTTAAATAGTATATGATTGAGATTCATGGTTTACATTGAAGTTATAGAAAAATTTTCAACAATAATTTGATATATAAATAAAAATTAGAGTGACTATTTATCCTTAAACTGATGGTTAATCTAAAAGTACTAGACATAAATTAAAATATATGCTAATATCTTTATTAAATGATCTCAAAAGAGTTTAGGGTCAAAATAATTCTATGGTTGTGTTCTCTTATAACAACAATTTTCACTCAATAATTCAAGTTTCACCATATCAGGTATATATGGGAAGATATAAATAATTCCTACATGTTGGGATGAAGTTGGAGAGTGAAATATTTAGCGATACGACCTGAAAAATCCCAGATCCGGTGTTGTGCTATGATTACTTTGTCATAAGAGAGATGTAAATATCATCCCAAAGGATTGAACAATTTAGTAGTCTTGGTAAACCAGATACATACATGAGTCTTGTATTACAAATGAATACACTAATTTCAATATTTTATTTCTTTCTTTAGAGGATAATAATTTTATTCCATATATTGTATCCTTGCATATCTTTCTTAGTACACTTCAGGGAATACTAGGGAATAGAAAAAATAAGCATGAGCTCAAATGCTCAGTAAGTGAAAGTAAAGAAGATGAAATAATTAATTGATGGGAGTAAATAAACATTACAATGTAAATAACTGATAACACATGATGTTCAAATAACTATATAAATCATAATCAATATGGATAGGTGAGAAACTAAAACACATTTCATTTTATCAATAAAATGAGAATGAAATGTATCCATAGATATATAGACACAATAATATCATGGATAAAATTAATAAATGGATTCCAATTAAATACAATGCTTAATTATTTAAATTCATGTTTCCCAGAAACATGATACCTTTACCATCATGGTATTTCACAAGACAATATAAATTTATGTGTAGAAACCCATATATTCTACTTGGAAAAAAATTCTAAGGGGGTTTTTTCCAACTAATTTCATCTCATGAGACTACCAATGCATTGTGGGTATTACTTTAAATGGTCCCCAACCCATAGGGATTTCATTAAATGACCCACAACCCATATGGCTTGCATTAACACGTACCTAACCCATATAGTGCATGTCCAAAGAAGTCCTCATATATAGAATAACTCATATAAATAAAAAATGTTTCCAATCAAATATACGTATTATGTAAATGATAATAATTTATCAATATTTCCACAATCAATAAAATAACTTTCTAATTAAACACCATATGTAAAAATGATATATAGTTCAGGTATCAAATATATACATGATAAATGAGAAGGACGAATATGGGAAATTAAATGTGGAAATATCATATGGAATTTAGTATTTCAAGGGGACTAAAAAGAATCCTTGTAGTGATTTTTAATACTATCCTTGGTCAAAGAAATAATAAACCATCCTATGTAAGAATAAGTATAGTATCAATACAACATATTCCAAGTGGTGTAAAAATAAAGTGTTGTTGTCATTGATGAATGGAAATACTATAAAAATATCTTCTAAAAACATTCTTTAGGAAAATATTTTTTTTATTTTGAAAAATATTTAGAAGTTACTTTTCTTTAAAAATACCTTTTGAAATTTTTTTCTTTAGAACATATCCTTTTGAACTTTCAAAGTATGTTTTGAAGAAATTATGGTGGGTAAATCAGTACATGATGTAAAAGGTAAAAGTATATTCCTATTGCAAGCTAAAAAGGATAATAAAGTGTATTTTTCATAAAATAATAAGAATATTACATTTAAAAGACTCATAAAAGAAAAAGGGTAAAAATTTATTTAATAAATCATTTTTTAAAAGTCAATTTTTTTGAATACTTTTTTAGAAAACTAATTTTTTAGAAGAAAACAGGTTATCAGACTAAAAAGAGAAATGATGTTGTGTTTTATTAAAAACATTTTATGAAACATTTTGAGTACCAAAGAGTGGAAAAATGGTACTATTACTTGAAAAAGGTCACGAATAACCATAGAAGATGAAAATGAAAGGGTTTTTTGAACAATGATCAAATAATTTTCCCTAATGGAAATTCAAGTTTAAACAATCCCGAAAACATGTGATTCTGAAATAAACCCTTAAAAAGACCATAATGTTGTTGTGATAATCAATAAATAAATAAATTATGTGTGTCATATATAAATTCACATAAAAAATATTAAATAGAAAAATAGATAGTAAAAATTGATTACACACATAATTAATGAATATTAATGAAAATGAGGAAGTAATATAACCTAATGAAATAGAATCTGGTAAGGAAATTATTTACCACTTGGAGAATTTTAATTCAAATCCACATAGAAGAAATAATTAAAAATAAATATAAAAATTACATGAAGATAAAATAATTAATAATAAAATATATCAAGATGATAAATATATAAACCACAAAAAATAAGTAAGGGGTGAATATGAAACTTATCTCACAGATGTAAAAAGTTAGATGAAAATCCCTTACCTTGCATTTCCTTTAGGGTGAATATACTTTAACCACCTATACAAGGGTTATAAACATTTTAATTACTTATAACATAATCATAATCATATTTATAGTATCATATAATATCTTATTATAAGATCTTATTAAATATTTGTTAATAATCTTTCATTATTTTCACTATTTAGGGTGTTAATTGCAAAGTTTGTCGAGTATGTTTTAACTTGTGATTTGTTTTTCTTATTAATTAGATCATGATTTAATAATATCCAGAATTTAAACCGTGATTTAAATACCACACAAAACTTTTATATATGTATTTATAATGGTTCATAAAATATGAAGATAGGAAATTAAATGCTCCATTCATGGAGACGGTAGGTCATACAAATGCATGAACACTACTTTCATTAATTTATTGAATATTAAATAATGAAAATAAAATTATATATATGTATATTATAATTATTATTTAATATATATGTTATATAGGTTATATAGGTTTATTAAAACCATCATTTATACATTCCATTTATAGCATGAACATGTATCAACCTGAAATTTTTGAATGAATTTCTGTTTCCTATTTTTGTGTGTTATTTTAGTTTATACTCAAAAAAACTATATTATTTAATTAATTATGTGAGTATAATTAAAATGAGGCCATTTAGTTTCGACTTTTACATTACCATTGGTCAATATGATTGTTGGAAATTAATGTTGCGATTGTTGTCTCTAAATACAAGTGATCTTGGTTAATTAATACAGAAAAATGATTCGATGTCCTCATCTAGTAGTCTCGGGCCGATCGAATCCCATATGACAAAACTTGGGAAGGAGGTAGCACCACTGGGCTTTTCTCTGGACCAAACCCAATCTGAACATTATTGTGTAAATCTGGAGTGGAATCGCCTTCGAGAGAAGTTCAAGCATATAGAAATCACTACTTGGGAAATGTTGGCCGATCCACCCTTGGACTCTCTCACCTTAGTACATCTTACACTTAGCTCTTATGCTGGGGTTATAAGGGGCTATGTAATGAGACCTTAGCTACTATGTGTAATCCTTTGAGATAAATAAAATTGTGATTTCTTCCAATGGTGAAGTTTGTGTTTTTTTTTCCAGATATTTGATTAAATATAGGAGGTATATTGATGAATTTTGGAAAAAGGGGACATTTTAAAATATTTATGTAAACCTAAAATAATTAATGATATGTGATTATTTTCAAAAAATGGTCTTCTGGAAATGTGTTCAGTAAGAAATTTAGAATCTAATAAAATCAACTTAATGTTTTGTGAATAGTAAATTATGAATAGTGATTTTACACTTAGGATTATTAATGTGACCAAATGGATTAGTAATCTCACTTAAAGAAAGTATTAATATAATTTAGGCACCTTGATTAAGTAATGTGATTCAATAAAATAGGTAAATAAATGTTCCCGAAATCATTAGTCAAGTATCAGTTTTTTTGAGTGAATAGTGTTTTTTAATTAAAAATTAAATTAAAAATATTTAGAAAAATATTTTTATAAAATTGAGTTCATTTTTGAATTCAGATCATCGATATTAGGTTACGGTGATTTTTGGGGATTTTTCTGAAAAAAATGGATTATTAGTGAATAGTAAAAATACAGTTTTTAGTTTCGGGTGTTTAATGACATCATTAAGGATGTAATAATTATGTAATCATTATGGTCGACTTATGAATAGTAATATATGGTATGATGTGTCCCAAGTGGCCAATACCATGGGAAAATAACATGGGCAAGCCCATGGTTTTGCCAATACCACCAATGAGGTGTCCCTTGGACATTAATGACTTGTCCCCTCACTTCCCCTATAAATACCAAGACTTTACCTCATTATTTTCATTTAAAAATCCCCCTAAACGAATTTATGGTATCCTTACCTCCAAATGAGTCCTCCCAAGGTTCCCTCAATCCTCCCAAGGTCCCTACCTTCAAGATTTTGAAGTTACTCTTCAAGGTAAGGGATCCTTTCACCCTCCTTTTAAGTCATGACTTCCTTTATGTTGTGTTTTATATTTTCCATCTCTTTATGTTGAGGGTATGTTCTTATATTATCTTATAACTGTCCATTTTATGTCCAAATTATGAGAGACCATTTCTTCTCTCATCAATTTGTTTTCTGAATTTTTAAGTGACGCTGTTAGGCTACCAATTTTCTCATAAAAGGAATCGCGTCTTCTCGTTTCTTTCATGCTTCATTTTCATGTGGTATGTCATTAAAATTTCTATAACATGTTATTATCACCATGTTGTTATATATTTATACTATATTGTAATTTATTTATTAGTGGGTTACTCTTTTGACCTCTCTTTCCAATGTTTTCTAAAACCTTGTATATAGTCGTTATGCTGCAGAAATTTCGCCTCAAGATTTCTATCTCTTTCTCTCAAGAAATTCCCTTGTTTATTTATGTGAATACCCAGACCTATTTCGTTTCTATGGGTTTTCATAAATATATAAATATGATATATTCAATTCTTTAATGGACATACATATAACCCTCACTCCCTCTATATGGGTTATAAATGATATAATGATCTTATTTTTCAGAGTTTTTAAAACGTCACGATTTGGAAATGAAACCCATTTCTTTTATTCTTTATGGGTTATTTATGAAATGTTTGAATATGTTATATGTGTATCACATGTAATTAAAGACATATTAAGGTTTCTCCCTGATATCACTCCAATGCATTGGGTAAATATTTAATCTCTAGAGATGACAAGTTTGACGATACCTTGGTGAATAACGTTGGTAATTTTTATGACACCTTGGGGATGGACCTTGGTGATATGTTCATGAATGTCAAAATGAAATGTTGTATCCACAAATTAAAGTTATGTTTCAAGTTCTTTTCATTATGATATGCCTGTACTTACATTACTCATATCATTATGTTGTTATTCAAGTTCTTATTGAGATCACAAGTACACTGATTCACTTGTTTACCCTTATTGGGCATTCTTCTCACACTTTCCTTTGATGTATGTCTCTAGGATATGGAAGTCAGTAATTGTACTTAGTATGATCTTATGATGAAGCCTTACAAGTGGATTAAAAAAATGTTTTATGTTGTATTCATGTTTTATTGTTCCTGATTTCCAAGACACTAGACTTTAAAGATCCTCTATATGCAAAATGTAATGAAAAGTTATGTATTAAAAAGGCGGGATGCCACAGTTGGTATTAATGGGTAGTTTAGTTATTTATGGAAATTAGGCTATGAAAACTTTAGGATGAACCCTACAGAACAATTTAAATATAGGGAAAACTTCCTGGTATTTTGGTGAGTATTGAGTAAGTGGTTTGTCAAAAAAATATATCCCTGTCTGGATACGAGTAGGTAGAGGCTACTTTGGCACATATGTACATAGGGGTAAAATCTGAAAACACCGCTTTGAGATAGAATCGAACGGGAACTGGTGCATGACAATGGGCCTTGCTGCACTCTTGGTTACAACACTCACATGGTATATGTTTGGTTAATTGCAAGCTTTTTATGAATCATTATGAAGGAATTATAGAGAAATATAATTTTTTAAGCATGAAGATTTAAGACGTAGAATCCTTTATCATTTAAAGATTCCTAAATGAAACAAGTTTCTCACTAAGATTTTATTCTTTTAGAAAATGGCAGGCAATAGGAGGAACTGTGCAAATGGTGACCATAATGGACCATACACTGCCGACCCTCTGATGGAAGATGAAATGAAAAATTTCATGCAAATGATGAACCAACTGACTCAAGTTATGAGTAATAACTTGAATCAAGATGAGAGGTCGAGATCACCACGAAGGGAACAATATTCTGTTGAGTCCTTTATGCGCCAATGACCACCAACCTTCAGTGGATCGACTGACCCATTGATTGTTGAGCAATGGATCAACTCTATAGAGAAGATCTTTTTTGTGCTACGTTGTTCAAAGTAAGAGAAGGTCACCCTGGCTATCTATCGCTTAGAGGGAGAAGCTGATCAGTGGTGAGAACTGATCAAAAACACGAGGCAAAGAGTGGAAGTTGATGCTATGGAGTGGGAAGAGTTCAGAGGGATCTTTTTTAGTAAGTATTTCCCTCGTTCCATGAGAACAAGAATGGAGAAGGAGTTTCTTAAGCTGAATAATAAGAAGAATGAATCTGTGGGAAGCTACGAGATGAACTTAACAAGGCTTTCATGATATACCTCTAGTTTTTTCATGGATCCAAATGGTAAGGTTGAGAGATTCTTCGGTGGACTGAGACCTTATTTGCGGAAGAATCTATCCAACTGATATTATGATAGCTACAATTAGATCGTGCGGAGTGCGATGAAAGTTGAGCTAGAGTTTGGTGAGATGCAGTGGTCTCATAAATCCAATGAAAAGAAGAGATCGATGAAACCCATCATAGGGAGGAAATTTGATCAGGGAAGAGGAGGAATGAAAGATAAACTTCCCACATGCAATAAATGTGGGATGAAGGATTTGGGGAACTACCTGATCGGGAGTGGGAAGTGATATAAGTGTGGTAGAGATGGCCAAATTACGAGGAATTGTCATGGTGAGGTGAAACCTCAACTTCTAAACACAAACGACAAGGGGAAGATGGTGCAGGACCTACCTGATGTCTAGTGCTTCAAGTGTGGAAAACGTGGGCACTTTTCCAATCACTGTCCAAATCTGAGGGTAGTGGAGGGGAACCACCATCATCCTCAACAAAGGCCAAGGGATCAAGGTCATGCTTTTCCTATCGAGATAGCTGAATTTGAAGCTCCGAATGATGTGGTAGCAGGTACTCTTGTTTTCCTCTCAAATCTATCAAATACATTGTTTGATTCTGGTTCTACGCATTCCTTTATTTCCTCCAAGTTTGCATGGAATTTAGAATCAACCCACGAATTGCTAAAAGTAGAGTTGTCAGTTAAGACTCTCGGTGGGACTATCCAAACATCTTCAGTGTTGAGAAACTCTAGTATTTACTTTAGTGAGCACAATCTTATCAAAAATCTAGTGGTAATTCCCATGTTAGAATTCAACATTATACTAGGGATGGACTGGCTCTCAAAGTATAATACTAAGATCAATTGCAGAATCAAAAAAAAATATTAGTAGTCTTGAATGGAAAACCTACAACTATCTTCCAAGGAGAGATATCTCTACCTCATCTTTGTCTAAAATAACCCCCTATATCCTTCTTTATAGAGTTGATCAGTGAATAATAAGAATGAGATGAGAGTTTGATGATATAAAATGTCCCCATCGTCTAGGAATACATTGATGTATTTTCGGAGGAGTTTCCTGGACCTCCCCCAGAAAGAGAGGTAGAGTTCTCTATCGAACTCGTACCTAGATCTCATCTAATATCAAAGATCCTGCATAGGATGGAAAATGTAGAGTTGGATGAATTAAAGAAACAACTCGAATATCTTTTGGAGAAGGGGTTTATCCGACCAAGTGTGTCTCCTTGGGGAGCACATGTTCTCTTTGTAAAGACGAAGAATGGATCGATGTGGCTATGAATCAATTATAGAGAACTGAATGGGATCACAGTGAAAAACAAATACCCTCTTCTAAGAATTGATGACTTATTTGACCAACTTTGTGGGGATCAATTCTTCTCTAAGATGGATCTTCGATCTGGTTATCATCAATTGAGGGTGAGGGAATAAGATATTCCAAAAAATTCCTTCCGATCAAGATATGGGCATTATGAGTTTGTTGTTATGCCCTCGGACTGACTAATGCACCTGCTATTTTTATGGATTTGATGAATAGAGTCTTTAAGGACTACCTTGATAACATTGTCGTAGTTTTTATTGATGATATTATGATATATTCCAAAAGCCATGAGGATCATGAAGATCATATAAGGGTTATTTTTCAAACCCTGCGGAAGGAGATGCTTTTTGGAAAGTTCAGTAAATGTGATTTCTAGTTACAACAAGTCGCTTTCTTAGGGAACATTATAACCAATGAAGGGATCATGGTTGACCCTGCAGAGACAAACGTTGTACAGAAGTGGCCTCAACCTACAACAATAACAAAGATTCATAGTGTTCTTGGATTAGTAGGATATTATAGGAGGTTTGTGAATAAAATTTTGATGACTTTCTAATCCATTAACCAAGTTAACTCGAAAAGGGGTCAAGTTCACTTGGATAAAGGAGTGTGAGGAAAGTTTCCAAGAGCTGAAGAAGAGATTGGTTACTGCACATTTGTTAACTCTTCCCTCAAGTGGAGAAGGAATCATTATTTTTAGTGATGCATATCTAAAAGGTCTTGGGTGTGTTCTCATGAAAAATGACAAGGTCATTGCTTATGCATCTCGACAGTTGAAGATTAATGAGCAGAATTATCCTATGCATGATCTGGAACTGGTTGTGGTAATTCTTTCTTTGAAAATATGGAGGCACTATCTTTATGTAGAGAAATGTGATATATACACAGACCATCAAAGTTTGAAGTATATTTTCACAAAAAAGTAATTGAACATGAGACAAAGGAGATGGTTGGAACTTCTTAAAGAATATGATTGTTCAATTCATTATCACTCTGAAAGAGCAAAAAAAGTTGCTGATGCATTAAGAAGGAAAGGCCTAGGTTTTCTTTCCATGACGAGGATTCAGAAAGATCCTTTGATCAATGACCTAGTAAAGCTGGACATGGGAATTATAAGGAAAGGGACATAATCAAACCTAACCCAAATGATTTCTCAACCGTCATTACTAGAGAATATCAAGAAGGCTCAGAAAGAAGATCCTTTATTACAAGAGAAGTTTGAGGCTGTAAAGGATGGAATGTTTCCTAAGTTCAATATTGATCAAGAAGGTGTACTGAGATTTCATACAAGACTATGTGTCCCATCTCTTCTGGACATAAAGAAGGAGATGATGGATGAAGCTCATAGCTCTACTTTCTTTATAAATCCTGGAAGCACAAAAATGTATAGGGACCTTCGTGATCATTATTGGTGGGATAACATGAAAATGGAGATTGCTGACTACACTTCAAGGTGCCTAGTATGCCAGCAAGTGAAGGCAGAGAGAAAACTTCTTAAATGGGTATTGCAACCACTACCCATACTAGCATGGAAGTGGGACAATATCACTACGGATTTCGTCACTGGTCTTCCAAGAACTCCCAAAGGAAACAATGCAATGTGGTTTATTGTGGAATGTCTCGCCAAGACTGTCCATTTTATCTCTATTTTGGAATATTTCTTCTTGATCAACTTGCCAGGATTTACGTGAAGAAAGTGGTAAGGCTGCATGGAGTTCCACTTTCTATCGTATCTGATTGTGATCCAAGGTTCACATCAAAATTATGGAGAAGTATTCAATAATCTCTGAGCACTGAATTGAATTTCAGTATGACCTATCACCCCCAAACTGATGGCCAATCTGAAAGGACTATTCAAACACTAGAGGACATGCTGAGAATGTGCTCAATGTAATTTAAGGGTGGATGGGATCAAAATATACCTTTAGTTGAGTTCTCTTAAAACAACATCTTCCACTCGAGCATTCAGATGGCACCCTCTGAAGCTCTGTATGGGAAGGGATGTAGAACTCCTACTTTTTGGGATGAAGCTGGTGAGAGAAAGCTTCTTGGGCCTGATCTTGTGCAAGAGATGACAGAAAAAATCCATGCCATCCAATAACACATTAAGGCTTCTCAAAGTCGGAAAAAGATATATTCCGACAACCGTCGAAGGAACAAGGAGTTTAATGTCAGTGATAAGGAATTTCTTTGAATTTCACCTTGGAAGAGAGTCATGAGGTTTGGGAAGAAAGGGAAGCTCAGCCCTAGGTATATTGGCCCCTATGAAATCCTTGATCGCGTGGGAGTTGTGGCCTATCGCCTTGCACTTTCTTTAAATCTAGCACAAGTTCATGATGACTTCCACATATCCCTCTTGAGGAAGCACATACCTGACCCTTCACATGTACTGAACCTAGAGGTGGTACAATTAGAACATTACCTCTCTTATGAGGAGCAGCCGGTGGAGTTCTTGGATCGCAGAGACAAGGTTCTACACAACAAGACTACCCACCTTGTTAAGGTGTTGTAGGGAAACCAAAAATATGAAGAAGCCACATGGGAACTAGAGGAGTCTATGAGGCAGAAATACCCACAAATTTTATTTTCTAAGGATATGAGTTAAAATTTCGGGGATGAAATTTCTTAAGGGAGGAAGAATGTAACGACCTGAAATTTTGAATGAATTTTTGTTTCCTAATTTTGTGTGTTATTTTAGTTTATACTCAACAAAACTATATTCTTTAATTAATTATGTGAGTATAATTAAAATGAGACCATTGGGTTTTGAATGTTAAATGATCGTTGGTCAATATAACTGTTGGAAACTAAATGTTGCGATTATTGTCTCTAAATACAAGTGATATTGGTTAATTAATATAGAAAGAAGATTCGATGGCCTCATCCAGTAGTCTCGGGCCGATCGAAGCCCATCTGACGAAACTTGGGAAGAAGGTAGCACCACTGGGCTTTGCTCTGGACCAAACCCAAGCCGAACTTCATCATGTAAAGGTGGAGTAGAATCGCCTTCGGGAGAAGTTCAAGCTTATAGAAATCACTACTCGGGCAATGTTAGCCGAGCCACCTTCGGATTCTCTAACCTTAGCAAATCTTACACTTAGGTCCCATGCTGGGGTTATAAGGGGCTATGTAACGAGACCGTAACTACTATGTGTAATCCTTTGAGATAAATAAAATTGTGATTTCTTCATATGGTGAAGTTTGTGTTTTTTTTTCAGATATTCGATTAAATATAGGAGGTATATTGATGAATTTAGGAAAAAGAGGATATTTTAAAATATTTATGTAAACCTTAAATAATTAATGATGTGTAATGATTTTCAAAAAATGGTCTTCTATAAATGTGTTCAATAAGAAATTTATAATCTAATAAGATTAACTTAATTTTTTGTGAATAGTAAATTATTAATAGTGATTTTACCCTTAGGTTTAGTAATGTGACCAAATGGATTAGTCATATTACTTAAAGAAAGTATTAATATAATTTATGCACTTTGATTAAGTAATGTGATTCAACAAAATAGGTAAATAAATATTTAATAAATTATTAGTCAAGTATTAGTTTTTTGGGGTGAATAGTGTTTTAATTAAAAATTAAATTAAAAATATTTAGAAAATAATTTTTATAAAATGGAGTTAATTTTTGAATTCAGAGCATAGATATTAGGTTAAGGTGATTTTTGAGGATTTTTTTGAAAAAACATGAATTTTCGGTGAATAGTGAAAATACAGTTTTTAGTTTCGGGTGTTTAATGACATAATTAAGGATGTAATAATTATGTAATCCTTATGGTCAACTTATGAATAGTAAGATAAGGTATGAGGTGTCCCAAGTGTTGAATACCATGTTGAGAAAGTGTTGTTTTCAACAATACATAATGTTTTATTTAAAGGGGGGTATGTTGAGAATAATACTCTATCTCTTTATGACAATTTTGATGTCTCACATATACCCTTAATTATTTTCTAATGATTGTATTTGTTAAGTATTTTTTAGGAATTTATTATTCATTATATTTTTATTTCTGGAATAAATATTTATGTTCTTGAATAACAAGAATTAATTTCTAAGGTATTCACATTTAACATGTTCTGGAAACACTGTTCATACCTTACTAATTCAGGATCTGCTTTAGCGTGTTCTGGAAACACTATTCATACCCTACATGGAGAAACGTAGCATAAAAATAAAATTCAGCGTATTCTTTATAAGATAAGTGAAAAGTATGGTTAATCAACCATACATTATCGGCAAAGTATGAAAAAGAACCCTACGTTTGGAAGGAACCCTACGTTTGGGATATCCGAAAAGTATGGAAGGAGAACTGTACGTAAGTGTTAAACGTTAATTTTGTTTCTCAAAAATATGGTTCATCAACCTTAATTTTGTAAACAATCATAAGTTCTTGGAAAAGTATGGATCAAGTTAAAGTATGGATATTTTATCATACGTTTGAAAGATTAAAGAGAAAAGTATGGATGACCAACCCTACGTTTATGATCAACCTTAAGTTTGGAGAAAGTGAAATAAACCTTACATTTATAATCAACCATACATTATAAACCCTACGTTTGAAGACTACTTCATCAACCTTACGTTCAAGGGATGCATACAGTACAACTCAACCTTACGTTTGTCGTCGGAGAATTTAAAGTTGATATTTTTATGCAACGGTCCGCAAGCTAATTATTACACAGATTTCAAGCTGGATTTAAAGATGATTTTAATGTGTGACTTTGACTGATTAAAATCCATTTTATCAATGGTTTAAAGATTGAATTAAAAGGTTCTTTTTATGCCGAGTCTTCAGGGAAGTTACGACTACTATGTAAATTCCAATGTTTGAATGTCGCGAGTCCAAAAGCGACTTTTGTGGATCTAAATTTTCCAGGAGAAGTACTTATCATTTTTATATTTATATATATATTTTTAAAATAGAAAATAATGGTCTTATGTGATCTCTCTATCATTCTGAGAAAAGGGAAGAAAAACAGAGACTATCAAAAATTCAGATATACTGATTGAAGAGAATGAAAAAGCTCTATTTTCTGAAGAAGAAAAATCACGATAGAAGATTCATTTGTTCTACGTATAAGATCATTTGTAAATCTTCTACTACTAAATTTGTGAGTTATATTTCTATATGTACTACAATGGGATCGACTCAGAACGAATCTTTTGTGAAGATCATTATTTCTGAAGGCAACGGTCCATCTATTGTCAATTGCATGCTGTTTCAATTGTGAAGAATATCTGGAAAGAATTTTCAGAATACATAAATATTTCTATTCTTGAGTGACTGACTTGTCATACTAAGCTGTGTTGGTTCTGGAGTGAACCAGAAGGCTTTGTTTTTCCTTAGATTGTAAAGGTGTCAACTTCCTGTACTCAGTTGTTGAAACGGTCTGTTGAAATGAGGGTCAGTTAGTGAAAATCACCAAGCTCATGGAGTAGAGAGTTAGTGGAGTGGACTAGGGGATTTTAGTTCCCCGAACCACTATATATCTTGTGTCTCTTCTATTTAAATATCCACTGCATTAATTCATCTGATTAGAGTTAAAGGGCATAACACAATCTTGCAAAGATTTTTGAAAATGCACAATTCACCCCCTCTTGTGTATATTTTGTATAATCTGATCCAACAATTGGTATAAAAGGGAGGTTGAGATTTCTGATAAAGCCTTAACAAGATGAAAGCGATTATACACAGAGCATGATGAATGATACAAGAGAGGGAATGTCTATGGTCAGAGCACCGTACTTCAGTGGAGAAAACTATGGATGCTGGATGTCACGAATGATTATCTATCTGAAAAACCTTGGATATAGAGTATATTCTAAGATTCTAACTCCATATGAAATACCAAAAAAACCTGAAACATGGAGCGCAGCTACTGAAGCAGATTATGATATGAACTCAAATGTAATGAATGCAACTATATGTGGTCTAGGACCTGATGAACTTAACAAAGTATCTCAATGCCCGAAAACATATGAAATGTGGCAAACTATTGCTGTTGCTTATGAAGGAACTAACAATATCAGGGAAATGAGATATGAAACTGCTAAGCTTAAATTTGATACTTTCAAAATGATTGAAGTTGAAAGTATTAATCAAATGAATGGAATATTGATAGAGATTGTCAATAACATAACCGCTTTGGGAGATCCCATTAAACAAGAAGATCAAGCTTTAAAAGTACTAAGAGTACTGCCTACAAAATGGGATGGAATCTCCGTAGCAATCAGACAGTCGACACCTGTAAAAGACTTAACCACGAGAGAACTTATTGGAAAATTAATGATGTATGAATCTGAGATGGAAGATGAAGAAAATGAACATAAAGTTATTATCAAAAGAGATGACACAACCTTGAAAGTATCATCACAAAGCAAAAATAGAAAGATAAAGGAAAGTGTAAAAGAGAAATCAGAAAGTTATGATTTATCCAATTCTGATGTAGAACTGGCTCATCTAGCTAGAAGATTCATTAAATTATATTGAAAGAAGAAGGGATTCAGAAAATCCTTCAAAAAGGATGACAAGGAAGTTAGATGTTATGAATGCAAGAAAATGGGGCATATCAGACCTAAATGTCCTCAGTTAAAAGAAGACAAGAGAATGAAATTCTTCAAAAGAAATGATTACAAGCATAAAGACTAGAAAGCTATAAAAGCTACATGGAGTGTATCTAAAGACTCTAGTATCACTTCTGAATCAGACTCATAGAAGGAAGAAGTAAATCTGAAAGCCAAAATGTGTTTTATGGTAGAAACAGATGAGGTACAATCTTACTACTCTTCTGAACCTAGTTCTAAATCTAGTTACTCTAAGAAAAAACTTGCATCCTACTGAAATATTCTTGAAAAAAATATGAATCTATATTTATGAATCATAAGTCTTTAAAGAACATTCATAAGGCTATTTCTGATGAAAGAGATACAATGATGAAATAATATAAGGAGTTAACTGAAAAATTTAACTCAATTAACAATAACAATACAGATTATGAATCAATGATAAAATCACTGCAAACTGAAGTGAAAACTTATAAATATGTATCCCTTGTTTTTACTAAATGAGAAAATACTTTAAATGAAATTCTTGGAAAAAAATTCATTAAAAAGGAATGATTTGAAATTGGCAGTAAAGGTGAAAAACCCAAGTTGTACAAGAATTATTTTATTCCAAGTGCAAAAAGACTAGACTGTAATTACTGTGGAATAAGGGGAAATTTTTCAAAAAACTGTTTCCAAAGACAACACCAAATAAGTGGTATTAAAATGGCCTTTGTATCAAATGATTTATTTGACTCTTGTGAAATTAGAAAATCTAAGCATGTCTGGATTCCCAGATCCTTGTTAGCTAACACCACTTGACCCAACAAAATATGGGTACCAAAGAAAATTGTGTAAATACCTTTGCAGGGAGAAGGTCACAAAAGAAAAAGGGACATATGGTATACAGATAGTGGATGCTCAAGTTATATGAGTTAAAACTAATCTAATTTATCTACAATCACTCAAAAAGATAGTGGACTTGTCACTTTTGGTGACAATGCCAAAGGGAAAATCTTTGGTATTAGAATAGTTGGAGATCCAGAAGCTTTCTCAATCAACAAAGTACTTTATGTACAAGGATTTAAACACAATATGATAAGTATCTCTCAAATATGTGATGATGGTTATGCTGTTGATTTTTTTAACAATTTCTGTTCTGTTTTTGAAAATAAATTTCTTAAATTTAGAGCACCTAGAACTGAAAATTTGTATACCCTAGATTTAAATTCCGTGTGTAAACAACAAGAAAACTGCTTAAATGCTAAATTAAATGAATATTGGATCTAGAATAGGAGACTTGGACATTATAATGTATATGTTTTACAAAAATTATATAAGAAACAATTAGTTTCTGATTTTCCTAGTCTTATATTTGAAAGTGACAGATTCTGTGATGCATGTCAACTTGGCAAGCAACACAAATCATCCTTCAAATCTGTTAACAAAATTTCTACATCTAAACCTCTAGAACTTATCTATATGGATTTGTTTGGACCTTAAAGAGTATAAATCTTGGCTGGTAAATTATTTGTATATGTTTTAGTTGATGATTATTCTATATTTACATGGATTTTCTTTTTAAAATTTTTAAAGGAAGATATTACTTTATTTGAAAGTTTTTGAAAAGCTGTTCAAAATGAAAAAGGATTTAAAATAATTTCATTAAGATGTGATCAAGGTGGAAAATTTGAGAATTAGGAATTTAATTCCTTCTGCTCAAGTATGGGTATTAAAAACACCTTCTCTGCACCAAGAACACCTCAACAAAATGGAATTGTTGAAAGAAGAAATAGGACTATTCAAGAAATGGTTAGGACTATACTAAATGAATACAGTCTTCCTACCTATTTTTGGGAAGAAGCTGTAAGAACAACCTACTATATAATGAATAGTGTTTTAATTAGACCAATTTTGAAAAAGACACCCTATGAACTTTGGAAAAACAGAAAACCAAAAGTAAATTACCTTAAAGTTTTTGGATGCATAGTTTACATCTTGAACACCAAGTACAATCTTGGTAAGTTTGATCAAAAATATGATGAATGAATTTTCTTAGGATATTCAGCTACCTCCAAAGATTATAGAGTCTGTAATAAGAAGTAAAATATTGTTGAAGAATCAGTTCATGTGAAATTTTATGAATCTGATCCCTTTGAGAAAAGGACAGATCAAATGGATGAATCTGACTCTAAGGATAACACGAGTCTTGAGAACATGAAAATTTATTTTGAGAAAGGTATAAAAGAAATTCAGTAAAGTTCATAAGAACATGATACTGAAGAACCTACGAGTGTTTTTCCTAGAAAAACTAGAACCCTAAGGAATCACCCTTTAGAGACTATAATAGGTGACTTAGACACAAAAATAAAAACTAAAATAAATATAGGAAATCTTGTATAATTCTCTGTCTTTCTATCCCAATTAGAACCCATGTCTATAGAAGAAACTTTAGATAATGAAAGCTGGATGATAGAAATGCAAGAAGAATTAAACAAATTTAAAAGAAATGAAGACTGGAAATTAGTTGAAAAACCACAGAACTATCCAGTGATAAGAACAAAATGGGTATTTTGAAACAATCAAGATGATCAAGGAATAATAACTAGAAATAAATCTAGACTTCTATCTAAAGGATATAATCAGTAAGAAGGTATAGATTATGATGAGACCTTTGCACCTATAGCTAGATTAGAATCCATTATAATCCTTTTAGCCTATGTATCTCATATGACCATTAAATTATTTTAGATGGATGTTAAGTCTACCTTTTTAAATGGGTTTTTAATGGAGGAATTTTATGTTGAGCAACCTCCTGGTTTTGAAAATTCTCAAAAACCAGATTCTATTTATAAACTTAATAAAGATCTTTATGGCCTTAAACAAGCACCTAGATCTTGGTATGAATGATTAAACTCATTTCTATTGAAAACTGATTTTACAATTGGAATGGTAGAACCGACCCTTTTTAAGAAAACTGTAAATTATAATATTTTATTAGTTCAAATTTATGTTGATGATGTAATTTTTGGATCAACAAATAAAACCCTTTTTCATGAGTTTTCAAAGTTAATGAAAAAAGAATTTGAAATGAGTATGATGTGAGAATTAAATTTCTTCGCAGGACATTAAATTTATCAAAAATATTTTGAAAATATTTTGAATCAAAGCAAATACATTACTGATTTATTAAATAAATTTGGACTTGAAAAGAGAAAGACATATACAACTCCTATGTGTACTAATATAAAACTTGATTTGGATGAAACTGGAAAATTAGTTGACAACACGGTATATAAAGGTATGATTGGTAGTTTATTATATCTTACTACTATCATGCCAGATATAATGTATTCAGTATGTCTTTTTGCAAGATTTCAGTAAAATCCTAAAGAATCCCATTTGACTGTTGTTAAAAGAATTTTTAGATATTTAAAAGGAACTATTTTTCAATCTCTTCTTTATCACAAAACTTCTGATTTTAATTTAACTTCATATTCAGATGCAGACTTTGGAAGTTGTAGATTAGATAGGAAAAGCACTTCAGGAACTTGTCACTTTTTAGGGAAATTCTTAGTGTCATGGTCAAGTAAAAAACAACATTCAGTTTCCCTATCAATATCTGAGGCAAAATATTTTTCTGCTGGCAGTTGCTGTGCACAAGTGTTGTAGATGAAAAAAACACTTATGGACTTTGGACTAAATTTAAAAAATATGCATATTTTATGTGATAATACTAGTGCTATAAATATTTCAAAAAATACTATTAATCATTCTAAAACTAAGCATATTGATATCAGACATCATTTTCTAAGAGATCATGTTCTTAAAAACGATATATATTTGGAATTTGTAAATACTGAAATTCAATTAGTTGATATTTTTACTAAACCACTTTCCACTGCAAGGTTTGATTTTATTAAGGGGGAGCTAGGTTTATTTATTTTTAAATAATGTTTTATTTTACCATGCCGTTTCTTTATTTTAATAATGTTTAAAATAATTTGGTTATTTGTTTTTTCAATCAAAATAAGTTTCTTTTCTCCATGTAATAAATTTTATTTTTATTTATAAATCTATGTAATCATTAATGAAAACATAGGAATCAAGGCTGTCAGAAACCCTTTCGACTTCTAAACCATTTCATTTCTACTAAAACCTTTTCGAACCCACGAAACCGCACCACTTCTCGTCAACCCTAATTTTTGAACCTCTGAAACCCCAACCTTCAAACCTTTATAGATTCTTGTAGAGATGGCTAAGACTAAGAGAGATGATGAGGCCGAGACCAGTAATGCCATGAAACAGAACTCTGAAGGAAGGAAAATCATACAGGGAAATGTGATTGATCTCGAATGGCTATTTCAAATGAATCTTCTATTAAAACAAGCACTGTCATTTCAGAATCTCGAACAGACATTCAACAGTGAGAATATGGAATTTTTGTATGAGGTAGAACATTGATATTTCTTCATGTCTGTAGAGTTTTTTCTGGGAGACAATATAATGACCCATACTTTACATACATTGTTAATACTTCAAAATTTAAGCACACTTATTACAACATATGACAAAACCACAAAGGACCGTATAGGTATAGTGTCTTTAGAAACTGGGAAACATAAACAACTGGTTCATAAATCTTCTACAGTGTCTCCCATTTATTTCATCATATATAGGGTCCCTTTTAACATATTCTACTTAATTTCCATCTTCCTGACCTGGGGAAAAGAAAACATAAAAGGGTGAGCTCAAATGCTCAGCAAGGGCAAATAAAGGAAATAAAAATCATATCATATCTTTTTGAAAATTAAAACCTGCAAAAGAGAACATAATATCTTATCATGGAATAAATCATAGAAGTGAAAATGAGATCCCCATAATCATAAAATAAAACTTGAAACTTTTTGGCATGCACACATAATCATGGAAAATCATTTCTTGTTAGTCATGACTCATTTCCAATACTATCTTAGTGGACAAAGTCCCTTTATGAACCGAGTCACCCTCGTTCCAGTCCTGTTTCACTGAACCGGTATAACCTACCGTTCTAGCCATGTCTATCTCATGAGATATAAAATCTTTACCCAATGCATTGGAGGGAGATATAGGTCCCACCCATCTTATAATGAATCCTTTCTTATGTGTGCCACATAATCATAAAACATACATCATCGCATAACACATGTAACAAAAATGGGATTCTTGAAACATCATGACATCATAAATAAATTCATATAAGATAAAGGAATTCATAAAAATAATTCCATCACAACATGATCAAATCAATGTAATAATAGGGATAAAAACAGAACCCTTTATTATCTTAGATGGAAAATAATTTTGATAAAACACTTGAACTCCATTCTTGAGAAAAATATCCTTTCTTCTTCAAAAACACTTTTCTTTTCTTAACATGTCATACAATTATAAAATAAAAGAAGTTGATTAAAAATAAACTTGAAAACTTGTAAAGGAAGCTTCTTGGGAATAATTTTTTAAAAATCCATTCATGCCGTATAAGTTAAAAAAAAAACATTCTTCGTACTTTCGTCGGAAAAGTAAAAAAGTACCTCGTACGAAAAACGACAAAAGATTCCTTTATTATTCTTTACTAAAAACTCACCGAAGGGTAAAATTGGATTTAAACTATTGTAAGTGGATGGAAATAATATTACATATTGAGGAAACATGGATGTGGATGATAAAATACACCCCAGTAAATACTTACGAATAAACAATCTCGGATAAAAATGAGATTGTGATATTTCCCTTACCTTAGGTCCGATTTGCTTTGTATGTGCCCGAATCTCTTGTATAATGGTTTAAATAATGTTATTGACTTATTCTAGAATCATACATATTGATATGATATCATATATGGTCATATTCTTAGCTTCTTATTAGTAATATTTCATTGTTACTTGTTACTCGGGTCTTTATTGCCTTTTGTTCTTATGCGTGTTTTGCCGAATAAATTCTTATTCTTATTTTAAGGTTATAGATACCTTATATCCAGAATGGTATTAGTGTAACATATATCATATTTATTCATTCAATTCATTTATATAATTACTATGTAATGATGATCATGTAGAACGAGTCGCTTCACATCGTGGAGACGGTATTCCGTACGTACGCACGAGTGATGATATCGTTCCTATGGTCGTGGAATTGTATTGGAGTATATATATATATTATTTCAGTATCAATATTACTTTATAATAATCATAAATAGTTACTCATTACACCATTATACCCATCCTTGTAAAGTGATGGTGGAAAATAGATTACACCACGGCGTGGAGACGGTATTCCGTACGTACGCACGCGCGGTGATTTCATTTTTCCATAGGATGGATAGAAGGTGAATTAGGGTTGTTTCATATTTATAATAACATATCAGTATGTAAGTAATACTGATGTTATTACTTTATTATGAAACATCTAAAGAAGAAGAAGTTGAAGAAGAAGGAAATTGAAAAGATCGGTAATGGATATTACCTCTTCTTCGGAACGCCTCTTTGAATCCTCCACTTAGGGAACTAAGATTGGTCTTTGAAGAAGACCAGGACCTCTAGGATTATTCTAGGGAAGTGGAGAGGATAAAATGGCAGGGTTTGGCCGAGCTTGAGTGCTCAATTTGGTGTGAGGAGGAGGGGGAGGAGGTGTCCTTTTATAAGGGAGGAGAGGGGCACCTTAGGAATATCTCAAAATATTATTTTTTATTAAAGTCAAAATCGGTTTATAATGGTTCCAAAGGGTCTTATTTCGAAGCTAAAGTGGGGACGGGTCGAAATCCTATCAACCAATAGGATTTAGACAAGTTTAGGGTATTTTTTAACCTTATCAATTAGATTTAACTCTAAGTTAATTAATTTAACTTTTACCGTGTCTTTTTGTTTTCTTTCACTATATGGTTAATACACTTACTATAACATGCCAAACGAACCCCAAATTGTTTATTATTAATATATATATCCTTATCTAAGTTATTTGTACGAACCTTCGATTTTTAGGAATAAAATAACAATTAATAATATAATATTTGATTTAAAAACTATTTTGTGTCAATTTTGACACTATTTGATATATGATTTTTGTGAAAGTCATAACAGAATTATATGTTCGAACCAGGTTGATTAAATCAACATTAATATATCATAGTAACCTATAAAATTATTGGAATTCATAAAAAGTCTCAAATTACATTTATTTTGGTGTTTATAACATCAATTATGTCAATATTTCATTAATAAGATAATTACTGCATCATCATTGTGTCATAAATAAATTAACTTATTTAATGTCTACAAATTACAAATAAAATACCATTATGTAGGAAATATATTTAGCTTTCTAATGAATATTTATAGTCGAATTTATCTTATGTATAACCCCATATTAAAAATGATTTACTTATTAAACATTGATTTTAACTATTTTAACCCTTCTTTAAATAAATTAATAATAAATGTCCTAATCTAATCCAAGTGGGCCTAAATGGACATATTTTATTCCTAAGTTTGTTTTTGGTCGAATTACACTTTTCCAATAGAATTAGGACATGTGTTAGGGTAATAGTAATATAATATTTACCCTTAGTTACCCTATTTACTATTAACCGCGGTAAAAAAGGTAAAAAGTTACTATTCACCAAAAAATTATTTTCATCTCATTGAACCACATTTTAGTCCTTGATATTAACCATGTCTCTCAGATTTTCGAAATTCCATTCACAGAAGCGGTAAAATTAAGTTTTATGCAAAATTCAGTTTTTAACCTACCACTTAGTGGTTTCACTATTCATCAAAAATTGAAAGTTTTCAGAAAAATACCAAAATTTCACCCTAGGCTAATTTTGGTATTCCGAATCAAAAAATGAAGTCCATTTTGAAAAATAAAATTTATAAAATTTCAAAAAGTGGTTATTACTATTCATAACGGCTAGTTTTAATAATATTTTAATAGCATATCGTTGTTTAGTGAAACTCAGTATTGCGTACGAGGCAAGCTATCGAGGAAGGTCGCGATTGCGTGTAAAGCAATCCAAGCAAGTGTTGTGTAGAAAAAGATTCCTTTGATGATTTATATAACATAAAAGTCTCAGGTCTTACATTCTACCCCCCTTAAAAAGAATTTCGCCCTCAAAATTCGTCACTTTGTAACAAACAGATGAGGATACTTCTCCCTCATCATATCCTCAAGCTCCCATGTAGCTTCTTCAAGTTGGTGGTTCCTCCATAAAACTTTCACCAAGCGAGTGGTCTTGTTTCGTAAGACTTTTTCGCTACGATCCAGAATCTCTATCGGCTGTTCTTCATAAGAAAGATCTTGCTCCAGTGGTACGACTTCTGAGTTGAGTACATGTGAAGGATCTGGTATGTACTTTCTCAGGAGAGATACATGGAACACATCGTGAACTTGAGAGAGATTCGGTGGAAGCGCCAATCAGTAAGCTACCTTCCCAACACGATCCAGTATTTCGAAAGGACCGATATATCTAGGGCTCAACTTCCCCTTCTTTCTAAATCTCATAACCCTCTTCCAGAGAGATATTCGTAAGAACACTTTATCACCAACTTCAAACTCTAGGTCTTTTCTTCGGTTGTCGACATAGCTTTTCTGTCGACTCTGAGCTGCTCTTATGTGTTGTTGAATAGATCTGACCTTTTCTGCCATTTCATCAATGAGATCAGGTCCTAATAGCTTTCTTTCCCCAACTTCATCCCAGCATGTTGGAGTCCTGCATTTATTTCCATAGAGAGCTTCATAAGGAGCCATCTGAATACTGGAGTGAAAGCTATTATTATAAGAAAATTCCACCAAAGGTATGTGTTGATCCCAACCTCCTTTGAAATCCATAGAGCAAGCTCTCAACATATCTTCTAGGGTTTGAATTGTTCTCTCAGACTGACCGTCTGTCTGAGGATGATAAGCAGTGCTGAAACTCAACTCTGTATCCAGAGTATGCTGAAGACTTCGCCAGAACTTCGAGGTAAATCTCGGATCCTGATCAGATATAATAGAAAGTGGTACTCCATGCAATCTTACCACTTCCATTACATATATCCTGGCAAGCTGATCTAGAGAGAAATCCTCTCTAATAGGAATGAAGTGTGCAGACTTTGTAAGACGATCAACTATGACCCAAATAGCATTATTGCCTTTGGATGTTTTAGGAAGTCCTGTGACAAAGTCCATAGTGATGTTTTCCCATTTCCATTCGGGTATGGGTAATGGTTGTAACATCCCCTTAGACTTCTGTCTCTCAGCTTTAACTTGTTGAAAAACCAAGCATCGAGAGACATATTCAGCAACATCTCTTTTCATGCCATCCCACCAGAAGTACTCTTTCAGGTCCCTATACATCTTCGTGCTTCCAGGATGAATAGAGAATGATGAACTATGAGCCTCATCCAGCAGCTCCTTCTTTAATTCGGGGATGGGAGGAACATAAACCCGATTCCTGAAATTTATTATCCCATCACAATCAAGGTTGAATTCAGGAACATTTCTCACCTTCTTTTGTAACTCGACATCTTCTTTCTGTGCCTCTTTAATCTTCACATGTATAGATGGTTGAACATTCATTTGAGAAAGATAAGATTTTTCCCCTTCCATTATAATTCCAAGATCCATCCTTTGTAAATCCATAAATATTGGATCTTTTGTGATCCTCATCATGGATAAACTAGCATGGTCTTGTCGACTTAATGCATCTGCCACCTTGTTTGCTTTCCCAGGGTGGTAATGGATTGAGCAGTCATAATCCTTAATCAGCTCCAACCATCTTCTTTGACGCATATTCAACTCCTTTTGTGTGAAAATATACTTTAAACTTTTATGATCAGTATAAATATCACACCTTTCACCATAAAGGTAATGCCTCCAAATCTTTAATGCAAAGATTACCGCAACCAACTCCAAATCATGTGTTGGGTAATTTTGCTCATGGATTTTCAACTGTCGTGAGGAATAAGCTATCACCATATCATTTTGCATAAGAACACACCCCAATCACTTCTTGGATGCATTACTGTAGATCAAAAACCTTTCTCCACTACAAGGCAGTGTGAGCACAGGTGCACTGGATAACCTTCTTTTCAACTCCTTGAAATTCTCTTCACATTCCTCTGTCCAGACAAACTTAACTCCTTTCTGAGTCAACTTGGTGAGTGGATTAGATAATCGTGAAAAATCTTTTACAAAACGTCGATAATATCCAGCCAAACCAAGAAAACATCGGATCTCAGTTACTGTTGTTGGTCTCGACCATCTTTCGATAACCTCTATTTTTGCTAGATCCACAGATATCCCCTCTTTTGAGATTATGTGACCCAAAAATGCAACTTTTTTAAGCCAAAATTCACACTTGGTAAATTTGGCATAAAGCTTCTCCTTTCTCAGGGTCTTCAATATAATTCTCAAGTGATCTTCATGCTCTTCCTTTCTCTTTGAATAGACAAGAATATCGTCTATAAAGACTACCACAAATTGATCAAGATAGTCTCTAAAGACTCTATTCATTAGATCCATGAAGATAGCAGGGGCATTAGTAAGACCAAATGGCATCACTATAAATTCATAGTGTCCATACCTTGTACGGAAAGCCGTCTTTGGTATATCCTCCCTTTTGACCCTTAATTGATGATACCCTGAACGAAGATCAATCTTGGAAAAGTATTGAGCTCCGCGTAGTTGGTCAAATAAGTCATCAATGCGTGGGAGAGGATATTTGTTCTTGATAGTGATCTTGTTAAGTTCTCGATAATCAATGCAGAGTCTCATTGATCCATCTTTCTTCTTAACAAATAGAACAGGTGCTCCCCAAGGTGACGCACTAGGGCGTATGAATCCCTTATCAAGATTCTCTTGGAGTTGCTTCTTCAATTCCTGCAACTCAATTGGGGCCATTCTATAAGGTGTCTTTGAAATTGGCAAAGCGCCCGGTACGAGTTCTATTGAAAACTCAACTTCACAATTTGGTGGAAGACCCGGTAATTCCTCCGGAAAGACATCATCAAACTCCCGTTAAATGGGAATATTCTTAATCGTGAGTTTCTCACCAACCATTTGAGATAAATAACCTTCATTTAGTGGAATCAATACCCATAAGATGGAAGAAATTTCCACTGGAAGGTTATGTTCATCCTTGCATTGGTATACGATCGTAGATTGATCTGGAATATGAAATGTGACTTCCCTTCTTTGACAATTGATATGATCTCCATGTAGAGAAAGCCAATCCATGCCAAGAATCACATCAAATTCCACTAAAGGAAGGATGACAAGATTTGCAGGAAGCACTTTCCCACAAACTTCGATCGGAGAAGAATTATAAACTTTTGATGCGACTGTTGTGCCATTAGGTGTTGTCACAGCTAACTCAACATCTAATTGTTGAGGTAATACGGTGATACCCTTAGAAAATTCTTTAGAAATAAAAGAGTGGGTGGATCCAGAATCAAATAAAACATTTGCTACTTTAGAGTGGATGGTAAGTGTACCTTTCACCACTTCGTTATCGTACTCTACATCGCTGATAGAAATTGCATGTGACTTTCCTTTGTCTTTAGCCTTAAGATTTTGTTGACGTCGACCATCATCATCAACCCTTGGATTTGGGCATTGATTGGCATAATTTCCCATCTCCTTGCACTTGAAACATTGAAGTGTAGTAGGTTCATTCTGTGTATCCCTTCCTTTGTTTGCGTCATTAGACATCTTCTTCCCATTATCACGGCATTCAAATGCCCGATGACCTTCTTTTCCACATTTAAAACATTTACTTGTCCCTTTAAGAGAAGTCCCTCCATGTTTCTTTCCACACTTTGAGCATAAGTAAAAGCTCATCTTCTTTTCCGTGTGCTCTTTAGATTTTTCTTTGAATTCCATCTTCCTCTTCTTATCAAACCCATGTGACTGATGGGTTACTCCAATCTCCATCTCGACTTTGAGAGCACATCGAACGATTTCCTCGTAGCTATTGAAGTCCCTTATGGCTAACGCCCTTCGAAGACTTGGTTTGAAGCCACTAAAGAATCGATCGATCTTACTCTCAGGTTGGATAATAATACCAGAAGCGTACCTTGCAAGTCTTGTAAAATTTGCTTCATAGATACTAACAGATTCATCATCCCTTTGCTTCAGTTCAAGGAACTCTTTCTCCATCTTTGTTCGGAGAATACGAGGGAAGTACTTATTGAAAAATAAGTTCTTGAACTCGTCCCATTCCATAGACTCAATTTCATCCCTTTGCCTCGTATTCTTAATAAGATTCCACCATTGATCAGCATCTCCTTCCAAACGATACACTGCTAGGATGACTTTATCATGCTCAGAACATTGAAGAACTGAAAATATATTTTCAGTAGTACTAATCCATTGTTCAGCAACTAATGGATCAGTAGACCCGCTGAAAGAAGGTGGACGCTGCCTCATGAAGGATTCAACAAAATGTTGATCCTTCCTTTGCTCGTTTGGAAGTCCTGCATGATTCATAGCTTGACAAAGTTGTGTGAGCATGGCTACAAGATTTTTCATTCTAGCTCCCATATCGTTTGGTTGCTCAGGGGGACAATCATTCCATTGCCCATCACATTCCGCATTAACACGGTTCCTTCGGGTTCCAGCCATTGACTAAAACCAAGAAGAATAGTGTGAGCAACACTAATTATAATAGGAAAACCACATAATCAAGGATAAAATTTCACACTTAAGGTTTTATCCTAGGGTATTCATGGCCATTTCTAAAACACTAAGATTGTGTTCTATGCTTAGACTTATCCTTAGGGTTCTTACTAAGGCTTTCACATCCTAGTTTCCAAAGGTTGACTATACCTTTCCATTGATACCAACTATAACGACCCATACTTTACATACATTGTTAATACTTCAAAATTTAAGCACACTTATTACAACATATGACAAAACCACAAAGGACCGTATAGGTATAGTGTCTTTAGAAACTGGGAAACATAAACAACTGGTTCATAAATCTTCTATAGTGTCTCCCATTTATTTCATCATATCTAGGGTCCCTTTTAGCATATTCTACTTAATATCCATCTTCCTGACCTGGGTAAAAGAAAACATAAAAGGGTGAGCTCAAATGCTCAGCAAGGGCAAATAAAGGAAATAAAAATCATATCATATCTTTTTGAAAATTAAAACCTGCAAAAGAGATCATAATATATTATCATGGAATAAATCATAGAAGTTAAAATGAGATCCCCATAATCATAACATAAAACTTGAAACTTTGTGGCATGCACACATAATCATGGAAAATCATTTCTTGTTAGTCATGACTCATTGCCAAGACTATCTTAGTGGACAAAGTCCCTTTCTGAACCGAGTCACCCTCGTTCCAGTCCTGTTTCACTGAACCGGTATAACCTACCGTTCTAGCCATGTCTATCTCATGAGATATAAAATCTTTAACCAATTCATTGGAGGGAGATATAGGTCCCACCCATCTTATAATGAATCCTTTCTTATGTGTGCCACATAATCATAAAACATACATCATCGCATAACACATGTAACAAAAATGGGATTCTTGAAACATCATGACATCATAAATAAATTCATATAAGTTAAAGGAATTCATAAAAATAATTCCATCACAACATGATCAAATCAATGTAATAATAGGGATAAAACCCGAACCCTTTATTATCTTAGATGGAAAATAATTTTGATAAAACACTTGAACTCCATTATTGAGGAAAATATCCTTTCTTCTTCAAAAACACTTTTCTTTTCTTAACATGTCATACAATTATAAACTAAAAGAAGTTGATTAAAAATAAACTTGAAAACTTGTAAAGGAAGCTTCTTGGGAATAATTTTTTAAAAATCCATTCATGCCGTATAAGTTAAAAAAAACATTTTTCATAGTTTTGTCGGAAAAGTCAAAAAGTACCTCGTACGAAAAACGACAAAAGAGTCCTTTCTTATTCTTTACTAAAAACTCACCGAAGGGTAAATTTGGATTTAAACTATTGTAAGTGGATGGAAATAATATTACATATTTAGGAAACATTGATGTGGATGATAAAATACACCCCAGTAAATACTTACGAATAAACAATCTCGGATAAAAATGAGATTGTGATATTTCCCTTACCTTAGGTCCAATTTGCTTTGTACGTGCCCTAATGTCCTGTATAATGTTTTAAATAATGTTATTGACTTATTCCAGAATCATACATATTGATATGATATCATATATGGTCATATTCTTAGCTTCTTATTAGTAATATTTCATTGTTACTTGTTACTCGGGTCTTTATTGCCTTTTGTTCTTATGCGTGTTTTTCCGAATAAATTCTTATTCTTATTTTAAGGTTATAGATACCTTATATACAGAATGGTATTAGTGTAACATATATCATATTTATTCATTCAATTCATTTATATAATTACTATGTAATGATGATCATGTAGAACGAGTCGCTTCACATCGTGGAGACGGTATTCCGTACGTACGCACGAGTGATGATATCGTTCCTATGGTCGTGGAATTGTATTGGAGTATATATATATATTATTTCAGTATCAATATTACTTTATAATAATCATAAATAGTTACTCATTACACCATTATACCCATCCTTGTAAAGTGATGGTGGAAAATAGATTACACCACGGCGTGGAGACGGTATTCCGTACGTACGCACGCACGGTGATTTCATTTTTCCGTAGGATGGATAGAAGGTGAATTAGTGTTGTTTCATATTTATAATAACATATCAGTATGTAAGTAATACTGATGTTATTACTTTATTATGAAACAACTAAAGAAGAAGAAGTTGAAGAAGAAAGAAATTGAAAAGATCGGTGATGGATATTACCTCTTCTTTGGAACGCCTCTTTGAATCCTCCACTTAGGGAACTAAGATTGGTCTTTGAAGAAGACCAGGACCTCTAGGATTATTCTAGGGAAGTGGAGAGGAGAAAATGGCAGGGGTTGGCCGAGCTTGAGTGATCAATTTGGTGTGAGGAGGAGGGGGAGGAGGTGCCCTTTTATAAGGGAGGAGAGGGGCACCTTAGGAATATCTCAAAATATTATTTTATATTAAAGTCAAAATCGGTTTATAATGGTTCCAAAGGGTCTTATTTCGAAGATAAAGTGGGGATGGGTCGAAATCCTATCAAACAATAGGATTTAGACAAGTTTAGGGTATTATTTTAACCTTATCAATTAGATTTAACTCTAAGTTAATTAATTTAACTTTTACCGTGTCTTTTTGTTTTCTTTCACTATATGGTTAATACACTTACTATAACATGCCAAACGAACCCCAAATTGTTTATTATTAATATATATATCCTTATCTAAGTTATTTGGCCGAACCTTAGATTTATAAGAATAAAATAACAATTAATAATATAATATTTGATTTAAAAACTATTTTGTGTCAATTTTGACACTATTTGATATATGATTTTTGTGAAAGTCATAACAGAATTATATGTTCGAACCAAGTTGATTAAATAAACATTAATATATCATAGTAACCTAGAAATGTATTTTAATTCATAAAAAGTCTCAAATTACATTTATTTTGGTGTTTATAACATCAATTATGTCAATATTTCATTAATAAGATAATTACTGCATCATCATTGTGTCATAAATAAATTAAATTATTTAATGTCTAAAAATTACAAATAAAATACCATTATGTAGGAAATATTTTTAGATTTCTAATGAATATTTATAGTCGAATTTATCTTATGTATAACCCCATATTAAAAATGATTTACTTATTAAACATTGATTTTAACTATTTTAACCCTTCTTTAAATAAATTAATAATAAATGTCCTAATCTAATCCAAGTGGGCCTAAATGGTCATAATTTATTCCTAAGTTTGTTTTTGGTCGAATTACACTTGTAAAATAGAATTAGGACATGTGTTAGGGTAATAGTAATATCATATTTACCCTTAGTTACCCTATTTACTATTAACCGCGGTAAAAAAGGTAAAAAGTTACTATTCACCAAAAAATTATTTTCATCTCATTGAACCACATTTTAGTCCTTGATATTAACCGTGTCTCTCAGATTTTCGAAATTCCATTCACAGAAGCGGTAAAATTAAGTTTTATGCAAAATTCAGTTTTTAACCTACCACTTAGTGGTTTCACTATTCATCAAAAATTGAAAGTTTTCAGAAAAATACCAAAATTTTACCCTAGGCTAATTTCGGTATTCCGAATCCAAAAATGAAGTCCATTTTGAAAAATAAAGTTTATAAAATTTCAAAAAGTGGTTATTACTATTCATAACGGCAAGTTTCAATAATATTTTAATAGCATATCGTTGTTTAGTGAAACTCGGTATTGCGTACGACGCAAGCTATCGAGGAAGGTTTTGATTGCGTGTAAAGCAAGCCAAGCAAGTGTTGTGTAGAAAAATATTCCTTTGATGATTTATATAACATAAAAGTCTCGGGTGTTACAGACAATGAGGACACAATGCTGGCTAAGATAGAGGATAGGGATTTTTTGATCTCTTCAGTTGAAATTGGTCAGATTTTGAACTTCCCTCATGAGGGAGTATTTTATTTTGATTTGAAAAAATATAGGAGATTCTATTCATAAATATGAGGACATTATGTCTTTTATTTTTGGTTCTACTTCTATAAATAATATGTTTATTAAGGATCTGGAGCCATATCATAAAATCCTTGTGAAATTTATGCAAATAGGGATTGCACCGAGAATGTCAGAGACGGAAAAGATATTTTATCCTAACATGTACATAATGAATCTTCTACTTAGTGATATAAAATTAAATTTTCCTAGGTACACAGTGAGGTACCTGCGTTACTGTTTCCATAGAGAAGCCAGAATGAACTTATACCCTTTTGGTAGATTCATTTCCAAACTATTGTTCAAAAAGGATATGGGGAGACTGGTGGATGCCAGAGTAAAATGTCACCACAGTAATGCTTTCAATGCTGGAACCTTAGGAAAAATTGGTTATTTCTGGAGCACTATAAAAGGAAAAAATTTTCCAGTAGGAGATGAAGAAGAAACAGAGAGTGATCGAGTTCAATCTACTCAGTACAAAACGGGACATGATGAATCCTGAGTAAGAACTAGTACAAGTAAAATCAGATTTGAAATGGAAGACACTAAGGAAGAAAGAAGTCAGGAGGTACTTCAGACTCAGAGAAAAAGAATTGTTAATGAGGAACTTGCTTCCCTTGTACTAACAACACGATATTTACTATATTATAGTTTTTTTAAGATAAGATGCTACTGAAAAACCAATGGATGCTATTGTTGAGAGGTTAGAACCAGTGGAAGGACCTCAGATTCAATCTGAATTTCAAGAAGCAGCTGAAAGAGAGACTCAGGATCAGGTTGTAACTGATGTTGAAGTTACACTTAAACATGAAAAGGAGGCAGAGCCTGGTGAGGAAGTGGCCATACCTCAAGAAACTTCAGAAGATATTATCTTAGAAAATATATTGGATGAACAAGTTTCTAATGTTCATGATGAGCATGTTTCTGAAGCTCAAACAGAGGTACTTTATTGGTATTTTTCTGTGGAAGAGTCTATAAAAGACTCTAAGGAAAAATCTGTGGATCAACTAACTCAAGAAAAGGAAAAAGAAAAATATGATTCAGATTCACTACCTTTAGTATTGCTACATCACACTGGAAATAAGAATGAGAATCAAGCACAAGGAGCTTCTGCTTTAAGGAATAAGGAAATTGAAGAGCTATATAGAAAGGTGACAAAATTGGAATCTAAAAATGATACTCTCAAGAGAGCCTTAAAATCAGAACAACTCAAATTTCAGAGACTTAAGGATAGTACAGTTTCAAGTAAAGAGGTTCAAATTTTTAAGAATGATATGCTAAATGGTGTTGATAAATTAAATACTGAAATGGTTATAAAATCAGATTTCTCAGATCTCAAATTATTTATAGAGACACAATTTTAATCTGTCGGAACTAGTGCTACTAACGGGTCTGGTACGTCACCAAATTTACGCAGAAAGTTTCAGGCTATCACATCTGCCATGAGCAATATGAGTGAATGATTTCATGATCTTCAATTCAAAAATTCTCCTTTATCAGTCCTGTTAGACAATCATAAATTGTTGGTTGATCAGTTAACATCAAGTAAACCATCTCTTAGACATGTGGTGACTCAATTCACAGTGAATATGTCTTTGTTTATGGAGAAGGAAGAATGAATTCTTGTGTTTTTCAGAGTCAATCTCATAGAAGGCATTCATATAAGTCAAGAGGCCATAGATCTTATTTTTATGCTTGGTGATGGAATGATGCGAAGAATCAGGGAGCAGTTGACAGAAATCAAGTCTGCAGTTCAGAGGAGATAGACCCTATTTTATACCATGACCAAAACTTGATTCCTATGTTCATCATAATTTTATCTATTCCAAAAACTCAATAAATTTTTTTTAATTCCTATATTTATCAATTTTTATTCTTTTAATGAAATTCAATTTCTTTATATTTGTTTTGTTTTACTGTCATTGTTTCGATATGCCAGTAATCCAGATTTAATTATTGCCAAACACTTAGTTATAACATTTACTTAAGTTCAGTGCAACATTAAATGTGTTATATTCCACCTATTATCATTCTTTTTGATATCACAAAAGGGGGAGAAATTTGGATAAACACAACATTTTTGTTTGTTTTATTTTATTAGGGGAGAAATTGAGTTAAATCTAATATTGTATTTATCTTTTTAAAATCCAAAACTATATGTAATTAATTAATTTTTTGTGTAAGTTCATTAATTATTTTATGGGTTTTGTGATCATCAAAAAGGGGGAGATTGTTGAGCAAGTTTTGTTTTCAACAATACATAATGTTTTATTTAAATGTGGAGTATGTTGAGAACAATACTCTATCTCTTTATGAAAATTTTGATTCCTCACAAATACCCTTAATTATTTTCTAAATATTTTATTTGTTAATTATTTTGCAGGAATTTATTATTCATTATATTTTTATTTCTGGATGAAATATTTAGGTTCTTGAATAACGAGAATTAATTTCTAAGGTATTCACATTTAACGTGTTTTGGAAACACTATTCATACCCTACTTATTCGAGATCCGCTTTAGCGTGTTCTGGAAACACTATTCATACCCTACATGGAGAAATGTAGCGTAAGGATAAAATGCAGCATATTATTTATGAGAGAAGTGAAAAGTATGGTTAATCAGCCATACATTATAGGCAGAGTATGAAAAAGAACCCTACGTTAGGAAGGAACCCTACATTTGGGATATCAGAAAAGTATGGAAGGAGAACTGTATGTAAGTATTAAACGTTACTTTTGTTTCTCAAAAGTATGGTTCATCAACCTTACATTTGTAAACAATCATACGTTCTTGGAAAAGTATAGATCAAGTTAATGTATGAATATTTTATCATATGTTTGAAAGATTAAAGAGAATAGTATGGATGACCAACCCTACGCTTATGATCAACCTTATATTTGAGGAAAGTGACATAAACCTTACGTTTGTAATCAACCATTCATTATCAACCCTACGTTTGAAGACTACATCATCAAACTTACGTTCAGGGGATACATATAGTACAACTCAACCCTACGTTTGGTGTCAGAGAATTTAAAGTCGATATTTTTATGCAACGGTCAGCAAGCTGATTATTATGCGGATTTAAAACTGATTTTAAAGTGCGACTTTGACTAATTCAAAACTGTTTTATCAATGGTTTAGAGATCGAATTAAAAGGATATTTTTATGCCAATTCTTCAGGGAAGTTACGACTGCTCTGTAAATTCAAATGTTTGAATCTCGCAAGTCAAAAAGAGACTTTTGTGGATCTAAATTTGTAGGAGAAGTACTTATCATTTTTATATTTATATGTTTTTTTTCTAATAACAACTAATGGTATTATGTGATCTCTCAATCATTCTAAGAAAAGGGAAGAAAAACATGGACTATCAAAAATTCAGATCTGCTGATTCAAGAGAACAACAAAGCTCTATTTTCTAAAGAAGAAAAATCACAATAGAAGATTCATTTGTTATACATTGAAGATCATTTGTAAATATGTTACTGTTGAAGTTGTTAGTTATATTTCTATATCTTTTGCAATGGGATCAACTCAGAACGACTCTTTTGTGAAGATCTTTATTTCTGAAGGAAACGATCCTTCTACTGTCAATTGCATGCTATTTCAATTGTGAAGAACATCTGGAAATCATTTTCAGAATACAGAAATATTTCTATTCTTGAGTGACCGGCTTCTCGTACTAAGCTGTGTTGGTTCTGGAGTGAACCAGAAGGCTTTGTTTTGCTTTAGATTGTAAAGGTGTCAACTGCCTGTACTCAGTTGTTGAAACGGTCTGTTGAAATGGGGACCAATTAGTGAAAATCACCAAGCTCATAGAGTAGAGCGTTGGTAGAGTGGACTGTGGACATTCTGTTCCCCGAACCACTATATATCTTGTGTCTCTTCTATTTAAATTTCCACTGCATTAATTCATCTGATTAGAGTTAAAGGGCAAAACACAATCTCGCAAAGATTTTTGAAAAGGCACAATTCACCCCCCTCTTGTGTATATTTTATATAATCCGATCCAAAATACCATGGGCAAATACCATGGGAAATCCCATGGTTTTTCCAATACCACCGATGAGGTGTCCCTTGGCCATTAATGACTTGTCCCCTCACTTCCCCTATAAATACCAAGCCTTTACCTCATTATTTTCATTTCCAAATCCTCATCAACAAAGTTCTAGTCTCTTTACCTCCAAAGGATTCCTCCTAAGGTGCCATCAAGCCTCCCATGGTCCCGACCTTCAAGCTTTCGAAGTTACTCTTCAAGATAAGGGATCCTTTCACCCTCCTTTTAAGTCATGACTTCCTTTATGTTGTGTCTTATATTTTACATCTCTTTATATTGAGGGTATGTTCTTATATGATATTATTACTGTCCATTTTATGTCCAAATGATGAGAGAACCTTTCTTATCTCATCAATTTGTTTTCTGAATTTTTAAGTGATGTCGTTTGGCTGCCAAATTTCCTTTAAAAGGAATCACGTCTTCTATTTTCTTTCATGTTTCCTTTTCATGTGGTATGTCATTAAAATTTCCATACCATGTTCTTATCTCCTTGTTGTTTTATATTTATACTGAATTATAAGTTATTTATGAGTGGGTTACTCTTTTACCCTATCTTTCTAATGTTTTCTAAAACCATGTTATATAGTAGTTATGCTGCAGAAATTTCACCTCAAGATTTCTATCTCTTTCTCTCAAGAAATTCCCTTGCTTATTTATATGAATACCCAAACCTATTTCGTTTCTATGGGTGTTCATAAATATATAAATATGATATATTCGATTCTATAATGGACATACATATAACCCTCACTCCCTTTCCAAGGGTTATAAATGATATAATGATATTATTTTTAAGAGCTTCTAAAACGTCACGATTTTGAAATGAAACCCATTTATTTTATTCTCTATGGGTTATTTATGAAATGTTTTAATATGATCTATGTGGATCACATGTATGTAAATAAATATTAAGGGTGCACCATGATAGTGCTCCAATGCATTGGGTAAAGATTTAATCTCTAGAGATGACAAGTTTCATGATACCTTTGTAATTTTTATGACACATTGGGGATAGACCTTGGTGATATGTTCATGAATGTCTAAATGAAATGTTGTATCCACATATTCAAGTTATGTTTCAAGTTATTTTCATTATGATATGCCTATAATTCCATTTCTCACATCTTTATTTTGTTATTCAAGTTCTTATTGATATCACAAGTACACTGATTCCCTTGTTTACCCTTACTATGCCTTCCGCTCATCCTTTCCTTTGATGTTTGTCTCCAGGATATGAAAGGCTGCAATTGTACTTAGGATGATCTTATGATGAAGCCTTACAAGTGGATTAGAATAATGTTTTATGTTTTATTCAAGTTTTATTGTTCCTGATTTCCAAGACACTAGACTTTAAAGATCCCCTGTATGTAAAATGTAATGAAAAGTTATGTATTAAAAATGCAGGATACCATATAACAAATCACATCGCTTTGAGAAGGTAGTAGTCCACACTTCCACAAATGATGTTATCGTATTCCCAAAAAATGGAGAGAATAAAGGAATGTGTTATATAAAAATTAAATAAGAATAAATAAATTATAAATATCATGTATATCATATATAAATAGTAGGTTCATCATAATTTTCATCCATGAGAGGTGGTAAAGGAAAAATGAACAATCATCATTTTATGAGGCAGAATTTCATTGTACATGAATGTAATGTTCGTTACACATTATATAACAGTGTGTGTAAGTGTAGGTAGAACCATTAACATAAAAAATTTATTTTATTAAAGATAATTATTTTATTATGTCATCATGGAATATGAAGATCTTAAGTGTTACATAATGAAAATAAAACAAATGAGCTTGAAGAAGGATGTTACCTTTTCTCTAGGTAATTCCTTTTGGTTTGCAGCAAAGGGATTATTTGGATAGATTTATGAACAAAGGTAAGATTATAGATTTAGGGTAAGGATTTCAAGGTGATATTTGGGAAAATATTTTCGAAGAAAAAGTGTCTTGAGAGGTGTAAGGAAGTGGTGGGGGTGAGTACCTTTTTATAGTGGAGGAGGAGTGGCATTCTTGTAAATTTATGAAAAGGGCATTGCACCCAAATATTTCCCATGAAAAGTGGCTCCAATAACGAAAAACGTTTGGGAAAATGGAGTATATATTTGAAATATTTCCAAAAAATCTCTTTTGGACAAGTTTATAGGTCATTTTATCCCTTACGATCAAGGTTTAGTCCTTTGTTATGCTATTTTTTTCTCTTGATCATTATGATTAATTTTAATTACATTCACTAATATTTTGGGTGAGAAACTATCATGAAAATATAATACATTATAAATTATTATGATTTAAAATATAGGATAAATTTTTAAAATTAAAATAATATAAATAGTATAAATTAATTTAAATTTAATCCTACAGACTGCATGACAAAACATGTTTTTAAAGTAAAAATGTTCAAAAGTGTCTCAAGTTTTTATACCCAATTTGAATGTGAAATTGATTAAATGACCTAAATTGGATTAATTTATGTAAAATTGATATAATTAGACTTTAAAATTAATCAAAAATATAATTTAACCTTATAAATAAATTAGATGAAATATTAGTTTTGAATTAAAATTCAGTATTTTTAACTATTCATCAAAAAATAAAACTTCAAGGGAAAAAAATCCCCATAACCTATTTTTAATGTTTGAATTTTTAAAAATTAATATTGTTTTGAAATTTAATATTTATTAAGGTTCCAATAAATTTATTTAAAATAGGTTTTCTATTAAAAGTTGGTAAAAGTGACTTTATAAAAATATTGTTTTTTATTGGAAATATAATGTTGTTCTTATATTATACTAATCAAATATATTGGATGAATGTCAAAAATATTTTATTAAAAATATAATAAATATATGAAATTAATATCACTAAATAATTATAATTAATTTAATTTATTAGGATAAAAAATCTTTGTGTTCATATAAATAGTTTTCTATAAAAACATTCCCTTTATATTCAATTAGTTCTTATATTCATTTCAAATTGATTTAAAAACAATGAATTAATTTTATATTTCTGTAAACCATATATTTTAATAAGTTAGTTAATAATATTTATAATTTCTGATTTAAAATCTAGGTTATAACTTATTATGTTGAATAATAATATTTTAATAATATATTACTGTTTAGTAAAACTTGGTCTTTCACGTAACACAAGCCATTGAAGAAACTCATTGTTGCATGTGACGCATGATAACTCAATATTACATGAATTTAATGCTATATCATATATTTATTTTATTTAAAATATTACATATATTTTAAAGACTTAGGATATTGTATTCTCTTACACTCTTGGTGTTACGTGCCATACACGCTATCGAATATAATATTCTTACTTTAGAATTTCAGGGTGTTACATTCTCCCTACCTTAAATAAATTGCATACCAATAATTTAAACTTAATATTGGTAATAGATTATTTGATATTACCAATGTTTAAGCTTCAAATCATGAGAATGGTTTGTAAAAAAGTCTCTATAAAAGAGAAAATGGGAATTACAAAGGTCACATGGACTAACATATAAAATAGTCTATATATAGGAGAATATTAGTGGGAAGTGAAAATATAGACTTAGAGAAAAATTGAAAATATTTATAGGGAGTGATTGAGTACATCAATTTAAAACAAGTGAATTATCAATGGAATGTTTAGGGTTTTAAATTTATAAATCCATGGTGATTAAAAGACCACCAGATCGAAAAAAATAACATATTAGGACAATATTTTTTTAATCATTTTCCTAATGTGGAGTAATTATTTTACAACCTCATAATATAATAAAATATAATTACTTTATATATTTATAGTTTATAAAAATAATTTGTATACTTTTTTAGTGTTTGATCAATTTCCGATTTATACATTACTTCAAGAAATAGATATCTAATATAAACTCTGATAATAGAAGAACTATAATACAATTTTAATGGATCATAAGGCCCATAGAACAAGTCATTATATTTGACTCTAACAATTTCCCAAAACCAATATGGTTAAGACATTAATATCTAAACATAAAAAGTAACACTAATGGTTTCTAATTAATATTTATTCCTCAAATTGTTTAACTAAAAATAATGAAATACTAACATGTACATTACATAGGCCAGTGTAGGTGAAAACCCCTTATTGTCTTTCGATCATGGGTTCAAGCCCCACCTCCTTTCCAAATTTGGCAGGTTGTCACCTGATATATAGGTTTTCTTTTTTTTCTATACTATATTAATATTATTTCGAAAATAAATATAATGGACATCCTTGAAATAATGTTAATCACAAAATACCCTTTTAATTAAGGTTTTTAATACATCCAAAATACATAAAAACTTTATCAATTTATTTCCACACTTATTATAAGGTTTATCCTAGGTCATTCATTTTTATTATCTATTCAAATACTTCATAATGGGTTTTAAATAAAATGTGAATTATCCTAAGAATATCCCTTGTTATTATCAAACTAGGTGCGCAGTAAGGCCAATTCTCATTTACCAAGTTACACTTAAGTCAGAAACAAAACACCTTTTCAAAGTTATTACCCTAACGTACATCTATTCCAGAACCGTGCAGAGCTGTAGTATCTAGAAATGGATGTATTTATATTAATAACTATATAATCTCTACCTTATCAAAATTCTAGAATGTTCTTCTATACTTATCCTCAAATTATCCGTAGGTTTATGTTCTATAATATATTTTTTCTTGAATCTAGTTCCCAAGGTTGCTTATAAACATGATCTAATACCAACTATAGTGACCTAACCGCAAAAATCCTAGTTCCAGTGTCGTTCTATGATCACATTGGCATAAGATACAAGTAAATCAGTTCCCAATGGACCAAAAAATTTAGTATTCTTGGTAAACAAAATACATAAATAAATCATGTATTATTAAAAAATACACTAATTATAACCTATTTTTTTATTATTTCAAGGATAGTAAATTTATTCCATCTATCATATCCTTTCATATCTTTCCTAGAACACATTAGGGAATCTTCGGTAGAGGAAACAAATAAGGTTTATCTCAAATTCTCAATAAGGGAAAGTGAAGCGGAAGTAATAATGAATTTTTGAGAGTAAATAAAAATAGAAAGGTAAATAACTGATAACAAATTCCTTTAAAATAACTAGATAAGTCTTAATAAATATAGAAAGGTAAGAAATTGAAGAAATAAATTTCAAAATTATTGAATTTCATACCATTAGTACTTTCTCTTTAATTAATAAATTGAGAATAAAATGTGTCCAAATATATGTGGATGAAATAATCTATTGGATAATAATAACAAATGAATTCTAAATAAAGGCATTTCCTAATTATTGAACATCATATTTCCCAGGAATATAGTACCTTTATGTTAAAGACCTTTCATAATATAGTTTAAATATATGGGTGGAAACTAGTCTATTTTTCTTGAAAACAAACTTGAAGGGTTTTTCGCTAAATAATTCCATCTCATGAGACTACTAATGGATCGTGGGGATTAACTTAAATGGTCCTTAACCCGTAGATATTACATTAACCGATACCCAACTTGTAGGGATTTAATTAACCAGTCCCCAACCAATATAGTTCATGTCTAATGAATTCCTCAAATATTAAAGAACTAATTTAATAAAACCAAGTGCAATATCAAATATCCTTATTCAATGAAGGATGCATATTTATCTATATCTACCCATTAAATACAATAACTAAAAATGTAACCACCATATGTATAAATGATATATGGTTTAGGAAATAAAATATCCATGATAATTGACTTGGATTTTTAGAGGAAATTCAATGTCCAATGATCATAAGAAATTTAATATTTCAAGGGGACTAAAATGAATCTATGTAGTGAATGTAAATAATATCCGTGGAAAAAGAAATAAAAATACATCCAAAGGAATAATAAGGATGGTATCAATACAAAATATACCATTTGGTGTAATGATAAAGGGTTGTTGAGATTTGAATATAAATACTTTAAAAATATCTTTTCAAAATAACTTTTAAAAATAACTTTTAAATATATTCTTAAGGAAAATACACTTTTTAATTTGTAATTTTTTTGAATAACCTTTTCATTGAAAATCAATTTTTAAAATATCTTCTCTAAAAATTAACCTTTTAAACTTATCCATATAAAATTTCTAAGAAATTATGGTGGATAAATCCATACATGTCATATAGGGTAAAAGAACTTTCCTTTTGCATGGTAAAAATGTTAAAAAGGTGTATTGTTTAGAGAAAGACAAAAATATTCCTTCGAAAAAATCATAAAAGGAAAAGGGTAAAAATTTCTTTAATAAATTATATTTTTAATGTTAAATAAATTTTGGAATTTTTTTTAGAAAATAGGGGTTTTAGAAGCAAAATAGGTTCTTCTAATAAAAAGAGAAATGTAGTGGGTTTTTATTAAAAAACATTCAAAAACCTTTTGAGTACCAAAGAGTGGGAAAATGGTAATATTAAATGAAAAAGGTCATGAATATATAGATTATAATAAAATTAAATGTTTTATTTAACAATTATTCAATAATTTTATCTAATGCAAATTCAAGTGCAAATAATCCTGAAAAAAATCAGATTGTGAAGTAAGCCCTAAAAAAGACCATAATGTTGATGTGAGAATCAATCAATAAATATATTATCTGTGTCAAATTTAAATACACATAAAAAAATTTAAATATAATAATAGATATAAAAATTCTATTACACACATAATCTTATAATATTAACAATAATGAGAAAGTACTATAACCCAATGGAAAGGAATCAGGTTATAAAATTCCTTTCCACTTGGTAACATTTAATTCAAAATACCATTAGAAGAAATATTTCGAATTAAAACTAAAAATTCCATGAAGATAAAATAATTCATGATATAATATATTAAAATGGTCAATAGATACACCAAAAAAGTAAGTGGTGAATATAACACTTATCTTACAGATGAAAAAAGTGAGATGAAAATCCCTTACATTCCATTTATTTTAGTATGAAAATCATTTAACATTCTATATTAGGGTTTTAAACATGTTTATAACTTATAAAAAAACCATAATAATATTTATAAAATCATATATGATCTTATTATAATATCGTATTACATATTTTTTAATAACATTTCCTTATTTTTACTATTTTGGGTGTTAATTTCCTAGTTTGTCAAGTATTTTTTTAACTTGTTACTTGTTATTCTTATTAATTAGATCATGATATCATCATATAAAAAATTTAAACCATGATTTAAATATCACATATATCCTATGTATATGTATTTACTATTATTTATATAATTTGGAGATAGGAAATGAAATGCATAGTTCATGGAGACGGTAGGCCATATATATGCATGAACGCTACTTTTATTCAATTTTCGTATTTAAAATAAATAAAATTAAATAATATATATGTATATTATAAATATAGTATTATATATATATCATATTGTTTACATATTTTTGTCAAAAACATCCTTTATATATTCCATGTATAGTGTGAATGAATCACATCACTTTTGAGGAGGCGGTAGTCCACACTTTCACAAATGATGTTATCGTATTCCCAAAAAATATAAAGCATAAAGGTATGTGTTATAAAAAAATTACATAAACATAAATACATTATAAATATCATATTTATCATATATAAATAATCTATCCATCAAAATTCCTATCCATGAGAGGTGGTAAAGGAAAAATGAACAATCATCATTTCATGAGGTGGCAGTTCACCATACATAAATGGTATGTTCATTTCCAAATATATGTAAGTGTGTAAAAGTGTATATATAATCCTTAAAATAACATCATTTTATTATATTTAGTATACTGATTTTATTATGTAATCATGGAATAAGATGATTTGAGGGGGTGTTCTAATGACCCAAGCTTGGCATACGTGGACATTAAATTTCTTTTGCTGAATACTTAATTCATTACAAAAATATATGAACAGGTACCATATTAGTTTAGTGTCTTTGAAAACATGGAACATAATATTTTAGCAAGGTGAAATATCTTCAAAATCTCCCATAAATACTTTCCCCTTTTGTTTCCCTACCTAAAACCATTATTTATATCCTAGGAGAAAAAAAATAAAAATGACGAGATCAAATGCTCAGTAAGGGTAAACATTGAGAACATAAAAAAAACCAGAAACATAAGACTATAAAAACATGAACATAAAGTTTGACTATCAAAATCTAGTGTCATGAAATAAATATTGGTAGTATCTAAGAAATAGATCATTAAAGAAAATTAACTATAATAAAATTTCATTGGCATAAAACATGGAATTGTCGAAAACAAAAAAAGAACATAATATGATTTCTATAGTAGCAAAGACATTTCTTCCAATACTATCATAATAAAAAAAATCTGTTACTGAACTAGGATTACTTGTCCTTCAATCCTTGTATCACTGAACCATATTTACTTTTCGTTCAGTCAAGTATATATCATGAGATATAAATATTTTCCCAATTAATTATAGGGAGATATAGTTTCCACCCATATAATAATGAAAACATTCTTACATGTTTCACAAAATCATAAACCATTCACCATAGCATAACCCAATGAAAAAAATAGTTTTCTTAAACTTCATTCTATAATAATCCATATAAAATAAATGTATTTTATGAAACTAATTCTATCATAAATTCAATAATATCAATTTAATAATATGGATTTAAAGATAAACCCATGTCATCTTATATGGTAGGTAATTTTGATAAAATACTAGAAATTAATTTCTGAGAAAAATAACCTTTCTTCTTCAGAAACATTTTATTTTCTCAACATGCCAATTTTTTTTAAAAGAAAATAATTTAATTGAAAATACACTTGAAATATTGTAAATTAATCTTCATATAAATATGGGGTTATGAAAGTGTAAGAATCCATTCATGTCATGTATGTTAAAAAAACATTCTTCTCACACTCTTATCAGAAAAGTCAAGAAGTACCTCATATGGTAAATGAAAGAAAGGATCCTTACAAACCATGTAGTAAAAGTAAAAATGGTTAAAAATGAATTTAAACATACATATAATAATATTAAATATTTTAGGAAAACAAATTTAGAAAATATGGACATGGATGATAAATATATCCTTAGTAAATACTTATGTATAAACAATCTCAGATAAAAATGAGATTGTAAAATTATCTCTTAACATAGGTCCAATATATTTCATATGTGTAAAAAACTATTTTATAATTATTTAAATAATTTTATTGAATTATTCCATAATTATAGTCATTTTTATGATATCTTATATGATCTTATTATCATCCGTTTGTCAGTAACATTTCATTGTCACCCATTATTCAGAGATTAACTACTTTATGTCATTATGCATGTTTTTTCGGATAAGATAATGTTACACTTATTTATAAATAGTTATGTCATTTAAATAATTATAATAGTATAATATATATCATATTTATTCATTACATTCATGTATATAATCATGTTTTAATGAAGATCATATAGAATGAATCACATCACATCATGGAGACAGTAGGTCGTACGTACACACAAGCAATGATATCATTTACTTAATGGTTAAATGGTATATAATTGGAAGGTATATTAATTATAGAGAATAATTATAATTTTATATTCATTATTTACATCCATTATACACTTCATTATACCCATCCAAATTAGTTATTTTTGAATAGAAATTTACACCACGACGTGGAGCCAATAAGCCGTACATACGCACAGATGGTGATATTGTTATTCATATGATGGATAAAAGAAGGTATAAGAATTTACCATAATTATAATAACATGTAATAATGTATTATATAATATATTTATTACTTTATTATGGAAAAATAATAATAATAGGAAGTAGAAGAAGATAAGAATTTTAAAAGAGGTGATAATACCATTAACTCTTCTTTGAATATATCCTTTTGATTTTCACAAAAGGTCTCATTAGGATGGATTTATTCCAAAAGTGTCACCTATAAGAGGAAGTTATGGATGTTAGAAATTTTTTTGAGTATAATTTGGATGATTCAATGGGTTGAGAGTTTTGAGTAAGTGGGTAGTTGTGGTGGCCTTTTATAAGAGGGAGGAGGGACACTTTTCGGAAGTCTTGGAATATTATTTTGTTATAAATTTATTTTCAAATTATAATAGCTACATAGTGATATATTTCAAGGATAATATTAGTATGGGTCGAAATCCTCTCAACCAATATGTTTTGGAAATGTTTAGGTCACAAATTTAACCTTACATTTTGAATTTAACCCTTAGTTAAATAAATTAACTCTGACCATGTATTCAAGTATATTTACACTATATGGTCAATATAGTTACTATAAAATTCCAATAGAATATAAAGTAGATCTTTAATAAAAATTTTAACATCATCTATGTTATTTGGATGAATATTATATTTTTATGAATATTATATCATTTAATATAATAATATTTGTTTTAAAAACTCATTTATGTCATTTTTGACAGTATTTAGTAATTGATTTTTGATAAATCTATAAAAACTTTATTGATTCTAAAAAACTACATTAAATAAAATATAAAATGTCATAATTATCCATAAAATTCATTAATGGCATTACAAGTTTCAAATTAAAATTATTTTAATATTTATAATATCATTTAATTGAATCTTTCATTAATAAGGTAATCATTGCATCATCATTGTGTCATATATAAATTTATTTACTTAATTTATAAAAATTATAAATAAATTACCATGATGTAGGATGTATTTTTATATTACTAATTACTCTTTATAGTCAAACATATCGATTATTTAACCCCACCTTAAAATTGTTTTAGTAAAATGATACATGTTAATGTTATATTCGCTTTAGTTTAATTTAATTATTATAACACGTCTTTTTCACACCCAAGTGGCTCAAAAATGCAAAAATTTAAGCATAATGATTTATTTGGTCACTCGTGACTCATCCAATAATATTAGGACACATGTTAGTGTAGTTTTATATTTTTTGAATATTATTTTATACCTTATTTACTTAATTTACCCTTTAAGAGTGGAAAATAAAATAATTACTGAAGTTACTATTCATAATGTCAAAAAATAAAAGGTAAATATTTACATAATTTGAAACTTCTGATTCCAAATATGGAATCCATTTTTACAAATTCAAAATAAATAAGTTTCATTAATTAATTTCAAATTAATTCCCATTGTCAAAACTAGAAAGAGGATTTTAAAAAAGTAAAAACTATCAAAGGATTGACATGTGTTTATGTAATCTTTAAATGTGAAATTACTTATAATGAAAAACCTGGATTAAATGATAATGAAACCAATTAATTACAATTTAAAACAAAATAAAAATACAATATAACTATATAAATAAATTAGAAGAAAATGCAGTTTTTGAATTAAAATGCACTATTTTTGACTAATCATTAAAATTTGAATTTTATTCAGAAAAATACCAAAATTTCAACCAAGGTAAATTTTGATGTCCTTTTTCCATATAAGAAGTTTATTATATCAAATATAACTTATAAAAGTTTTAAAATCCTAGATTTAAAAAGGGTTCTCCATCAAAAGGTGGTAGAAATGTTTTTTTTTTGAAAAATACTTGTTTTATCTGACAAATTGAATTTGTTATTATATCATATCTAGAAAACATATGAAATGAATTTAAAACATTACATTGAATATATTACATATATATTTCTTTAATAAAATATATAGAAAGTGATTTTATTATTATTTTGACTCACTTAGTTTCATTTAAATAGTTTTTTAGAAGGAAGTTAATACTATTCATACCCGCCATTATAATGACTAGGTTGTAATATTTATTTATCAATTATAATATATCTTGAATTAAATTAATTCTATCAAAAGGAATTGAAATTGTGTGTAACACAACCATGAATAGTGTTATGTATTCTGCAATCTAATATGGTGTTGTGTATAGCGCAAGCTAATCATGGTGTAACATACAACATAAGACGTCAAAGAAATTAAAAACAATATGTCATATAAAATCTCAAGGTTTTATATTCTACCCCACTTAAAATTAATTTCACCCTCAAAATTCTTTAGGGTTATAAAAGTTTTACTACATGAAAGTTTCTTTCATAGAAACCCACATCGTAAAAAAGAAATACTAAAAATTAATTTAAAAAATGGATAGTTTGAAACATAATGGTTACCCAAAGTAACTTATCACTCAGTTTACACATAGGAGAACATGTGTGGGAAGTGAAAACATGTATATGGAAGAAAAATATAACCATCAAGTTATGAGGGACAATGATAAAGAAAATGGTTTGGAGAAAGTTAACAACTAGAAAGCCATAAATATGTGACGATTTAAGGGACCATCTGATTCATCGAATAAGAAGGTACTAAAATAACATTTTTTATTTTCAATATCCTTTCCCTAATGTTGAATAAATTTTCATGATAAAAAATACTTACTTGATTCTGGTACAATATCACCATTGTTTGTGCCTTGAACAATTTCCACTTCTTCTATTGTTTAAAGAAAAGAAGTTATAATTTTTCATTCTTGAAGTGTTAGCAGATCATGAGATAGAATAATAGGTCATTACATCTGTCTCAAAAAAAGGGATATCACAGGTATCAAATATTAATAAGTCCACCTATAGTGAGATAATACATTAATCTGAAAACATCATCATGAATATAACTTATACTGTCCATAAATGGATAACATTATAATCCTTCAAAAAAAATGAAAGTAAAATGTTAAAAAGAAGTGAACTGAATCAACTTAACATTTATCTACCATATATCATAAGGTATTTTTTGGTTATAAAATTCTAAACATGTGAATACCTTAGTCATGTATTCTCTTGAAACATGGAAATAACATGAATTACCATTGAACCTTAGTGAAAACATGAATTCAGTCAAAATTAACCGTTTTCCACACACCAAAATATCAAAAAATATATATACTCAAACCATGATATCACTTTGTCTATATATCGGTTAATACTATCAAACATATCATTTTCTCCTTATCACTTCATTATGTGCATATCACGTGCTTTCCAAAAATATTTCAATCACTTTTCATAGTTATCGGTACCATATAATTATGGAAAACCACAGTGGACCAATACATAAATATTCCAATATTCCATAATACTATAAAAGATATTATACAACACTATTTTGGATTCCCATTACATAATCACTTAATCATTCCACTAATTTGTTTTCATACTCAACATCACCAATAGTGATTGCATGGGATTTGCCTTTTTCTTTGGACTTAAAATGTTGTTGATGTTGATAATAATCCATAACCCTTGGATTAGGGAATTTGTTGACATAATTCCCCATTTCATTGCACTTATAGCATTGAAATGTGGGTTGTGTGTTCTCTGTAATATTTTATCTATTCACAACATTAGAAATTTTTTTCCAATTACTTCGGAACTAAACTACTTTATGGCCTTATTTTCCACACATAAAACATTTTATAGTCCCTTTAAGATAATTTCTACCATACTTCTTTCCACACTTTGAGCATAAGAAAACATTCATCTTCATTTCACCATTTTTTTGAGATTTTCCCCTGAACTCCATATTTCATTTCATGTCAAAAACATGAGATTGATATGTAACACAAACTTTAATTTTTTCCTTGATAGCACAACACACAATATCTTCGTATCTACTATGATATGTTATATCTAATTCCCTTCGAAGACTTGGTTTTAATACACTAAAGAATCGATAAACTTTAATTTTAGGTTGGAAGATAAATCCAGAAGCATACCTTGCCAGTCTTGTAAAATTTACCTCATATATACCAACAGATTCATCATCATTTTTCTTAAGATCATGGAACTACTTTTCCATATTCGTCTAAACAATATAAGGAAATTAATTATTGAAAAATATGTTATTGAACTCGTCCATTCCATGGATTCAATTTCATCTTACTATCTTGTATTCTTGATTAGAGTCCACCACTATTCTGCTACACCTTCTAAACAATAAATATCCAAAATTATTTTTTCATGTTCCTAACATTGAAGGATAGAAAATATGATTTCAATGGTATATATCCATTGTTCAGAAACAAGTGTATCAGAAGACCCACTGAAAGAAGGTGGACATTACCTCATGAAGGATGTAACAGAATGTTGTTCCCTTCTCTGCTCATTTGGGAAGTCCATAATGATTCATAGCTTGTGTAAGTATAGAAATAAGATTTTTAATTCCATCTCCCATAACATTTGGTTGTTTAGAAGGAAAATCATTGTATTTACCTGTTCATTGATCATTAACATGGTTCCTTTGGGTTTCATCCATTGTCTAAAACCCAAAAAGAATAGAGCGAGAGGAAAAAATCATACTAGTAAAACAACATAATCAAGTGGGTATTTTCAATATCTAATCTCTTAGGTTCAATCCTAGGTTATTAATGATCATTAAAAATACTCTAGGATGGTAAAATATAGTTATACATACCCACATGGACATCCCTAGACATACCTTAGAAATATCTCTAGGGATATCACTAAAGTTTTCAAATCCTAGATTTCAAAGGTTAAGTAATACTTCACGATGATACCAACTCTAATGACCCATGATTGACATACATGGACATTACATTTATTTTTTAGAATACTTAATACATTACACAAATATAAACCCAAATACTGTATTAGTTTAATGTCTTTAGAAACATGGAACATAATCTTCTAACTTGGTGAAAGATCTTCAGCATATCACATAAAGATCTTACATTTTGTTTTACTACCTAAAAACATTCTTTATATCCTGGGGGAAAGAAATCATAAAAAGGGAGATATTAATTTCTTAGTAAGGTTAAACATTGGGAACATAAAACAAAACATAAACATAGGAATGTAAAAACATGAACATAAAGTTTAAATATCAAAATCGTGAATCATGAAATAAATATTGGCAGTACGTAAGGCATAGATCATAAAGGAACATTAAACATGATAAAATAGCATTAGCATAAAAAATGGAATTGTGGAAAACAAAAAAAATCATATAATATGATTTCCATAGTAGAAAAGGAATTGCTTCCAAGACCATCATAGTAGATAAATTCCATTACTGAATTGAGTTGACTTGTCGTTCCAGCCCTGTATTATTAAACTGGATTTACTTTCCATTCTAGTAATGTCTATCTCATGAGATATAAATATTTACCCAATTAATTGGAAATAGATATAGTTCCCACCCATCTCATAATGAAATCATTCTTACATGTTCCACAAAAACATAAACCATTCACTATAAAATACCGAAGGAACAAAAAAAAGGGTTTCTTGAACATCATTCCATCATAATCCATATAAAATAAATTGATTTTAGAAAAATAATTATATCATAAAAACAATCAAATCAAATTAATAATATTGATAGAAACATAACCCTATGTCATCCTAGATGGAAAATAATTTTGATAAAATATTTGAAATTAATTCATGAAGAAAATATCATTTCTTCTTCAAAAACATTTTATTTTCTCAAAATGACATAAAATTTTAAAAGAAAATAATGTAATTGAAAATAAAAATTAAATATTTTAAATGAATCTTCACGAAAATAAGGCATTATAAAATTGTAAGAATCTATTCATGCTATATAAGTTAAAAAAATTCTTCTCGTACTCTTGCCAGAAAAGTCAAAAAGTACCTCATATGGTAAATGAAAGAAATGTTCCTTCCAAAACATATCGTAAAAGTCAAAAAATGGGTAAAAATGAATTTAAAAATAAATATAAGAATATTAAATATTTTATGATTTTTTTAGAAAACATGGACATGGATGATAAATATACCTCCAGTAAATACTGACGTATAAATAATCTTAGATAAAAATAAGATTGAAAATTATCCCTTACCTTAGATTTGATATGCTTTATATATATCCAAACCTCATATATAATGATTTAAATAATGTTACTGACTTATTATAGAATAATATACAATTTTATGATATCATATATGGTCATTTTATCATCAGTTTGTTAGTAAAATTTCATTGTCACCTGTTATTCGGATATTAACTGCTCTATGTCCTTATGGATGTTTTATCAAATACGTTCAGGTTCAAATTCTTTGGTTATAGTGATATAATTTATAGAATGATTTTATTATAATATATATCTTATTTATTAATTCCATTCATGTGTATAATCATGGTTTAATAAATATCATGTAGAATGAATCACATCGCATCGTGGAGACGGTAGGTCATACGAACGCACGTGTGACTATATCATTCACTTAATGGTTAAACAGTATAGAATTGGAAGATATATTAATGATACAGAATAATTATCATGATATATTCATTATTTATATATATTATAATCATAATTATACCCATATAAATTAAGTATTGTTTAATAAAAAAATAGACCACATTGTGGAGGTGGTAAGCCGTGCAAACGCATGCATGGTGATATTGTTATTCATAGGATGGATAAAAAGAGGTATAATATTGTCCCATTATTATAATAAAATATAAAAATGTATAATATACTGAATTTATTACTTTATTATGAAAACCAAATAATAATAGGATGTATAATATGAATATTATTTTGAAATAGGTGATAAAACAATTACCTCTTTTTCAAGTATCACCTTTTGATTTTCCCAAAATATTTCTATAGGATAGTTTTAATACCAAGGTGTAGAATATAGGATGAATATAGGGATGTTTTAAGATTATTTAAGTAGAATTTAGATGATACTTGGTTCTTGAGAGGTGTGAGTAAGTGAGTAGATGTGGTGGCCTTTTATAAGAGGGAGGAGGGGCACTTTAGTAATGTCTTGAAATATTATTTTATTATAAATTAATTTTTAGATTATAATATCACCAAAGAGATATTTTTCATGGTTAATATGAGTATGGGTAGAACCCCTCTCAAACAATAGGTTTTATACATGTTTTGGTCATAATGTTATCCCTATCTTTTTCCTTTAACCCTTAGTTAAATAAATTAACTCTTACCATTTCTTCTTATATTTTTACACTATATGGTCAATATAGATACTATAAAATTCCATCAGAACCTAAATTGGACAATTAATGAAATTTTTAACATTATATAATTTACTTGGATTAATCATATATTTTTATGACTATTATATCATTTAATAAAATATTATTTGTTTTAAAATCTCATTTATGTCAATTTTGACCCAATTTAGTAATTGATTTTTGTTAAAGATATACCAACATGATTGTTTATAAAAAACTATATTATTTCAAATATAACATGTCATAATTATAAATAAAATTAATGGATGGAATTAAACTTTTCAAATAATTTTTTTAATATTTATAATATCATTTATTTGAATCTTTCATTAATATGGTAATTACTCCATCATCATTGTTTAATAAATAAATTTAATTACATAATATCTAAATTTTATAAATAAAATAAAAAATTTATGAAATAATTTTAGCTTTCTAATTAATATTTATGGTCAAATATATCAATTATATAACCCCACCTTAATTTTTTTCTAGTAAAAAGATACATGTTTATGTTATATTTCCCTTTATATTAAATCAATTATTATAACATGTCATTTCTAAACCCAAGTGGATAAAAAATGCCAAAATTTAGGCCTATGGATTGTTTAGGTATCTCATGAATCATCCAATAATATTAGTACATGTGTTAGGGTAGTATTATATTATTATAATATTATTTTACCCTTATTTACAAATTGTTCATCTAACTGTGGTAAATAAAATAATTACTAAAGTTACTATTCACAATGTCTAAAAAATAAAATGTAACTATTTATATAATTTAAACCTTATGATTCCAAATATGGAATATAGTTTTCCAAATTAAAAACATAGAAGCTTCATTAATTAATTTAAAATTAATTTCTGTTGTCAAAACTAAAAAGCGGGTTTTTAAGAAGTAAAAACTATCAAAAATTGACATATGTTTATGTCCAATTTAAATGTGAAATAAATTCCAATGAAAAAAATTGGTTTAAATGATAAAAAAATAATCCAATTATACTTTAAAACAAATTAAAAAGATAATAGAACAATATAAATAAATTAGATGAAAATGCAGTTTTGAATTAAAATATTGTATTTTTCATTATTCATTAAAATATGAATCTCATCAGAAAAATACCAATATTTCAACCAAGGTAAATTTTTATGTCACACTTCCATATAATAAGTTTATTATGTCAAATATAACTTATAAAATTATAAAAATTCTAGATTTAAAAATGGTTTTCCATTAAAAGGCGGTAAAACTGTAATTTGTTTTTGAGAAATACTTGTTCTATTCAAAAAATGGAATTTTTTCTTATATCATATCTAGAAAAATATAGGATGATTTACATTAAAATATTATTTTCCTCAGAAAAATATCAAAATTTCAAGTCCCACTTCCAAAGAAGAATATTATTATCTCAAAAATAACTTCTAAAATTGTAAAAAACTAGATTTAAAAAGGGTTCGCCATCAAATGGCAGTAAAAATATATTTATTTAAAAAATAATTCTTTTATCATAAAAATTTAATTTGTTCAAATATCATATCTATAAAATATATAATATGAATTTAAAATATTACATTCAATATATTACATATATATTTCACTAATAAAATCAATAAAGAGTGTTTTTATTATTATATAGACTCACTTATTTTCATTTAAAAAGTTTTTAGAAGGAAGTTAATACTATACATACCCTCCATTATAATGGAAAGGTTATAATATTTAGTGATCACTTATAATCAATCTTGAGTAAAGTGAATTCTATCAAAAGAACTTGAAATTTTGTATAACACAAGCCAATAATATTGTTGTGTATTCTAGAAGCTAATAAAGTGTAGTGTATAGCACAAGCTAATCTTGCTATAGAATATAACAGAAGAAATAAAATAAATTAAAAATAATATAACTCATAAAATATCAGGGTGTTACAGGTTTATAATGAAAATAATTCAAAAGTACTTGAGGACAGTTGTTACCACTTCTTTGGGTAACTCCTTTTGGTTTACATCAAAGGGATTCATTTGATGTATTTACAAAAAAATAGAGGATTATAGGATGAGGGGAGGGATTTTTAGTAGATATTGTATTATGATATTGGTCAATAAAAACTAGATTGAGAGGTTTAAGGATGTGGGAGGGGTTAGTGCCTTTCTATAGCCACTACTAGATTTTTTGGCATTCAAGGTGGGGGACTTATAGTGGACACCATTTGGAAGCCACTAATACTATCAACAGCGGCCGCCAAATGGCGGCCGCTGCACTTTGATATCGAAAAAACCTAAATTTCCCCTCCCCCATTATCCCCTCCCCGACCTCGCGACCCACCCCTCCCCGACCCCGTGACCCCGACCCCCGGCGACCCCGACCCCTCGACCCAGCGACCCCAATCCTCGGTGATCCCGACCCTCAGAGACCCCTCCATGACCCCCGACGACACCTCCCCAACCCTCGGTGACCCCCACCCCTGACCCCCGACCCCTGACCTCCCGGTGACCCCAAAAACCCTCAGCGACCCCAACCCCCGACGAACCCCACCCCCGGCGACCCCCACCCCCTTGCCTCCGTGCTGCGCCACCCAAAACCCCGGTGAACCCCACCGCCTTGCCTCCACGCTGCACCCCCCATGACCCTGACACCCCCGCGACTCGGAAACCCCCACCCCTGGCTCCGCACTGCACCTTTGGACAGTCCTGCCGTCGTCGTCCCCTCCCGGCCCCATTGCATCCCTCCGGCAAGTCCTCTTGCCTCTGTTGGACCCTCCTGGTCCATTGTGCCCCACCATGTAGAACCCTCCCATGCTTCCTCCAATGGTTATGTTCCTTTCTAGTCCTGCTGTCAAACCCCTGTCATCAAGTCACTGCGCCGTCATGGATCTGTAATCGAGTCAAACCCCATTACCCGCGGTCGAGTCCTCTGCATGTAATGTTTTTTATCATTCAAATTTGGTTTTTAAATTTTAATGATATGTGTTTTTTTATAATTTAAATAAGATATTTCACTTTTTATTTCTATTAAATACAGATATGGATAGGATCTGTATTGATATGAAAGATATATTTTTAGCTGAATATTATGAGGGGATTAAGTGATTTATGGATTTCACCATCAAATTTTCAATCGATATGATTAGTTGTACATGCAGAAAATGTGCAAATAGATATCTCTTCAAATGAGATAGTGTTAGAGAACATTTATTTTTGAATGGGTTTTGGAAAAACTATAAGACATGGACACGTCATGGAGAAGATTCTGTTTCATGTCACCGCTAGAAAGTATTAATATGAATGTGTATTCGAGAACAGTTGATTCGATGAACATAATTCTCAATGATATGATGCGTCAGTTTCAATATGAAGACAGTAATGTCGTAAATGACAACGTTGGATTAAGTAATCCCTATTCTTCTGCAGATGGAGAAGAATTGAAATTCATAAAAATTCTTGACGATGTGCGTACTGAATTATATCCTGGATGCACTAACTTTAATAAACTACCGTTCATCGTTGAATTGTTACACCTGAAGGCCTTGAACTAGTAGCCAGACACCTCATTCGACATGTTGTTGGTATTATTGAAGAAGGTACTCTCTGCTGGAGCGAAGATTCCTGAGTCATTCTATCTAGCTCACAAGTTGACTGATGATCTTGGTTTTACATATGATACAATTGATGCGTGTCAAAATAATTGTATATTGTTCAGAAAAGAGAATGAACAATTAAATATTTGTACTGTTTGCTATACATCCAGGTTGAAGACCAATGAGATTAATCAAGGTAGTCATATTCTTCCTGGGAGAGTCTTGAATCAAGGGAAACAAGTTACCGCTAAATATATGCATTATTTTCCACTGAAACTGAGACTGAAGAGATTCTTCTTGTCCACTAAAATTGCTAAATTGATGACATGGAATTCGGAGAGAAATAAATAGGTTGATAAATTAACTCACCTGGTAGATTCTTTGGCATGGAAATAGTTTGATCAAAGACACCCAGTCTTTTTCCGAGATGATCGTAATATTCAACTAGGTTTGGAAACGGATGGTTTTAACCCATTTAGGTCCATGGTTGGTGATACACATAGTACATGGCCAGTGGTGTTGGTTCCATACAACATTCCTCCATGGGTATTTATGCAACAACCTTTTTTGTTACTCTCAGTTATAATTGATGGACCAAGAGGACCTGGTGATAAAATCGATGTTTATATGCAACCTTTGATTGATGAGATGCAAGAATTTTAGGCCGATGGTGTAATGAATTTTGACTCGGTAGCTAATGAAATGTTTATACTTCGGGCAACATTGTTATGGACAATTAATGATTTCCCAACGTATGCCAACTTATCAAGTTGGAGTACAAAAGGAGAATTTGATTTCCCTTGTTTTAATAAGAGTAAGAAATCTATATGGCTTAAGCACTATAGAAAGTGGGTATATCTTTGTCACAGACGCTTTCTTCCTCCATTGCACAGGTTCAGAAAAGACCGTGTATCATTTGATGGGAATAGAGAGTATAACCCACCACAACAAATACTATCTGGGGTTGAAATTTTTGCACAACTTGATCAAGAAAACATCCATACAATGTATGATTTTCATGATTTATTGGTTCCTGCATTGCCTTCTATTCCTACTGAAAATAAACAACGAAGTCATAATTGGAAGAAATGAAGTATTTTTTTTGAATTTCCTTATTGGAAATATAATATTTTAAGACATAATTTAGACGTTATGCACATTGAAAAAAATGAATGTGATAATATTATGTGCACCATTTTAGGCATCAAGGGGAAATCAAAGGACAATGCTAATGCTCGATGCGATTTGAAAAAAATGGGATTGAGAAAACCTTTACATTTACAGCTGGGTGAAGGTAATTTGGCATACATTCCGGCTGCATAGTACACAATGAGTAAAAAATAGAAACAAACATTTCTATCAATTTTGAAGACCGTTAAGGTGCCATATGGTAATTTCTCTAATATTTCGAAGCGTGTGAATATGACGAGCATGGAATTACAGGGTTTTAAAAGTCATGATAATCATATTCTACTTCAACAGTTAATTCCTATAGCAATTCGTGATTGCTTACCTTCCCAGGTTGTTGATCCGTTGATTAGAGTTTCTAATTTTTTCGGACAACTCTGTTCTAGGAATCATCGCATGAGTGATTTGAAAAAGTTACAGGATAAGATTTTACTTGCATTATGTCACCTATAAAAACTCTTTCCACCACCTTTTTTTGATGTCATGGTTCACTTGACCGTGAATTTAACTGGTGAAGTCATTGCTGGCAGTCCCGTGCAATTCAGGTAGATGTATCCAATAGAGCGATACTTAAATACATTGAAACAGTATGTGCGCAACAAAGCTCGTTAGGAAGCCTCAATTGCCAAGGAATATTTAATGGATGAGTGTACAAATTTCTGTGCTTCATATATTAATGTGGTTGAAACAAAGATAGATAAACTGTCCCAGAATGATGAGGGTCCAATTGGATAAGGAATAACATTTGATATGTGGAACGACGAGTTTGTTCAAGCTCATCGATATGTGTTGTTCAACACTCCATTAGTTATTCCATTGATAAATTAAGTTTCATAGTTGATGTGTATTTTGTTTCTATATTTATTTTATTGTTTACCTTATATTGTGTTGTGATTTAGAATGCATATCATTGAGTTGAAACATGAAAGGCCCCGTGCAACTGACTATCAAATCCAAAAACATCATTTCAACACATTTCATGAGTGGTTCAAGACTCATGTACATATAATTTATTTAATATTTTTATTGTGAAACTTAGTTGTATTTTCATAATCCTTTATCCATTAAACTATATATGTAAAATTTACAGATTCAAAAGTTATGCGATTTAACCCAGCATGTGAGCGAAGAACTCAACCAACTAGCTGATGGTCTACTTATTACAGCTCGTCTCTACAAGTCTTTGGATGCTAACAGATTCTGATTTCGTATTAGTGATGTGGACATGAACCGAGCCACACAAAATAGCGGTGTTTGTTGTTCTTTTGTTGGTGTGGGTTATTATTATGGATTGTTGAGCGATATTATTGAGGGTATTTATGGTCATGGCTTCAAACACATATTGTTATGTTGTGATTGGTTTGATCCAGTTCATGGAACTAAAGTTGATAACTTCCAATTTACATTAGTAACATTTAACAATAAGCTATATAAAGATAAATGAGTTAGCAATGATCCCTTCATATTGACATCACAGGCAGAATAAGTTTACTTTATCAGCATTGATTCTGATTGGAAATTTGTGGTGAAAATGTCCAGAAGAGGGGTTTTTCTGATTGAACAAGATGAACCTGAAGTTGTCGCATTTCCTAATCAAACACTTGACCAAACAACAGTAGCTGTACGAGATGTAGATATACAATGGGCTAGAGAGATAGTTGAAGGAGATACGATAGACTTCCATGATTAGCGAAAATTGTAATTATATCCCCAGTTATTATTTGTAAAAACATTTATTAGTTATATATTTATAAAAAATGCTTGATTTAATAATAATTTATTTTAATCTAGGTATGTCACTGGGTGGTCACAGTGGTTCACCTGATGTTTTCAGTATGTATGTTTTAATTTTTCTAAATTAATTGATTGTAATTTTCTGTGTATATTTCCCTAACTGTTTTTAATCATTAATTTATATTGTAATTGAATTATGAATTTATGTTTATTAGGATCTAGTGATTCTTCCTGCAGACGCAGGGATCCTCGTAGAGGGGTTCAATCCTAGAACTCTGGAGCCCGATTGGATGTGTTATTTGACGACACATTTCATCCAGTTGGAGATGGTGATACTGCATTGAGTCGTCAATTTGGGAATATGATACGAGGCTCACATAGATTCCCTCTGATGACTCGTGATTGGAGTTCTTTCTCCCAGGATACGATGGACAGATTATGGAGGGAGGATGAGGTAAATTCAATGTTTAATTTTTCATGATATTGTTATTATTATTGTCCCATATACTAACTATTTTTTTAACAGGATAATTTCACATCCTGTCCAGATGAGTTTCGGGCTATATGTATGTCCAAATACCAAAAATTGTGGAAGGATTACAAGTCAAGGGTGAATAGAGATCACTGGAAACCATTTGTGGGTGTGCTAGACATTCTACAACGAGTCCCTTCGGGATTTCTTCCTGTACAGTGGCAGGATTTGGTTGCGTTTTGGTTGAGTGAGGCAGCGATGGTATGATTTATTACTTTTAATCTATAAATGACTAATTTTTCAAATGTCTATTAAGTAAATATGTTGAATGTAGACCGAGTCTTCTCATCATTCACATAATCGGGCGATGCAGGGCACGCCTTCCAGACATGGAACTCGACATGTGTCACAACACAGACATGATGTAAGTTGAGAATTCACTATTTCATTCATATTTTAAAAATATTGTAGTATAACATGGTGAACCCCTTTATTATAGTTACACCAATGCGGCGAGCCAATCGATCATATGTCCATATGGATGAGGACTCATAGGGCGGGTGATCTCGATGTTGCCTGTGTTATAGTAAGAAAATTATTTACTAATAATTGTTTTTTATTTTATATAAATTATTCATATTTGTTCATTTATTCATTATATGCTACATGCTCAGTTTGACGCTCAGTTAGCAGAGTTTCCAGAGGAGAAACGTCATAGTACTATGCGTAGAGATGAAATATTTCACCGTGTCGGGGGCGTGATGGTCATGGTTATTATTTGACTTATGGTGGCTGTGTCCCACGACATGTAGTTGTTAGAGACGATGTGATGGGTGGATGTAGAGAGTCAGGTATGTGAACACAGGCTGAGATAGATGCTTCCGGGCATGATATGCAGCGCAATTGTGATGCACAGTTTCAACAATTATGTGCAGAGTATGAGGAGTGATTTTCACAGATGTCATCACGTATCGATGAAATGATGACACAACAACTGGCGCCACAGGTAAAAAATAAAACAAACCATACTCATATTGAATTTTATTGATATGTTTACGATACATAATATTGATATATATTGTAGGCTCCAAATACAGCTGGTGGACATCACAGTGATATTGGTGATCTTGATGAGAATGAACCCCATGCATGAGGTAATTTCATTTGTGTCGATGAATTATCTAGAAGTTTTTATATCCTTGATGAATATAATTTTCCCTTTTTACCTAGATTAGTTTGTTTTTTTATTTGTGGATGACATCTTCGTGCACTCCAAGACGGATGATGATCATACCCAATATCTTGACATCATACAGATTACACTTATAATGGATCGACTATACGCCAAGCTATATATATTTCATTTTTGTTTTGATTAGGTATAGTTATTGGGTCAAATAATCTCAGAGGAAGGTGTGTCAGTGGATGGAGAGAATCTTCAGGCAGTTGTTTCTTGGGAGAAGCCCAATAACTCTTTCGATATCTGTAGCTTTCTAGGGTGAGTGAACTATGAAGTGGTCGAGCAGACGACATGTCAATCGGACATGCCGTGTGACCGCGGTGACCAAGAACGCAGTTCTGGTGTCATAAACGGCCAAAATGGGCGTTTAACGGTCAAATTAATAGAGGAAAACATCAGATGAATCAGAAATCATAGGGCAATAATGTAGTTATTATTCGTGACGTGTACGCGTAGATGACACGACAATCAGACGTGCAGTTTGCGCGGTACGACTCTATATGCGTTTTTTAAGTGTTGGGCGTGCTTCATAAACGCACATGGGGGGTCCAAATAGGCCGAACGAAGTCAGAATTTCCTAAAATCAGACGACATCAACAAGTGAGTGAATTGTGATGTGGTCGAGTAGATGACATGTCAATCAGACGTGTCGTGTGCCCGCAGTGACTGAGAACGTAGTTCTGGTGTCATAAACGGCCAAAACAGGCGTATAACGGTCAAATTCATAGCCTACGACGTCGGATTGAACTGAAATCACAGGGAAACAATCTAATTAATATTCGCGACATGTACGCGTAGACATCACATCAATCGGACTTGCGGTTTTCACGGTACGACTCAATATGCGTTTTTTAAGTGTGGGGTGTGCTTCATAAACTCGCATGGGGGGGGGGGGGGGCAAATGGGCCGAATGAAGTTGGAATGACCTGAAATCAGAAAACATCAATGGGTGAGTGAATTTTGATGTGGTCGAGCAGATGACACATCAATCGGACGTGTCGTGTGCCTGCGGTGACCGAGAACGCAGTTCTGGTGTCATAAATGGCCAAAACGTGCGTCTAACGGTCAAATTCACAACAGACGACATCAGATTGACCTGAAATCACAGGGAAACAAATAATTATTATTCGTGATGTGTACGCGTAGAAAGAACATAAATCGGACCTGCGGTTTGCGTGGTACGGCTCAATATGCGTTTTTAAGTGTGGGGCGCGCTTCATAAACGTGCATGGGGGGGTCCAAACGGGCCGATCGAAGTCGTAATGGACTGAAATCAGATGATAGAAATGGGTGAGTACATTGAGAAGTGGTCGAGGAGATTGAATGACAATCAGACATGCCGTGTGCCCGTAGTGACTGAGAACGCAGTTCTGGTGTCATAAACGGCCAAAACAAGCGTCTAATGGTAAACTTCATAGTGGACGACATCCTATTAACCTGAAATCATAGGTAAACAATATAATTATTATTCATGACATGTACGCGCAGACGGAACACCAATCAGACGTGTGGTTTGCGCGGTACAGCTCAATATGCTTTTTTAAGTGTGGGGCGCGTTTCAAAAACGCTCGTGGGGGTGTCCAAATGGGCTGAGCGAAGTTGGAATGGCCTGAAATCATATGATAACAATGGGTGAGTGAATTTTGAAGTGGTTGAGCAGACATAACGTCAATCGGATGTGCCGTGTGCCCACGGTGACCGAGAACGCAGTTCTGGTGTCATAAACGGTCAAAACGGGCCTCTAATGGTCAAATTCATTGAGGATGACATCAGATTGACCTAAAATCACAGGAAAGCAAAGTAATTATTATTCATGACATATATGTGTAGATAAAACATCAATCGAACGTGCGGTTTTCATGGTATGGCTCAATATGCATTTTTTAAGTGTTGTGCGCGCTTCATAAACGCGTGTGGGGGGGGGGGAGGGGGGGTCCAAACGAGCCGAACGAAGTCATAATGGACTGAAATCAGACGAAATAAACGGGTGAGTGAATTGTGATGCGTTCGAGTAGACGACACATCAATCGGACATGCCGTGTGCCCTCGGTGACCGAGAACGCAGTTCTGGTGTCATAATCGGCCAAAACGGGCGTCTAACGGTCAAATTCAAAGATGACAACATCATATTGACCTGAAATCATAGTGAAACAATCTAATTATTATTCTTGATGTGTATGCGTAGACAGAACGTCAATCGGACGTGCGGTTTGCGTGGTACGACTCAATATGCATTTTTTAAGTGTTGGGCACGCTTTATAAACACGCGTGGGGGGTCCAAACAGGCCGAACGTAGTCAGAATAACCTGAAATTTGAGGGAATCAATGGGTGAGTGAATCGTGATGTAGTCGAGCATACAGCACGTCAATCGGACATGCCGTGTTTCCACGGTGACTAAGAACGCAGTTCTGGTGTCACAAACAACCAAAACGGGCGTCTAACGGTCAAATTCGTAGTGGACGACATTAGATTGACCTGAAATCATAGGGAAACAATCTAATTATTATTCGTGATGTGTACGAGTAGACGTCACGTTACTCGGATGTGCAGTTTTCCCAGTACGGCTTAATATACGTTTTTTAAGTGTTGGGCGCGCTTCAAAAACACGCGTGGGGGGGGGGGGGGGGTCCAAACGAGCCGAACAAAGTTGGAATGACCTGAAATCAGACAAAATCAATGGGTGAGTTAATTGTAATGTGGTCGAGTAGAGGGAACATCAATCGGACGTGCCGTATGCCTGCGGTGACCGAGAACGCAGTTCTGGTGTCATAAATGGCCAAAACGGGCGTTTAATGGTCAAATTCATAGTAGACGACATCAGATTGACATGAAGTCACAGGAAAACAATATAATTATTATTCATGACGTGTACGCATAGACGGAACGTCAGTCGGCCATGCGGTTTGCGCGATACGGCTCAATATGCGTTTTTAAGTGTTGGGCGCGCTTCAAAAACGCGCGCGTGTGTGTGTGTGTGTGGGGGGGGGGGGGGGGGGGTCCAAGCGGGACGAACAAAGTTGGAATGATCTGAAATCAAAATAAATTAATGGGTGAGTGTATTGTGTTTTGAGAAAGTATAAATCATGTCAATCGGACGTGTCGTGTGCCTGCGGTGACCGAGAACGCATTCCTGGTGTCATAAACGGCCAAAACGGGCGTCTAACGGTCAAATTCATATTAGACGACATCAGATTGACCTGAAATCAAAGGTCAACAATATAATTTTTATTCGTGACATGTACACGTAGAAAGAACACCAATCGGACGTGCAGTTTTCGCGGTATGACTCAATATGTATTTCTTAAGTGTGGGGCACGCTTCATAAACGCAAATGGGGGGGGGGGGGGGGGTCCAAACGGGACGAACAAAGTCAGAATGGCCTGAAATCGGACGCAAAAAATGGTTGAGTGAATTTTGAAGTGGTCAAGCAGACGTCACGTCAATCAGACGTGCCGTGTGCCCGCGGTGACCGAGAACGCAGTTTTGGTGTCATAAACGCCCACAACGGGCGTCTAACGGTCAAATTCATAGAGGACGAAATCGGATTTCCCTGAAATCACAGGGTAAAAATCTAATTTTTATTCGTGACGTGTACGCGCAGACAACATATCAATCAGACATGCGGTTTGCACAGTACGGCTCAATATGTGGTTTTAAGTGTTGGGCGCACTTCGTAAACACGTGTGGGGGGGTCCAAATGGGCCGAACGAAGTTAGAATGGCCTGAAATCAAACAAAATCAATGGGTGAGTGAATTGTGACGTGGTCGAGCAGACGACACGTCAATCGGATGTGCCGTGTGCCCGCGGTGACCGAGAACACAGTTCTGGTGTAATAAACGGCCAAAACGGGCATCTAACGGTCAAATTCATAGCGGACGACATTATATTGACCTGAAATCACTACTAAAAATCTAATTATTAATCTTGACGTGTACGCACAGATGACCCGTCAATTGTACGTGCGGTTTGCACTGTACGGCTCAATATGCGTTTTTAAGTGTTTGACGCGCTTCATAAATGTGTGTGTGTGTGTGGGGGGGGGGGGGTCCAAATAGGCCGAATGAAGTCGGAATGGCCATAAATCAGACGACATCAACGGGTGAGTGAATTGTGATGTGGTTGAGCAGACGACACATCAATCGGACGTGCCGTGTGCCTGCGGTGATCGAGAACGCAGTTCTGGTGTCAAAAACTACCAAAACAGGCATCTAACATTCAAATTCATAGTGGATGATGTCGTATTGACATGAAATCACAGGGCAACAATATAATTATTATTTGTGACATGTACGCGTAGACAGCACATCAATCGGACGTGCGGTTTGCGCGGTACGGCTCAATATGCGTTTTTTAAGTGTGAGGCGTGCTTTATAAACGCACGTGAGGGGGTCCAAACGGGGAGAACGAAGTCGGAATGGCCTGAAATCAAACTACAAAAAAGATTGAGTGAATTTTGAAGTGGTCAAGCAGACGGAACATCAATCGGACGTACCGTGTGCCCGCAGTGACCGAAAACGCACTTCTGGTGTCATAAATAGCCAAAATGGGCGTCTAATGGTCAAATTCATAGAGGACAACATCAGATTAACCATAAATAACTGGAAAACAATCTAATTATTATTCGTGACGTGTATGTGTATACAGAATGTCAATCGGACGTGCGGTTTGCGCGGTACGGCTCAATATGCGTTTTTTAAGTGTGGGGCGCGCTTCATAAATGCACGTGGGTGGGTCCAAATGGGCCGAACGAAGTGGGAATGACCTGAAATCAGACGACATCAACATGTGAGTGAATTGTGATGTGTTCGAGTAGACGTAACATCAATCGGACGAGCCGTTTCCCCGCGGTGACCAAGAACACAGTTTTGGTGTCATAAACGGCCAAAACGGGCGTCTAACGGTCAAATTCATAGTGTACAACATCAGATTGACTTGAAACCACAGAAAAACAATCTAATTATTATTCATGATGTGTAAGTGTAGACTTAACGTCAATCAGACATGCAGTTTGTGCGGTATGACTCAATATGCGTTTTTAAGTGTTGGGCTCGCTTCAAAAAACGAGCGTGGGGGGGGGGGGGGTCTAAATGGGCCGAACGAAGTCGGAATGGCCTGAAATCAGTCGACATCAACCAGTGAGTGAATTGTGATGTGGTAGAGCAGACAACACATCAATCAGATGTCCCATGTGCCCGCGGTGACCGAGAACGCAGTTCTGGTGTCATAAACGGCCTAAACGAGCGTCTAACTATCAAATTCATAGAGAACATCATCACATTGACCTAAAATCACAAGGAAACAATCTAATTATTATTCGTGACATGTAAGCACATACGACATGTCAATCTAATGTGCAGTTTTCACGGTACAACTCAATATGTGTTTTTTAAGTGTAGTGCACGCTTCATAAATGCGCGTGGGGGGTCCAAAATGGCCGAATGAAGTAAGAATACCTGAAATCAGACGACATAAATGGGTGTGTGAATTGTGAAGTGGTCGAGCAGAGGGCACGTCAATCGGATGTGATGTGTACCCGCGGTGACTGAGAACACAGTTCTGGTGTCATAAACGGCCAAAACGGGCGTCTAACGATCAAATTCATAGAGGACGACATCAAATTGACCTACAATCACAGGGAAACAATCTAATTATTATTTTTGAAGTGTATGCATAGACGACACAACAATCAGATGTGCAGTTTTTGCGGTACGGATCAATATGCATTTTTTATGTGTGGGGGGTGCTTTATAAACGCTTGTGGGGGTGTCCAAATGGGCCGAACGATGTTAGAATGACCTAAAATCAGACGACATCAACAGTTGAGTGAATTTTGATGTGGTCAAGCAGAAGGCACGTCAATCGGATGTGCCGTGTGCCCGTGGTGACCTAACACTGTTCTGGTGTCATAAACGGCCAAAACGGGCGTCTAACAGTCAAATTTATAGCGGATGACATCAGATTGACCTAAAATCAAGGGGCAACAATATAATTAGAACCATAGAATTAAGGATTTTAAATTTTTAAAACTGTAATCAGAATTATGAATATATTTTGAAAATCAAATACTTTAGATCTATTATAGTAAGTTTTAATTGAAATATGTTAATTTGTTTCAATTATTTGTTTTCTAGGTTTTATTCGGTACTAATTTTGTTATTAAATTTTGTTATGCAGTTATATTTGATGTTGGATGTAGAGCTTGGAAGATGACTGATGAGATATATTTAGGTATATTTGATTGTTTCATTGATTTTTTTTAAAAAAATTAAAAATCTATAGCGGCTGCCATTTGGCGGCCGCTAATGAGACAACATATAGCAGCCACTATATGTGTTTCTATCACTACCTGTAGTGGCCGCTGGAGGTCTGGCCTATAGCAGCCGCCAAATGGAGGCCGCTCAAGCTTATCCCGGCTTGCCTATAGTGTCCACCAAATGGCGGTCACTGATAGAAACATGGACGGGTCAAAAGCGGTCGCCGATTGGCGGCCGCTAGGCGGCCCCTATAGACCTTTTGTGATGGATTTTGGCGGCCGCTAAAGGTTGTGATTGTACTAGTGAGTGGAGGAGGAGTGACATTCTTTTAAATTTTTGAAAAGGAAATTCCACCCACATTCTTCCCATGTCAAGTGTATCGAATAATGAACTAAATTTGAAACAATTGAGGATAGTATTTAAATATGGCCATAAAATATATTTTTTAAAAGTGTATAGGTTTTTTTTGTCCCTTAAGATTAAGGATTTCCACTTGTTAAGGTAATTTTTTTCTCCTAATCATTGTTATTAATTTTAATTACTATCAATAATATTTTTGGACAAAAACTATGTTTATCTTATTAGAAATTAAAAATTATTAGAATTCAAAAATATTAAATCCATTTTTTCAAATTTAATTCCCAAAATTCATAGAAATTATTTTAAATTTATTCCCATAGATAAGACGACAAAGCAGGGTTTTTAGGAATACATTTTCAAATGTTTGCTAATTTTTTTATATCCAATTTGAAAGTGAAAATGATTAAAATGACCTAAATTGGATTAATTAATTTAAAGTTGATATAATTGATCTTTATAACCAATCATATATATAAATTAACCTTAGAAATAAATTAGATAAAAAAGCAGCTTTGAATTAAAATATGGTATTATCCACTATTCATAAAAAATGAATCTTACCAGAAAAACAGAAAAAAATAACCATAACCTAATTTTAAAGTTTCTATTTCAAAAATAAAGTTTAGTTTTACATGTTAAATTTATAAAGGTTCCAAAAACTGGATTTAAAATATCTTCTCCATTAAAAGGTGGTAAAAGTGTCTTTTGAAAAATATTGAATTCAATGAGAAATATTTGGTTTGTTCTTATCTTATGCTTATCAAATATATTGAATGAATAATAAAAACATTTGATTGAATATATATATATATATATATATATATATTACATTAATATCACTCAATATGGGTAATTAATTTAATTTCTTAGGATAAAATTGCTTTATGGTCATATAAATAATTTTCTATAAACAATTACCATTATATTCAATTGGATCTTATATTCATTTCGAATTAATTTTTAACCAATAAATTAATTTTATATTTTTGTAAACTGTATATTTTCATAAGTTATTTAATACTATTCATAACCACTAATTTACCAGGTAGGTTATATCTTATTTTGTTAAATAGTAATAATTTAATAATATATTGTTGTTTGGTCAAACTTAGTCTTGCATGTAACAGAAGAAGTCAATGAAACTCATTGTTGGGTGTGAAACATTTTAACTCAGTATCAGGTGAATTGAAATCTATATCATAGATTGATTTTTTAAAATATTAAATATATTCTAATGTCTCTTGATATTATATTCCCTTACATACTTGGTGTTAGGTGTCATACAAGCTATCAAATACAATGTTCTTTTATTATAATTTTGAGGCATTAAATTCTCCCCACCATATATAAATTACTTCCTTGAAATGTAAACTCGATCTTGGTTATATATTGTTTGATATTTCATATATTGAATTCACATATCAAGAGAAGGGTTCATAAAACACCTTCTAGATAAGAGAGAATGTGAATTAAAAAGGTCATATGGACAAACATGAAAATTGATATCCAAGTTGGAGAATATTAGTGGTATATGAAACTATACACTTAGAGGTAAAGATAAAATATTTTTAGGGAGTGATTAAGGTCATCAATCATAATAAATTTAATGATCGATGGAAATTTGAGGTTCTCGAAGTCATAAATCCATGTTGAGTAAAAGACCATCGGTTTAAAAAAATTAAGGAATTAAGACAACATTTTGTGGATCATTTTCTTATTTTTGGGTAATTATTTTATTACCTATAAATATTAAGAAATATACTTACTTGATATATTTATATTTTATAAACACAATTTTCAACCTTTGTTTTTTCTTTAATAGATTTCCAATTTATACATTACTTAAAGAAATAGACATACAAAAAATAACTCTGATAAATAAGGCACTATAATACACTTTTAATGGATCATAAGGGCCATAAAACAAGTCATTATGTTTTCCTATAACTATTTTCCAAAACCAATAATGTTAAAACATTAATATATAAACATAAAAAGTAACAGCGATGGTTCATCATTAATATTTATCCACCAAATTTTTTAACTAAAAATAGTGACGTATTAACCTAGACATTACGTAGGCTTGTGGTAGGCTGAAACCCTTATTAGACCCTGGTGAAGGTTTTAAGCCCCACCACCTTTCTAGATTTTATAGGTTTTCACTGGACATGCGGGTTGTCCTATTTATTAACAATATTAATATGATTTCCAAAATAATTATGATAGAAAACCCTGAAATAAGTTTAATCACTAAATAGCCTTTTAACTAAGGTTTTCAATATAACCAAAATATAGAAATACATCATCCATTTATTTCAACATAGGTCCTTACATGGTCTAAGGTTTATCCTAGGCCATTCATTGTCATTATCTATTAAAATAATTCAAAATGGTTTATAAAGAAAATGTGAATAATCATAATAATATCCTTTAGGAGTGTCAAACTAGGTTCTTAGTAAGGCACTTTATTATTAATTAGGATACACTCGAATCAGGCCTGATGCACCTTTTTAGCGTTGTTACCCCTAGGTACATCAATGATATAACCAACTCCACTTGTATTATCCAAAAATGGATGAATTTCTAGAAAAACCTATATAATTCACACCTTATCAAAATTCTTGGATGTTATTCTACAATTATCCACAAATTCTACCATAGGGTTATGTTCTATAATCTATGTTTTTATTGAATATAGTTCCTATAGTTTCTACTAAACTTACTTTGATTCCAATTTTAGTGACCCACCCCTTGAAAGCACAGAGCCAATTTTGAGCTACCATTACATTGGCATAATATTGAAGTAAATCATGTCTCAAAGTACTAAACTGTTTAGTACTATTTTTAAAACATATACAAACATTAGCCTTTATTACCAATTAATAGAATAACAATAACATAATTTTTTTCCTTTGAGGAAAATTAATTTATTCTATCTAGTATATCCTTTCATATATTTCTCAGTAAACTTTAGGGATTCCTGGGGAAAGAAAAAAATAAGGGTGAGCTAAAATTCCCAGTAAGTGAAAGTAAAGTTGAATAATTAATTAATTTATGAGTGTAAATTCATATAGAAAGGTAAATAACTGATAACACATGTCATTAAAATAACTAGATAAGACATAAGCAATACATAAAGGTAAGAAACTAAAACACATACATTTTAAACAATAAACTGAGAATAAAATGTAACCATAGATATATCAAAGCAATAATCTCTTGGGTAATAATAATAAGTGAGTTTTAAATAAAATAAATTATCAATTATTGAATTTCATGTTTCCCAAGAACATGATGCCTTTACCATCAAGACCATTCACAAGATAGTTTAAATCTATGGGTAGGAAATCATCTATTCCCTTTGGAAACAAACTGTAAGGGTCTGAAACAAACTAATTTTTTTTCATGAGACTATCAATGCATCATAAGGCTTACATTAAATGGTCCCTAACCTATTTTTCTTAGATTAACCAGTCCCTAACCTCTAGGGAATTCATTAACCAGTCCCCAACTTGTATAGTGTATCTTCAAAACATTCCTCATTTATTGAATAATTGATTTAAATAAAAAAAGTTCCTTATAAATTATCCATATTATATAAAGGATAAAGATTTATCAATATTTCCCCAGTCAATCAAATAACTATTAAGGTAAACAATATATGTAAAAATTTTATACGTTTTAGGAGATAAAAAAAATCCATGATAAATGCTATGAATAATTAGTGGAAATTCAATGTTCTATGATCATAATAAATTGAATATTTCAAGGGGGAAAAAGGAATTAATGTAGTGAATGTCAATAATATCCCTACTCAAAGAAATTATAAACTATACAAAGGAAGAATAACGATGGTATCAATACAACACATCCCTAGTGTTGTAAAAACAAAGGCTTATTATTATTGATGAATGGAAATACTATAAAAAGAAATTTTAAAAATATTCTTGAGGAAAATATCATTTTTATTTTGAAAAAAAACTTAAGATCCTTTTCTTTGAAAATAATATTTGAAATTTTTTTATTTAAAACATATCCTTTTAAACAATAAAATGAAGTATAAAAAAATTACAATAGGTAAATTCATTTATTCCGTATAAGGTAAAATAACAATCCTTCTAGAAGGTAAAAGGTTAAAAAGTGCCTTTTTCAAATAATGATAAGAGGATTCCTATGAAAAAATTCATAAAATTAAAAAATATTAAAATTTTATTTAATATATCATATTGAAAAGGTTATTTTTTTTTGTAAAACCATTTTTGAAAATAGGGTTTTTAGGAAAAAATAGTATCTCCAACTAAAAAGATAAATGATGTTAGGTTTTATTAAAAAACAATTATAAGACATTTTGAGTACCAATGAGTGGAAAATGGAACTATTTATTGAAAACTGTCATTATTAACTAGAGGAGAAGAAAATTATATGGTTTATTGAATAATTATAGAATAATTTTATATAATTCAAATTTAATTTTAAATAATCCCAAAAAATGAGACTATGAAGTAAACCATTGAAAATACCATAGTGTTGATATGCGAATAAATCGATAAATAGATAATGTGTGTCAAATGTAAATCCTCATAAAAAAGTTTATATACAAAAATATAATGTCAAAATTTATTACACACATAATCTTATAATATTGATGACAATGAGGAAGTAATATAATCCAATGAAATAGAATCAGGTTTTGAATTTCATTACCACTTTGTAACTCTTAATTCAAATACCCTGAGAAGAAATAAGTTGAATTAAAACTCAAAATAGAATTAAGATAAAAAAATTCGAGATATAATAGATCAAAATAGGTATTATAAACACCACACAAAATAAGTAATTAGTGAATATGACACTTATCTCAAGAATGTAAAAAGTGAGATGAAAATCCACTACCTTGCATTTACATTATGTTGAAATTATGTTAAACTCATGTATATGAGTTTTAAACATGTTAAAAACTTATACTAGAACCATAATAAAATTTATAATATCATATATTATCCCATTATAAAATCTTATTACCCATTTATTAATAATCATTCATTATTTTCACAATATGAGGTGTTAATTTCGTAGTTCGTCGAGTATGTTTTTACTTGGTACTTGTTGTTCTGGTTAATTAGATTAGTATTTATTCATCTACAAAATTTAAAAAATGATTTAAATACAAAATATATCCTATATATATATATATGTATTTATAATGATCTTTAAAATTTTGATATAGGAAATTAAATTCATCATCCGTGGAGACGGTAGGTCATACCTATACAGATACACTACTTTCATTTCTTTGTCATATTTTAAAATATAAAATAAAATTAAATATATGTATATTATAATTATAGTATCATATAAATGTTATATATGTTACATAGTTTTATTAAAACCATCCATTATACATTCCATGTATAGCGTGAATGAATCACATCACTTTGAGGAGGCGATAATATTTACTTCACAAACGATATTATTGTATTCCCAAAAAATGTAAATCATAAATTTATGTGTTATATAAAATTTAAAGAAGAATAAATAATTTATAAATATAATAAATATAATATATAAATATTATGTCCATCATTATTCCCAACTATGTGAGGTGTTAAATGGAAAATGAATAATCATCATTTCACGAGGTGGTAGTTCTCTGTACATGAATGATAAGTTTGTTACCCATTAGATGGAAAGGTGTGTAAGAGTTGGTATAAAACATAACATAAAAACATATTGGAGTATTTCAGATACTTATTTTATTTTTTAATCATTAAATAATATTTTTTATGGGGTTCATAATGAAAATAAAACAAAGATCTTGAGGAATGATATTGCCACTTCCTTGGGTTACTCCTTTTGGTTTACACCAAAAATCTTCCTGGAATAGATTTATTACCAATGTTAGGATTATACAATTAGTTTTTTATTTTTGAGATCTATTTTTTCATATATTTTTCTATCCAAAGTGTCTTGATATGTTTAAGGATGTGGGAGGGGTGTGTTCCTTTTCTAGTGGAGGAGGACTCACATTCCTGTAAACTTCTAAAAAGAGAATTCCACCCATGTTTTTTCCATTTCAAGTGGATCCAATAATGAAATAAATTAGATCAAAGGTATTATATTGGTTAAATACGTCTATAAAAATTAATTTGGGCAAGTTTACAGGTCATTTTGGCCCTCAGGATTAAGGTTTAGTTCTTTATTAAGATATTTTTTCTCATAATCATTGTGATTAATTTTAATTAATTTTGGTAATATTTTTAGAAAATAAATAAGTTTAACTTATTAAATATTATAAATTATTCTAATTATAGAAAATTTAATCAATTTTTCCAAATTCCAATCACATATTTGGAAGAAATTAATTTAAATATAATCATGCAGATGAGATGATAAAGCGCGGTTTAATGTAAAAATGCTCAAACATTTTATATGCTTTTATATAAAATTTCAAATTAAAATTGATTACAATGACCTAAGTTGAATTAATTGGTGTAAAATTGATTTATTTTAAATTTAAAACCAATAAAAAATATAATTTAAACTTATAAATAAATTAGAAAAATTCATTTTTGGATTAAAATTCAGTATTTTTCACTATTCATGATAACATAAAACATCACATAAAAAACATAAAATTTATACTATCCTAAATTTTATGTTTATACTTCAAAAATTAATTTTATTTTTACATACTAAATTTATAAATGTTCCAAAAAATGTATTTAATATTGATTCTCCATTAAAAGGTGGTAAAACTGTCTTTAGAAAAATATTGATTTCTATTGGAAATATTATGTTTGTTCATATCTTATACTTATAATATATATTGAATGAATATAAAAAATACTAAATTGAATAATATATATATATATATTACATTAATATTACTCACTAATTTTAATTAATTTAATTTATTAGTATAAAACAACTTTGTAGTCATATAAATAGTTTCTATAAAAACATTCCCTTTATATTCAATTATTTCTAATATTTATTAATAATAAATTTTAATCAATTAATTAATTTTATTTTTGTTTAAACCATATATATTTATATGTTAGTTGATAATATTAATAACTTATAATTTAACAGATAAGTTATATCTTATTATGTTAAATAATAATATTTGAATAATATATTATTGTTTGGTAAAACTCTGTCTTGCGTGTAACACAAGCCACTGAGGAAAATAATCGTTTTGTTTAATGTATAATAACTAACTATCATGTGAATTTCAATCTATATAATATATTTATTTTATTTAAAATATTAAAAATATTTTAAAATCTTTAGTTATTATATTCCCCTACACACTTGGTTTTGTGTGTCATACATGCTATCAAATACAATGTTCTTACTTTATAATTTTAGGGAATTACATTCTCCCCCCATTAAATAAATTATTTCCTCAAAATTTAAACTTCATATTAGTAATATATTGTTTGATATTTTATATTTTTGAGACCCACATTGTGAGAAGGGTTCGTAATACATCATGTAGAAAAGAGATAATGGTAACTATAAAGGTCACATGGACTAACATATAACTTGGTCTCTATGTATAAGAACATTAGTGGCTAGTGAAAATATATAATTATAGGAAAATAGAAAATATTTATAGGTAGTGATTGAGGTCATCAATCACAAAAAAATGAATAATCAATGGAATGTTGAGGTTCTCAAAGTCATAAATAAATAGTGATTAAAAGACCATCAGTTCAACAAAAATGAAGGTATTAGGAAAACATTTTTTTGATCATTTACCTAATATTGATTAATTATTTTAGTGCCTAAGAATATAATGAAATATACTTACTTTATATATTTATATTTTATAAACATAATTTTCATCCCTTTTGCTTTGATCAATTTCTAATTTTTAAATTACTTCAAGAAATGCTTATCTAAAAAATAAATATGATAACTGAAGCACTATAATTTACTTTTAATAGATCATAAGGCCCATAAAACAAGTCATTATATTTATCTCTAACTATTTTCCAAAACCAATATTGTTATGACATTAATTTCTAAACATAAATATTCACAATAATAGTTCACAATTTATATTTATTTATCAAATTTCTTAAAATAATGTTGACATATAAACCAGGTCAATGCCTAGGCTAGGGGTAGGCATTAAACCCTTATCATTCTTCGGTCATGGATTCAAGGTCCACCGACTTTCTGGATTTGATGGGTTTTCACCTAGAATTTAGGTTGTCCTTTTTCAAAACTATATTAGCATTATTTTCAAAATAAATATGATGGACATCCTTGAAATAAGGTTAATAACTTAGTATCCTTTTTACTATGGTTTTAAATACAACCAAAATAAATAAATACTTCATTGAATTATTTCCACATAGGTCTTTACTTGATCTAAGTATTATCACAGTCTATTAATTTCCCTTATATATTAAATCCTTTATAATGGTTTGTAAATAAAATGTGAATCATCCAAAGTATATCCCTCAAGAGTGTCAAACAAGGTTCATAATAAGGCACATTGTTGTGTACCAGGTTATGCTTGAGTCTGGCCTGATGCACTTTTTCAGAGTTTTTACCCCTAGACACATCTATATAAGAACCACATACACTTGTAGTATCCATATGGATATATTTCTAGGAATATTCACATAAGTTATACCTTATCAAAATTATTATATGTTCTTCTATAATTTTCATCAAATTCTACCTTATGGTTATGTTATCTAATATATGTTTTCCAGAATCTAGTTCCCATGGTTTCTAATAAACCTATTCTCATAGTGACCCAACCCTAGAGATCTCGAAGCTAGTGTCGTGCTACATTACGTTTTCATATGATACAAGTAAATTGTTTACCAAAGGACTGAACAAATTAGTATTCATGGTTAACCAAATACATATATTATTCTTGTATTAAAATTAATAAACTAATTAATTATTTTTTTCATTATGTAATAATAAATTTATTCCATCTAGCATAACATTGTATATATTTCTTAGTAAACTTTAGGAAATCCTAGGGAAATGAAACAAAATAAGCGTGACCTCAAATTCTTATTAAGGGAAAGTAAAGCAGAATAAATAAGGAATTTATGAGATTAAATCAATATGGAAAAGTAAATAACTAATATCAAAAGACATTCAAATAACTAGATAATGCAAAATCAATATGGCATGGTGAAAAACTGAAACACATTCCATTTAATCAATAAAATAAGAATGAAATATATCTATAGATAATTCGATGTAATAATATCATGTTTAATAATAAAAAATGAATTCTCAATAAAGGAAATGCTAAGTTATTGAATGTCATGTTTCCCAGGAACATGATACTTTTACCGTTAAGACATTTTCACAAGAAAGTTTAAATATATAGGTAGAAACCCATCTATTATTCTTAGAAACAAACTTGAATGGTTTTTAACCAACTAATTTCATCTCATGAGACTACAGATGCATCATGGGGATTACATTAAATGGCCCAAACTAGAAGTTTTTGTATTAACCTTTCCCCAACCCATATAGTGCATGTCCAAATCATTCATCATATATCGAATAATCTATTTAAATAAAAAAAGTGCCTTATCCAATATCCATATTGATGAAAGGATACAAATTTATCAATATTTCATCATTCAATAAAATAACTATCAAAGTAGAAATCATACATAAAAATGATATATGGTTTAGAAAATAAACATATATATGATAAATGATACGGATAATTAGGGGGAATTAAGTGTTTGATGATCATAGGAAATTGAATATTTCAAAAGAACTAAAAGGAATCGAGGTAATGTATGTCAATACCATTCTTGATTTAATAAATCATAACACATGAAAAGGAAGAATAAGGATGGTATCGATACAACATATCTCAAGTGGTGTAAAAATAAAGGGTTATTGTAATTGATGAACAAAAATATTATAAAAAGATCTTTTAAAAATATTCATGAGGAAAATAACCTTTTTTATTTTGAAAAACCTTTTGAAGATCCTTTTCTTGGAAAATCAATTTTTAAAAATTTTCATAAAAACATAACATTTTAAAATTACAAAGGAAGCTTTTAAGAAATGATGGTGGGTAAATCCTTACATACCATACAAGGAAAAGGAACATTCCTTTTGCAAAGTAAAAATGGTAGAAAATATCCCTATTCAGAAAATGACAGAAATATTCCTTTGAAAACATTCATAAAAGAAAAAAAGTTAAAAATTTGATAAATCATTTTGGAATGGTTAAGAATTTTTTTAAAACCCTTTTTTAAAATAACGTTTTTAGAAGAAAATAGGTTTTATGAAAAAAAGAGAAATGAAGTATGGTTTTTTTAAAAACATTTTAAAAAACTTTTTGAGTACCAAAGAGCTTATGAATGGTTCTATTACTTGAAAAAGGTCATGAAAAAGCATATGAGGATAAAATTAAAGGTTTTATTGATCAATGATCCAAAGATTTCCTCTACTGAAAATTTAAGCATAAATAATATCGAAAAATGAGATTATGAAGTAAACCCACGAAAATACTACAATATTGATGTGATAATCAATCAATAATTAGATCATATGTGTCAAATTGTATTCCACATAAAAATTGGAAATAAAAAAATATATAATAAAAAGTTATCACACACACAATATTATAATATTAACGAAAATTAGGAAGTAATATAACCCAATGAGAAGGAATCATGTTAGGAAATTCTTTAGCACTTGGTAAATTTTAATTAAAATACCTTCAAAAGACATAATTCATATTAAAACTCAAAATAATGTTATGAAAAATAATTCATGATATTATATATTAAAATGAGTAGTAGATACAATAAAAAAATAAGTAAGTGGTGAATATGACACATATCTTATGGATATAAAAAGTGAGATAAAACCCCTTACCTTGTGTTTACTTTAGTGAGAAAGTACATTAAAATAAATTATTAGGGTTTTAAAGATATTAATAACATATAAAATTAACATAATCATATTTATAATATCATAGTAGATCTACTTATAATATCTTATATGTTGTTTATTAATAATCTTTCATTATTTTCACAATTTCATATGTTAATTTCCTAGTTTATCGAGTCTGTTTGAACTTGTTACTTGTTGTACTTATTTATTAGATCATGATTTCATAATATACATAATTTTAATATTGATGTAAATATCACACATATCATTTATATATATTTTTATAATGATCCATAAAATTTGGAGGTAGGAAATGAAATGCACCATTTATGGAGACGGTCGACCATAAATACACATGGACAATACTTTTATTTCCTTATTGTAATTAAAACAATAGAATGTAAATGATATATATGTATATTATAATTATAGTATCATATATATTTCTTAAATGTAACATAGGTTTATTAAAACCACTATTTATACATTCCATGTATAGCATGAATGAATCACATAACTTTGAGGAGGTGGTAGTCCACACAACCACAAATGATGTTATCATATTTCCAATAAATGGAAAACATAATGGTATGTGTTATAAAAAAATTCAAGAATAATAAAATTTTTTTAAATATAATATATATCATATATAAATAGTGTTTCCATCATAATTATGAACCATGATAGGTGGTAAATAAAAAACAATCAATCATCATTTCATGAGGTGGTAGTTCGCCATACAAGAACGGTAAGTTCGTTACCCATTAAATGGAAGTGTGTGTAAGGGTATGTATAACCATTGACATATAAAAATGTAGTATATTTATTATAATTATTTTCTTATTTAATAATTTAATAATAAGTTTTGAGAGGATCAGGAATAAAAATATAATAATAGAGCTTGAGGAAGGATGTTACATTTTCTTTAGGTTACACCTTTTTGTTTTCACCAAAGATATTCCTTCGATAGATTTATGCCCAAAGTGAGGCTTTTATGATGCAATGAGTGATTTCTATGATCTATTTTGGTAGATAATAGTTTAGAAAAATTGGCTTGAGAGGTGTAAGGAAGTGGGAGTTGTGAGTCACTTTTTATTGTGGAGGAGGAGTGACCTTCTTGTAATTTTTCGGAAATGGAATTCCACCCATGTTTTTAGCATGTAAAGTAGATCCAATAATGAACCTAATTCTAGAAAATGGAGTATGGGGTTAAAATATAGACATATAATGGCTTCTGTAAACGTTTATAACTTATTTTTTACATTAATATTATGGTTTAGTCCCATATAAAGCTAAGTTTTTATTATAATCATTGTGATTAATTTTAATTACATTCAATAATTTTTTTTTTCAAAATATAAATTGACCATATTAAAAATTATAAATTATTATTATTTAAAATATGGAATCTATTTGTTCAAATTAATATCATATAAGTGGAAAAAATTAATTTAAATTTAATCTCATAGATGGGACAACAAAGCGGGGGTTTGAAGTAAAATTGTTCCAAAGCTTGCAAAGTTTTTATATCCAATTTAAATTTGAAATTGATTCTAATTACCTAAATTGGATTAATTTATTTATAATTTGTTTAATATAACTTTAAAACCGACCAAAAATATAATTTATATTTATAAATAAATTAGATGAAAAATATGTTTTGAATTCAAATTCAATATTTTCACTATTCATCAAAAAATAAAACATTATAGAAAAATGAAAAAAATCAGCATAAAATAATTTTGATGTTTTTATTTAAAAAATTAAATTTATTTTGAAATATAAAATTTTTAAAGGTTCCAAAAAATGGATTTAAAATAGGTTCTCTATTAAAAGGAAATAAAAGTGCCTTTAGAATAGTATTTATTTCAATGAGAAATATTTGGTTTGTTCTTATCTTATTATTATAAAATTTATTGGATGAATGTAAAAAATATTCCATTGAATTATATATATATATATATTACAATAATATAACAAAAAAAATGTTATTTAAATTAATTTATTTTGATAAAACAAATTTGGGAGAATATAAGTAGTTTTCTATAAAAACATTCCATTTATATAAAAATGGTTCTTATATTAATTTCTACTTAATTTGTGACAAATG